>CM053507.1:148812921-148943123 GCA_028627145.1 Eidolon dupreanum | reverse complement strand
CTTCTCCCTGCCGCCTGCGCCTGGAGGATGAGCCCAGCTTTCAGGGCTATGGACGTGGAGCCCCGTACCAAGGGCGTCCTGCTGGAGCCCTTTGTCCACCAGGTTGGGGGGCACTCCTGTGTGCTCCGCTTCAACGAGACGACCCTGTGCAAGCCCCTGGTCCCAAGGGAACACCAGTTCTACGAGACTCTCCCAGCTGAGATGCGCAAATTCACTCCCCAGTACAAAGGTGAGCCCCCAGCTGCTGTAGGGGTCGTCAGCGCCTGGCGAGGAGATGCGAGGCGTCGCGGCCTTCCGTGGCAGCCATCCCAGGAGTCCTCACCCCCTCCCACTCTGTGTTTTCCCTCCTTCTCCTCTTGGCCCTCAGCCCAGCACCTCACACCCTCAGTTTTCAAGCCCTGGTAAGATTGCTCAATTCTCTTTTGCTTTGTGGATTTGTTTTGAGTTATTTTTGGCGGAAGTGTAGTTGTGTTTTATGTTCAGGTGTCTCTTGATCACAGTAACCCATAGTCCCCATGGAGGGACAGCCCGGGAAGACTTTGGGAGGATTTTACCCAGAATACTTGCTGCCTGCTTTTTGTCCTCCAGGAAGCCAGAAGCCCTGGTGATTAGGTAGGCTTGGGAGCCGGGTTGAGTCAGACGGAATGCAGGAGTGGGAGGTCTGCTGATTAGCCGAAGCCCATTGCTGTTACAGCAACCCTTTGGTTTACATCTGTGACTTTATCTTTCTATAATGAATTTTGGGGGGATCTCAGAGCCACCAGCATGGTGTGTCTTTCCTGGGGAGGTGGGATCCTCTGTAAATCAAGGAAGAATGCTTTAAGGAAATTAACTCAAAATTTGCATTGCCTGGTTATACAAAAGACTCTTGAACTGTGGTTCTTCTGGGACTATTGAAACTTGCTCTTTGAAGGCGGAATGTACTGGGCGCCTCTCTCTGTATTCTGAATATGCATGTGTGTTGCGGTGGGGGTGGGTGAGGGGGGGCCCTCATTGGTCCTTCTCTGTTGTTTTTTCCAGGACAAAGCCAAAGGCCCCTTGTTAGCTGACCGCCCTTGCCCCCTTTTTCCCCCTGGTTATTTCCCCGTGGCCATGGGGAAGTGTGATCCCTCTGGTCCCAAAGCCGGGGACCACCTCAGAAGTGTCGTCTCTCTGAGCACGCATTCCCATGCAGCGGGCGGGCAGCAAGGACTGAGCAAATTGAGTGATCCCCGGCCAGAGAGGTCTGGGAGGAAAGGTGTTCAGCCAGTCGCTTGTAAGGCGCTCGTCGGCACCTGCTGAAACGCTGCCACCTCACAGCCCCCTCCTCAAAGACTGACTAATTACACATGGCAGGTTCTAGAGACTGGAAGGGGAGAGCTGCTCTCAAGGCCACCACACATCTGTGCTCCCAACCCTGTTTGTCTCGTGTTCATTTTGTTCTTTTGAGACTGCAAAGACCAATAAAGTAACTTATTTGAGAAGGACAAAAGGCTTGGGGCACCCGCCTATGTGGGGGTGCTGCTAGGGTATCTGTTGTGCTGTGTGGTTTGTTTTGTTTGCTCCTTTATTTTGTTTTGCTTGCCCAGTCTCCTTACCCTTGGATGATTCTTACCCCTCAGGTGAACCTGTGTTCCCTCTTGTGTTCAGGCTCTGCTTTAAAGCAAGCCTCAAGGCCATCGGAGTTTCTGTTTAGGGTGTTAAAAATTTCCACGAGATATAAAGAGCAAATGTTTTTACGTCTTTCTTAGGCTTAGAAGAATTACATAAAAATTAATAAACATTTTCAATAATGGAAAAATGTGTCTTGTAATTCTTTGGCTCTTGCCTTGTTGAGTACATCAGAGAGGAAGACTCTCGGCCATGTTTGCTCCCTAATTGCTTGTCTTGTATGGTGTCATCTTTTCTAGCTGTTTTGATATTTGTTAGGTTTGCAGATGAGTTTGGGGCCTCTGGCAACATAGAGACTAAGGAACTGGGTAAGAAAAAACACAAATGTTACAATCATGTTATTTATAACACATGTGGAATTAAAAGTTCTCTGTGCTCGTATGGAATTAATGGAATTAAAAGTCCTCTTTGCTCCTCACCCCCCTTCCAGGTGTGGTATCTGTGCGCTTTGAAGAAGATGAAGACAGGAATTTATGTTTAATAGCGTATCCATTAAAAGGGGACCATGGAACTGTGGACAGTGTAGACAATTCAGACTGTGAACCAAAAAGTAAGCTCCTAAGGTGGACAAATAAAAAACATCATGTCTTAGAAACGGAAAAGACCCCCAAGGATTGGGTGCGGCAGCACTGGAAAGAGGAGAAGATGAAGAGGTGGGTATAAACTGAGAAGGGAACCCTGGACTCTGGGAGGGGAGGTGTCGTAGCATCTTAAGCTACAGCCCAGTCCTGCGGACCTAAGGACTCACATAATGGACCTAGGAGGCGCTTTGTCTGTCACTCAGTGGCTGGTTTCTCACATGGCATGCCCAGCTTCTCTTTAATTGTAAATCATGCTATTTTGGGTAAACAACTGCAGTGGCAGCTGTAAAAGAACTTCACTCATTCCTCTACAGCTGCCCTGTGCCAGGCCCTATGCTGCATTTTGGGGCTGTAGTAGTGACCAAGACAGCCATCTGGTTGAGGTAGTAGGAGACAAAATGGTCCTCTGGGCATCGCCAAACCTCAGAGATCTACCTAGGCAGGCTCCTCCAAGTGCCAGAGCTTGTAGAAATATTAATCGAGCAGTGTATAATGTAGCTAAGTAGGCTGACTTATTCCCATGGAATTTCAATTCAGATTTCCCCAGTCTCCGGCATTCAGGGTCAGGAAACCTGGATGTACTAGAAGCTAGGGGTGGATGGAGAGGCTGTTCTTGCCTTAGAAAAACAGCCTGCCCCTTAACTTCTTTTAAATCAACTTTATCGAAGTATAATATATATACTGTAAAATGTACCTATTTGCAGTGTTTGACGTATACAGTGAAACCATCACATCAAGGCAGCAAACTTCCCATCCCTCCAGAAAGTTTCTTTTTCTTTGGCCCTGAATTTTGATAATACATTGTGATTTATTGGCTCTTTATCTCTTTATAGCCATAAGTTAGAAGAAGAATTTGAGTGGCTAAAGAAATCTGAAGTTTTGTACTACAGTGTAGAGAAAAAGGGGAATGTAAGTTCCCAGCTTAAACACTATAATCCTTGGAGCATGAAGTGTCACCAGCAACAGTTACAGAGAATGAAGGAGAATGCAAAACATCCGAACCAGTACAGTATCCTTTGGTCACAGGACATCTCTGCCTTGGGGAGGGGGAACGGATGTGAGGAGACCCTTGGAGCTTGGAGGAAAGGGTTGGATTTGTCAGTCATGGTTGTGCCAGGACACCCTATGTGATAGCTGTGGGCAAATAGCACTTCCCTCATGGCCCAGGGCTGGTCTGGGAGTGTGGGTGGTAAGGAGCGGGGTTGCTGGGTCCCTGGAGGTAAGAGGTTTCTCCTGGAGGGACCAACCTGGAGTACAGAGGGCTGACTCATGTTTCAGACTCCTGCAGAAAAGCAACCACTTACCTGCTAAGGGCCAGGTGTAGGAAGGAGGGCTGACCTTTCAGTCCTGATTCACCAGCCGGTCACATGAAGACAGCACAGGGTTCTCTTTCTTTTTTTCCCCCTTCTTACCCATTTAAGACATGCATCTTTGATTTCTTTCTTTAAAAAAATCTTGGGGGGGGGGAAATTCTTCAGAGCTTAGTGTTGTGCTTATGCTTGTTTTATTTATTTTTAACTTTTTATTAGGGAAAATTTTAAACATGTTAAATATAGAATTAAGTTGAACCTTTAAGTCACCCAGGTTCAGCACTTAACCCACTCATGTCAGTCTCGTGTCATGACTGTCTACACACTCAGCACTCCGCAACTGAACTATCTGAGGCACGTCTCAGTTATATCGTTTTACCTGTGTACACCTCAGTGTGCACCTCTAAAAGATAAGGATATTTAAAAACATTAATACCATTATTATTCCTTAAAAAGTGGACAGTAATTCCTTAATATGATGTACTTAGTGTATGTTCACCTTTTCCTAATTGTCTCATAAACGTTTTTATTGCTTGTTTGAGGATTTAGATGATGTTCACATGTTGCATTTGGTTGAAATGTTTAAGTCTTTTTAAATACCCTTCTTGTTTTTTTCTTTTTGGAAATTTCTTGCTTCTAGAGTTTCCCACCATCTGGATTTTACTGATTAGATCCCTGTGGTGGCTTTTACATGTTACTCTGTCTCCTCTGTTTCCATTAAATTGATAATTCGATCTACTAGCTTGATCAGATTCAGGTTCAGTTTTGGAGGGAAGGGAGCAAGAACCAGATGGTATTGTACATGTCCATCGGAAGCTCAGTGTTTAGTTGTCTTTCTCTTTTGTATTGTCATTGCCTTAGATCAATTTTTTCATTAGGTGGTTTTCTAATTTTGTCATTCTTTTCATTCATTAGCTGAAATCCTATAAAGAAAAACTTTCTAATCAACCATGTGCTTATCCTGAGGTATATAGTCTATATAGGAAAGGCAAGTTAAATTTTTCCTTTATTTACTGGATATGTATTTGGAACAGTGAGTGAGTTAACATCCTCCAAAGGTGACCAGTGAGTTTTTTAGCATTATTATGAATCTATGAATTTAAACTTATTTGACATGTTGTAGTCCATTGTAGTTGTCTTTATGGATGCTCAATGTTTGGCCACTTGAGAACCTTTTTAAATAGGCTCCTAGTCATTTTGACACAATTTCAGTAGTCTGCGATACCTTTCTGGTATGAGAAGATGGTCTGAGGTCATGTATGTGTTCTACTCCAGATGTGAATTTATTCAGCCCTCTAAGGCAGGGGTTGCAGACCTTTTCAGTAAAGGACCAAGCAGTAATACTTTAAGCCTTGCAAGCTGCACACTCTTGTCACAACTCTGCCATTGTAGCGTGAAAACAGCCATGGAAATGAATGAGTAATGGCTGTATTCTAATATGTCTATTTATGATCACAGAGATTTGAATTTCATTTAATTTTCATGTGTCATGAAAATTAATATAAGAACCATTCCTGCCTCACAGGCTGTACAACAACAAGCAGCTACCATAGTTCACCAGTCCCTGTTCTGGGAGCACTGGTCTGGGCTAGGGGTGCTTATGTATCTGGTCATTGTTTCTGGACCTTTTCAGTTCATGTAGCTGGGGAATACACTGTATTTTATAAAGAAAACTTTTCACGAATTCATACTGTTGCCTCCAGTTCATATTTAAGGCTACAGGATTTACTGAACTTGTTTGTTAATTCAGGACAGTATGCTGTTGGAGCCTGCTCCCAACACCATGCCGAGGTTCAGGAATTGGTGTCTCTTCCCCCTGGGTGAGCCCAGGCCTGTTTTGAGTCTAGATGCAGGCTATTCTAGGACACGTTCCCTGACGAGCATTGCAGGTGCCCTCTCTAGTCAGCCTTGGGCTCCCCGTGTGGGAGGGGGCAGGACTGATGGGACCCCCTGTGGGCGTGGGCTTCCCTGGGAACTGTGTGCGGGCATTGTACCCTGGGAGTGTCAAGGACTCATGCAGTAGCACCTCCCCTTTGGCGTGGTTTTCCTTAACCATTCAGAATTTATTTTACTGGAGAACCTGACTTCCCATTATGAGGTGCCCTGTGTCCTGGACCTCAAGATGGGTACACGCCAGCATGGTGACGATGCTTCAGAGGAAAAGGCAGCCAACCAGATCCGCAAATGCCAGCAGAGCACGTCTGCAGTCATCGGTGTGCGCGTGTGTGGCATGCAGGTAAGGGGAGTGCTGTCACATGATGTGGGCTGGATAGGTAACCAGTAGGTGCTACTCCCTCACCCTGACATAGTCCTATTTTCTCAGATGCCAGATTTGACTAAATCTGTCACTTTCTAGTTAGTAAAGAAAGTGTGCACGCCCGGGTGATCCCCTTAGGGGTTGGCCTGGCCAGCTGAGACCGGAGTCTGGACAGGAGGAGGAGAAAGGGAAGAGGGTTGGATCCTCTCCACCAACCATACACTGGACAGGGGGCCGGGATGGAACCCGAGTCAGAGGGCTGTTTCCTGAGTGGGTGTTGATTGGAGAGGACAGTGTCTCCTGTGACTGGTACACAGGATCTGACCCAGAGCTGTCAGCACCTTACCTGCTGGTCTCTCTCCCACAGGTATACCAGGCGGGCAGCGGGCAGCTCATGTTCATGAACAAGTACCATGGTCGGAAGCTGTCGGTGCAGGGCTTTAAGGAGGCACTATTCCAGTTCTTCCACAATGGGCGGTACCTGCGCCGTGAGCTCCTTGGCCCTGTGCTGAAGAAGCTGGCTGAGCTCAAGGCTGTGTTGGAGCGACAGGAGTCTTACCGCTTCTACTCGAGCTCCCTGCTAGTCATCTACGATGGCAAGGAGCTGCCTGAAGTGGCCCTGGACTCAGATGCTGAGGACTTGGAGGACCTGTCAGAGGAGTCGGCCGACGAGTCTGCTGGCGCCTATGCCTTCAAGCCCATCGGCCCCAGTTCAGTGGACGTGCGCATGATCGACTTTGCTCACACTACCTGCAGGCTGTATGGCGAGGACAGCGTTGTACACGAGGGCCAGGATGCTGGCTATATCTTTGGGCTCCAGAGCCTGATAGACATTGTCACAGAGATAAGTGAAGAAAGTGGGGAGTGAGCTTGCTGGCTGCACCAGCACTTGAAAGACTCTCTGTGTCCCAGACACAGCTGTGCTGCGTCAGGGAGGAGGCCAGTATGGCTAGGTGGTGGCCTCTGCAGCCTGGAGCTGATGTGCAGAGACCTCTGAGTCCCAGCCTGAGCCAGGCCCAATTGTGCTCGGAGTCTTTATTTATTTTAACTGTTTCTTCAACATTCCACATTTGATGATGCAGATACCTCTTTCTTCCCTGAGTGTAAATGTTCTAATACAAATCTTTTTGTTAATTGTACACAGTGCTGCTGTCGTTCTTGCCAGAGACTGGCAGCCAACCTTCAGAAGCTGCCTCACACATGCCATGACCTCCAGCATGGCCCAGCAGTATTTTCTTTGCCACTGCCCCCACCCTGTGGACCTTAAAGTCACTATAGCCTCTTGGCTTGGTCCTCAGTCCCCTGACCTAGCAACTTGAGGTCACCCAACAAGGACCCCCATACACATAACCTTAGCCATGGAGTCTGTGCTGGCTTAGTAACCTCACCCCCCATGCAAAGAACTACTTGACACAGGTCTTTCCCCGCCCTCATGTAGCTTAAGCCAGAGATGGGCAGCAGGTGTGCCAAACCTTAGGTGTAGCTGCTGCACCACTGGCAGCAGCTAATTGGCTGGACATTGTGATGTCAGACATCTTAGAACATCTTAGCCCTGGGTTCTAAGCCACCGGGCTCTGTTCACTTGGCAGCCTTGGGCTCCGTGGTATAGGGTCCCAGGAGGTTGGGAGCTCAGTGAGGGTGTGTGCTGTGCAGGTTGGTTCTCTTGGACACACTACTACTTCCCAGCCCCGAGCCCCAGTTCCAGCCAGGGGAGCCCTTAAGAGGGGCTTTTGTTCTGTGCTAGGAGGGTTTGTGGGAAGAGGGGATGTGGCAGGAGGTCTTGAACTGCAGAACCAGACATAAGAAGGGCACAGACAGTGCCAAGAAGGCAAGGTCTAGACAGACGTCCAGTTCTAGCAGCCCCCCTCCCAACCTCCCAGCATTCAGAGGCATACTATGCCTGTGTCGACCCTGCCTCCAAATAGGCCAACTGCATACACTGGCCTGGTTGTGTCCACATCCCCTGCTCCCTGGATCCAGGCTTCCAGTGGAGAATGTGGCTGGACCAGAGATGATTCGTCCCAGAGACCCTCTCCCTAGGACCCTTAGGGCCTCTCCCATGGGTTCCCCCACTTTCTTCACAGGACTCTCCAAGTTAGGGCTGCCTGGAAGGTGGGTAGGCCAAACAAGTTCTCAAAGCCACATGACACCTCACTCCCAACCCTCCACCAGCCCTCCTGTCTGCTCTCAAAAGGAAGCATCAGATATAAGATAATTTAGAGTTCTAAGTCCTATAAAGAACAGAGGAATGTGAAAGCGACTGGTAGGTGTGGGAGGGTCCCTATGCTCTGAGGGAGGGAAGTGTGTCCCTGGCAGAGGAAACACCACGCAACAAAAACACACATTAGGAAGAGAAGAAGCTAGCGGCTGAAGAGGTTGGGTGAGGAGCGAGGATGGAAGGACTCTGGACAGGGAATGGCCCAACCCGGTTTCTTTTTTTACGGCCCCCTCCTCACACCTGCTCCTCATTGCCCGCTACTGGCGCGGTATGCGGCCAGAGCTGGCACTTGAAGAGGGGTCATAAGACCTAAAAAACACGGAAGAGACATGGCCACTCGCAGGCACCGCCAAATGTCGGATCAGTGGGACCCAACAATGCGGTCGACCGTCCTTACTGTTAGTAGGTCAGAACCCATCCCCCCGGGGAGGCAGGGATGCACGGGACACAGGCTCTGCCGTTTGGCTGCGGGCGGAGCGCTCCTTCGGGAGGTAGGACGGGCCGCAGCACTTGGGTTTGAGCGGAGAAAAGGATTGGAAGGCTGGGCGGGAGAGGCTGAGGCTGTAACCAGGGCCAGGGGCCGAGGGTCCGGAGTTGAAGAGGCCTGGGGCCGAAGGCGCGCTGGATTCTTTAGGCGCTCGGGGTCGCGCCGCTTTGGGGCCACCAGGGGGCGCCGCGCTTGCGTGCGTGGGCCGACTCTCGGGGGCGGGGCTGCGGCGGGCGCGCGCGCGCACGCGTCTTTGTCACGGGGCGGGGCGGGCGCGGTGCTCGCGGCCTGGCGTCCTAGTTCCGCAGCTCGGGCCCCTACCCTGCTCCGGCGCGGCCCGGCTCGGCCCCATGTACCGCGCGCTGTACGCATTCCGCTCGGCGGAGCCCAACGCGCTGGCGTTCGCCGCAGGCGAGACTTTCCTGGTGCTGGAGCGCAGCAGCGCGCACTGGTGGCTGGCGGCGCGGGCGCGCAGTGGCGAGACTGGCTACGTGCCGCCCGCCTACCTGCGCCGCCTGCAGGTGAGTGTGCTCCTCCCCGCCGGGCCACCGCATCCCCTAGGCTGGGCCGCATCGCAGGCTCGCAGGATCGACCCTGGGACTCCAGGCCCACGGGGACCTCCAGCAGATAGGGAGTTTGAGAACCAGACCCTGAGACCCCAGACCCAGGAGAACTGGGACCCCAAGAGCTCGCATCCCCACATAATACCAGGCCGTTGACAGACAACTCTAAGGACTCCAGACCTTCCAAAAGCGAAACTCTGGGACAGAGGCTCCTGGGGAATCCCAGACCCATTGGGATCTAAACCCCCATCTGAATGGAATTCAAGAGTGAGATTCCAGCCCCACTGAATTCTGACTAGTTGCTCAGATCCGCGAGACTCCAGACCCTTAATCTCTTTTCTGGATCCCCAGGATCCAACACTCTTGCCTCTCATCCTCAGACCCCACCTGGAACCGCTTCCCCTACCACTGTGACCTAGGACACTCTGGACACCTATTTCCCCATCCTGTATGTCCACCCTCCCACACTTGGACCCTGGAGTCATAGGCACCCCTGTCCCCTAGATGATCCCTCAAAGCCCTGAGACCTCAGCTTCTTTCACTGTCCTGTACTCAGCTACTCCCTAAGCCCAGCTCTTCTTAAGACCACCCACTCACCCACTTTCACCAAGTATTGCAGCCCCTGCTGACCCTTCCTGGGAATACTTCCTGCTCCCCTCCTCCCTAAGTCTCAGGTCCTGACTTTTCAGACTTCCTTTCTCTGAAAGGGAGCTGCATCCTTCCTTGTCTGTCCCCAGCTAGGAGTGGGGGCTGCTACAATTGTGAGAAAGTAAGACCTCCCTGTGGCTTCCCCTGGGCCGAGTATGGCCCCATTTCTTTCCAGTGGAGGCTGCTGCCCCCCCTTCTTGTTTCCCCAAGAATAGTCCTGCTGTGGGGGCTGGGGTGCAGTGTCTCCAGCTGGTCTATTCTGACCATGGTGGAAAGGAAGGCCTCCAGGCCTGGCCTGTGCCAGACACCCCCACCCCATTCTAGTCCCTAGCCTTTAGAAAACATCTCGTCCCAGCCTAGTTCAGGACAGAAATAACAGGATAAATTGGGAGATGTCATCTGCTCCTACCAAAGAGGATGGGCCCTGGGCCTTGGACCCCCCAGCCTGATCCCATCTGGGAGTGCCTGAGGTGACAGTGGAGAGTGCTGGATGGACATCAGGGCTCCTGGGTCTGGAGTGAGCATATCAGACAGCCTCTTGGGCTGGGGGATTGTTGGAGGCCTCTGGGGAAAGTCCTACTCCTTCCACACGGGCCTGTGAGGCCCCTCCCCTGAAAGGCCACTAGTGCTCTGTGTTTGGGGAAGGCAGAGAAGCTACCCATCTTCTCTGTGTCTTGGATTTCTGCAAATCTCCCTGCCTCGGTCTCCCTGACTATCTCTGTGTCATTCTGACTCTCCACCTGTGTGTGTTTTTCTCCCTCCGACTCTCTTCCTGTCTCCAGCTCTCAATTCTTTCTGCGTTATCTCCCTCTGCCTGTCTGTCCCTGCCCCCCTCTACCTCTGGGTGTTTCTTACTTTTTGTGTGTATGTGGGTCTTTCTCTTCCTGTCTGCCTTTATGTCTCCTGTCTCCTTACAACTATGCTACCTGCGGGGGTTTGCTAACCTCTGCGTCTGTCTGTCTGTCTGAGAACTGACATCTCAGTTCTGAGGCTCCTGTGTAGCCTGATGGACCATGTGTGCCAAGAACGGGAAGGGTGAGGGTGGCTGATCCCACAGCTGCCACCGTGTACGCCCCACCGCATGCCAGGCAGGCTGGGTAGATTAGACCCCTAAGTTGCCAGGGATGGCAACACAGAGTCTGGGGCAGGGGCCAGGCCCCTTTCTCATACTTGTCTTTGCCACAGACACAGAGCTGCTGCTTTCCAGGCCAGGTCTAGAAGATTCCTGGAACAGCTTGTGAGGGGATGAGTGCTGGCAACAGGGGTGGGGAGGGGAGATCCCTTTGGCTTGTCCTCAGCTACCAGGGCCTACAGAAGGCTCTGCGAAAACAGGGTTGTTCTGGAGTGTGACCTTGGTTTTGTGAAGAATCGGTAAGATCTAGAGTGATTCGTTAAAGATTCCAGACAGTGGAGGCTGCCTGCCCGGCAGCTCAGCCTGAGCGCCGTCAAGCCTGGGGATAGGCTAGTTGTTTACTCCTGGCCTCAAGCTGGGGGGCCCTGGGCTGTGTGTGTGCTCCAGACCTCTGGTGTTCAGAGACATCTTAGCTGAGAGCCGCCCTGTGGAGTGAAATCCTGAGCAGGGCACCGGTACGTCATGCCCCAGCTCCCTGAGTGGTGCGGTGTGAGAACCCCGTTTCGTATTCTGGTCCAGCTTTCTGTGTTCACACATCTCGCGTTCTAGGCTTCAGCTGTCGTGGTCCTGTCTGCCCCGGGCGCCATCCTGGGCTGGGCCTGGGCTCAGTACCCTCACTTGGCCCCCAGATCTAACTGTCTACCCCTTCCCCCCATCCAGGGCCTGGAGCAGGATGTCCTTCAAGCCATTGACCGGGCCATTGAGGCTGTGCACAATGCAGCCATGCGGGATGGTGGCAAATACAGCCTGGAGCAGCGCGGAGTCCTCCAGTGAGTGTGGAGGGCACCTCCCAGTGAGCATGGTGGGGTGGGGGCCGTCGGGGGTTCCCGGAGGTGCGGAGGGCAGGGTTGGTGGTAGTGTAGAGTGGGTGGAGCATGAGGGAGGTGGGAGGGGCCTGGGCTGTTGGGGGCCCAGCATCCCACAGGGAGCATGCGAGGACTTGCGGAGTTGTGAAGTAACACCCCCCGTAATCTCCCTGTCCCTCCGTCAGGAAGCTGATCCACCACCGGAAAGAGACTTTGTCCCGCAGGGGCCCCTCCGCCTCCAGCCCTGTGGCTATGACCCCGTCCACCAGCGACCACCATCTGGACGCTGCCGCTGCCAGGCAGCCCAATGGGGTGTGTCGGGCCGGGTTCGAGCGGCAGCACAGCCTGCCTAGTTCCGAGTATCTCGGGGCGGACGGAGGCCTCTACCAGGTACATGGTGAGAACATCCTGGCGAAGGGAGGTAGGTGGGGCCTAAGGCTTTGTCCAGAGGGACGAAGGGTCCACTCGGGTCAGCCATGCGGGACAGTGGCAACATGCAGCCCAGAGCCATAGCCCTTGGAGCTCAGGGCCCGAGCCAGGCTGGCACCCCAGATGGCAGCCTGTCCTCTCAGATCCCGCTTGTGTCCTCCCAGATCCCACCACAGCCTCGCCGAGCGGCACCTGCCACACCACCCCCACCTGTGAAGCGTCGAGACCGTGAGGCCCTGGTGGCCTCAGGGAGCGGTGAGAAGGCAGGGTTGGGGGCACGGGGAGCAGCCGGTGCTTGGAATGGCCGCTCTGTTGTGTCAGGGAGTTGGGGGTTCCAGGCTTGGGGGGAAGACGGCACATGTTGGGGCAGTTGGTGGGGAGGGTCTGCAGAGGAGCTCTGGGCTTGGTGGGGAGGGTCTGCAGAGGAGCTGGGCCCTGCACTGCGGGACAGGGGCTCTGGGCTTAAAGGGGTAGGGGCCCCCAGGGGGCTGCCTCAGCACAGCATCCACTCTCTGCCCACAGGCGGCCGCAACGCCACGCCCTCCGGGGGCAGTTCTGTGTCCAGCGGCTCCTCAGTCAGCAGCACTTCCCTTGACACGCTCTATACTGGCTCCAGCTCATCCGAGCCGGGCCCCAGCTGCTCACCCACCCCCCCACCTGTGCCCCGCCGAGGCACCCATACCACTGTGTCCCAAGCTCAGCCCCCTCCCTCCAAGGTGCCAGCCCCCGAACCTCCTACAGAGGAGGTGGCAGTTGATACACCCTCGGCCCCTGATGAGCTGGAGGCCCTGGGTACGCTGAGCCTGGGGACCGCAGAGGAGAAGGCGGTAGCTGAGGCAGCCGTGCCCAGGACCATCGGGGCAGAGCTGATGGAGCTCGTGCGGAGAAACACCGGCCTGAGCCACGAGCTCTGCCGCGTGGCCATTGGCGTCGTGGTGGGCCACATCCAGGCGTCCGTGCCAGCCAGTTCACCTGTCATGGAGCAGGTCCTCCTCTCGCTGGTAGAGGGCAAGGTGAGGGTGGGCGGCAGGGCCGGGGCCTCCCTGTCCTCAGGCTGCCTGCTCTGCCACCCCGCCCCATTCCCACCCTCACACTCCATTGTGTCCAGCCTTTGCCTGACAGGTATTTGTTGAGCTCTAGCTCTAGGCCCCCCCTCTGCTGGGTGCTGGGGACATTTGAGCTGATCCTTGAAGGAGAGAGGGAGGAGCATTCCAGGCAGGGGCTCAGCTTGGACAAAGGCCATGAGACAGGACCAAGCTTGGCTCTTAGAAGAGTTATGTGTGTGGGCATTATGGAGGGAGTACTGGTCAGGGAGCAGAACTGGAGGAAAACGAGCCCAGTCTATACGGTGGGGACCAGGTAGGCCAGAGGTCCCTCCTTGGGGCTCTATGGCTCCTTCAGCTTGGGTTTGACATCGGGGAGCCGTGGTCAGTGGGCTTGCCTGTGCTAGGCATAGCTGGCACTGTTTGGCTAGCAAACTTCAAGGGGGACATGGGAGATGGGTAGATGATAGGCCTGGTAGAATCGAGGGGTGGGGTTTCAGAGTCTCATTCAGGCAGCGATAGAGCCCGTGGTTGCCCTCGGAGGGGAGGTCCATCCAGGTCTGGCATGAGAGGCAGGTTGTTGGAAAACACCTCACACGTGCGTTTATGCAGAAGCCTGTCCCTGGGGGTTATCAAGACTGGGGGATGGTGGAGTTATTGGAGAGAGATGCAGAGCTGAGCGGTGTCCTTGGGAGCCTCGATGGGGACAGGTCTTTTGTGGGAGCTTGAAGGGCAGCAGTGGGAAGAGAACCTGGGTCTGGTACCTTCACAGATCTTAGGAGGACACTGAGTAGGGGCAGCGCTGGTAGGTGAGGCCAGGGCCTCTCGTCTGATGCCAGCCTAGCGCTCAGGCCCATGACCTCGGGGTCTAGGTCGAGCTCCAGGCCTCAAGGGCCTGCTGGATATGGTGATGCGAGGGGGTGAGCTGAGCCATGCCTTGCCCTCTCCCCGCAGGACCTGAGCACCGCCCTGCCCTCAGGGCAGGTCTGCCACGACCAGCAGCGGCTAGAGGTGATCTTTGCAGACCTGGCTCGGCGAAAGGACGATGCCCAGCAGCGCAGCTGGGCCCTGTACGAGGATGAAGGTGTCATCCGCTGCTACCTGGAGGAGCTGCTGCACATTCTGGTGCGGGCTGGGGGCCCACAGCTGTCCCTAGTATGCAGAGCAGCTGTCCTCAGATAGTGCGGGGACCACCCTGCACCGTCCTCCAGTGCTCAGGCGTCTCCCCTCCGTGGATTCGCTTGCACGTGGCCGCACAACTCACACTGAATGACTGTCACCCTTCCCCCTTCCACAGACTGACGCAGACCCTGAAGTGTGCAAGAAAATGTGCAAGAGAAACCAGTTCGAGTCTGTGCTGGCCTTGGTGGCCTACTACCAAATGGTGCGTGCGAGACAGAGGGGAGGGCGTGGAGGGACCCGGGTCGAGCTGGGAATTCTGGGTACTGAAGGCACAGGGTCCCCTGCCAGGAGCACCGGGTGTCACTGCGGCTGCTGCTCCTCAAGTGCTTTGGTGCCATGTGCAGCCTCGATGCAGCCATCATCTCCACACTTGTGTCATCTGTGCTGCCTGTGGAGCTGGCCCGGGACATGCAGACAGACACGCAGGGTGAGGCAAGGGGAGCTTCCCACCGTCTGTGGGGGGCGTTCCTACCATTGTAGGGGCTCTGACGGCCTGCCTTGCTCCCCCAGACCACCAGAAGCTCTGCTACTCCGCCCTCATCCTGGCCATGGTCTTCTCCATGGGGGAGGCGGTGCCGTACGCACACTACGGTAAGCGGGCGGTTGCTGACCAGCTTCCTGCAGGGGGCCCACAGCCAGCCGGAGCCGGGACCCGTGGCCTGAGGTCCTGCGGACCCACTGACCATAGCTAGACAGGGATAGGGTGTCTCCAGGGCTGACAGAACCCCGGAGAGGCTGGGCGCTGTGGCGAGGGGAGCGGGGCCACAGGCTTCCTGTGCCCTCTCCCAGAGCACCTGGGCACACCCTTCGCCCAGTTCCTGCTGAGCATCGTCGAGGACGGGCTGCCCTTGGACACCACCGAGCAGCTGCCGGATCTCTGCATGAACCTGCTTCTGGCTCTCAACCTGCACCTGCCAGGTGGGGGTGGGGTCCGGCCGGGAGGTGGCCGACCAGCCCGGGGCCCTCCGGGCTTAGCGGCTGTGCTCTTGTCCACACCTGTGTCCTTCCTCAGCCCCGGACCAAAACGTCATCATGGCCGCCTTGAGCAAGCACACCAACGTCAAGATCTTCTCCGAGAAGCTGCTCTTGCTGCTGAACAGAGGAGGTGAGGGCCCAGGAATCTGTGGGGTACCACTTTCATGTCCTGTGAGACTCCACCACCCCCATAGCTCCCTGGGGCGACCCGGCCCCCGACGAGGACCACCCTCATGCCTCTCCCCCTGCCTCCTAGATGACCCTGTGCGCATCTTCAAACACGAGCCGCAGCCGCCGCACTCCGTGCTCAAGTTCCTGCAGGACGTGTTTGCCAGCCCCACCACCGCCGCCATCTTCTACCACACGGACATGATGGCGCTCATTGACATCACCGTGCGGCACATCGCGGACCTGTCGCCCGGAGACAAGGTGCCTGGAGGTGGCCGCGGTGGGGGACGGTAGCTGTGTAGAGACGGAAACAAAATGGGGGGATATGACACTGAACGGAGACGAGGGACGAGGGAGCTGCTGGAGCCAGGTAAGTGTGGGAGGCTGCTCAGGAGCCATGACAGGTGTGCCAGGACCTGAAGGAGCCAACCATGGACGGGCTGTCTGGAGCGGGCGGTGGCAGCAGGCGGGGAGCGCATCTCTGAGGAAGGGGACGTGATCTGACCACATCCCAGAAGGACGCTGAGGGAGAGCACAGCAGAGGAGGAGGGAGGCCCGTGAGGACGCAGCTGCAGCTGTCGGGTGGCAGGTGGCCTGCACACGGTGGGAGATGAGCTTGGGGTTGGGGGCGTTGGAAGTGGGTCTGGCCGGGCTGGCGGCCACATCTGCCTTGAGCAGACAGATGGAGGCAGCACTGATTGCTGAGGTAGGGAGGAGCTTTTGGCGGAGAAAGATAGAGTTGTGTTTTGATGTGTCAGGATTGAGAAGATACCTGTTAGACGTCCAGGTACGGAGGATGTCAGGGAGGCAGTGGGGTGCGAGTTGGGACTAGAGAGGGACACTCTGGAGTTGTCTGTGCATAGATGTGGTGGGAAGCCTGTGACAGAGCAGTCACCTGGGGAATCGGAGGGGTCAGAAGGAAGCTCAGCCCAGGGCCCAGTCTCCCGGAGCAAGTAGAGAGAAACCCAGGAGGCAGCCGAGAGAACAGGAGCTCGAAGCCACGTGTTCGCAGTAGGAGGGAGCTGAGCTCTCTCCACAGTTCAAAGCCTAAGGGCTGAGCATTTGCCTTTGCATTTGCCACACTGAGGTGAGTGGCGACTGACAGGCCATGTCTGTGGAATGGAGGGAAGAGAGTCTGAGTGGAAGGTATGAGAGAATTTGGAGTTGCAAAGGAGGGGAAACAGGAGCTAGGGGCTGGAAGCAGTAAATAGAGACAACTCTTATGAGTTTCTGTGAAGGGAAACAGAAAAAAAGAGGGGTCACTGGAGAGAGATGTGGGGCTACGGAGAGTGTTTTAAAAGTGGAGGATGCTGGGGCATGTCTCTGAGCCAGAGAGGACTATCCGGAAAGCATAGAGAAACGGACGGTGTGTTGGGGAGAGCAGGTGAGGGTGTGGGCGAGGGCCGAGGCCCACGTTGGGGGGTGGCCCCTGACAGGGACCGTGGCACATCATTCCAGTGGGATCAGGGGAGATGTGTGTGCAGAGAGAACACAGGGCTTTCTGAAAGATTGCTTGTTCTCGCTGTGAAGCCCAGGCCAGCCGGCCGGGCAGCCTAGGCTTGGAAAACAGGAGGTGGGCAGTGGGGCTTTAAGGGAGAGCGAACAGGGCCGGGGAGAGCGGTGGGAGGGAATGAGGTTGAGGCCTGCGTACAGGTCCGGTTGTCTGCTGCTTGGACACCAGGGTTTGATCTGCGGGCGCTTAGGTCTGGCCAGGGTTGGGAGTTAGCAGGGTGAGGCTGCCTGAAGGTGGTTTTGGCATTGGCCCGTCGAATCAGAGGTAGAGAGAGACCTGAGGGATGGTGAGGGGGACAGACCAAGAGAAAACGCTGGGATCGGGTCACTGGATTGGGGGTCTCGGGTAAGGAGCAGCTTGGGTGTCAGGTTGGAAGGGCTGTTGGAGCTCTTTAACCTGAGGCTCTGGGAGGGTGGTTGGAGGTGGAGATTGGAGAGCCCCAGGTCTTAGTGATGGATTGGATTTGGGGTGTGTGAGGAGAGCCGAGTCACAGAGAACACCTGCTGGTTGGGCCTGTGCGTTTGATTGGACAGCACCTCTTTTATGATAAAGAACGTGAGAAGGCCTTCAGCTTTGAAAAGGTGGGGAGGATCTGGAGTTTGATGGTGGATATAGGGGTCTCTGAGATATGCAGGAGGTGACAGGGGAGCGGTTGGATATTCTTGTCTGGTGCTCACAGAAGTCTGGGCCAGAGACATGAGTGTAGGTCGCATTTGGAGCTTTGGGTGGAATGAGTTCTTCCAGGGCGAGGGGACAGTGAGAAGCAGAGGCCCCCCCACCCCCCGACTGCTGCCCGCAGCACCACGAGGGCCCACCATTACAGGACAGGCAGGGGCTCACTGCTTCTCCTGCCACCCCTTGGAGCCAGGACTTCCTCCCCAGCCACACTCTGGAACTATCTAGGTCTGGGGTGATTCATTCATTCACTTACTTATTCAGCAACTGTCGAAGGCTGTTTCTATGCCAAGAACATTGTGGATGCTGGGGATGCAACCCTGATCTCTGGCGTGAGCTAGTCTGCAGCTCCGGGGTCCGTGCAGCTGCCATGAGGCAGTAGTGGCCTGCCCACGGGTGGCAGGGCCTCCCCGCGGTCCGTGAGCTTGCGTGCTCTTCCCGCAGCTGCGCATGGAGTACCTCTCCCTGATGCATGCCGTGGTCCGCTCCACGCCCTACCTGCAGCACCGTCACCGGCTCCCTGACCTGCAAGCCACACTGCGGCGCATCCTGACCGAGGAGGACACCTCGCCCCAGTGCCAGATGGACCGCATGATTGTCCGGGAGATGTGCACGGGGTTCCCAGTGCTGGGCGAGGCTCCCAGCTAGCGTCTCCTCCCCCACTTCCCTGGAGCCCCGGGCAGGGTGCGCTCCCCAGCCCCTGCCCTGCAGTCCTGGGCAGGGCGGGGGGTGTGGGGCTTGGCCCTAAAAATGTGTTGCACTGACAGTGTGAGTGGGGTAGGGGTGGAAGGGACCTGAGCAGGGCCCCCTACCTGAAGTAGGGCTAATGCGAGGGGCCAAGTGCAGGACTGGGGACCACGTCCTGGGAGCAGTGCTGGGGCAGAGGGAATGTGTGAGCTGAAGCCCCTCCTTCTCCCGGTAGCTGCCTCTTCAGCATGCCCCCCGCCCCGCCCCCATATACACATGCACACTCAGAGTCCTGCTGCTGCTCCAGGCTGGGCCAGAGCCCCCATCCCCCCCAGCCTGGTCTGTGTCCTGGGCTTCAGCAAGCCATGTCCTTGGGGTGAGGGGAGACCTCCCACCAGCTCTGTTCTTTGCCTTAGCTTTGCAGGAAGTGCTGCTCTTGTGCTCCCCTTGCTCCCACCCCTGGGGCCTCGGCCAAACTGCTGCTTTGAAAGCAGAATCTTGGATGCAGGCCACCCATCCTTGAGCCTCACAGAATGGCGTGATGGCGTTAAGAAAGCCAATGAAAGAGTCTATTTTCTCTGTAAAAACGTAGACTGAAAAGCCATGTGTATTTTCCTATGTGCTGTAGCTCACCTTTGGAAATAAATCACAGGCCTCCGGAAACAGACTTCCCTGTATGATCCTGGGTGGTGGTGGGAGAGGATGGGAAGGGGCACTGGGGCCTCAGGACCTCACCGAGCTTACCCCGGTCTCTCCAGCCTGAGGAGGTGATGGTTCCAGACAGGCCTGTCCTTCAAGGTCCCTTGAGCGCTGTTCCAGTCTCTCTCCCCTGAGTTCCCACTTCTGGGCCACAGCCACAGCCAGCAAGTGTCCTGTGGTCTGTTGGCAGGTGACTGCCCCTCAAGGCTTCATTTAACATTTTTCTTTGCCTTGATGGAATGCCATCTCTCTCTCCTCTGTTAAAACCCTACCCCAGCCCTGGCCTCTCTGAACACCTGGGCCCTGCTCTGTTTTTCTTCCTCACTCATCATGGGGCCCAGCCAGATCCCCTCATTTTGCAGCCTCAGCAGAGATTTTTTTTCGGTAATTACAGTAGGACAAAAAGTATCAAAACAAGTGTGGGGTTAGATTTACACTACTGTTTCAGGGGCATTAAGAGCCATTTGGTAAAAACTTCATTTTCCTTGTGGGCTCCCAAGTTAAAAAGGCTCTTGCCATAAGTAGGGGCAGAGAGTCAGGACCCGACCAGTTGGAATGGTTTTCATCAGTTCCCTTCGTTTTTTACCCAAGATGATTGTTAACAGATGATTCCATACATCCAGAATTGCTGATACTCTAACTTCCGGTCATGACTTTCCCTTTCTCACTGGGATGCTGAAGGCAGAAGGCTGTTCTCCCAACAGGACTGTGATGCAGTGAAGCACAGGCCAGGGTGGAGTCCCCAGGAAACAGGTCCTTGGGAAGCTGAGACAGGAACATTTGACAGACCCATGGGAGCAAAGCCCAGGAGGCTGATGGTTAGACGTCCTTCCTTAGCTGTTGACTCTTTGAGAAGGTTAAACGTACAGGCTCACTGGACCTGAGGAGGGGCTGACCAAATGTTTGGTCCTGGTAAAGCTCCCTGTGGCACAACTTGGTCACTCCTCTGCATCCTGGAGGCATCTGCCTCCCTTTCACATCCAGCATCAATGAAACCGACTTCCAGTCACGGCTCCTTTCTCACTGGAGCGCTGAAGGCAGACAACCACGATTCTCCTGAGATAACTGTCGTTCAGTGGAAAGCCCAGGTCCTCGGGAAGCTGAGGCAGGAACATTTGACAGCCTCTATGCCTTGCTCTGTTCCCTCTTATGGTGCATATACCGACCTTGTGGGAAGAGCTGGGCTGTGCTGTGCCATTTGTCCCAGTGCACCTATGACAAATAGTGTGGCCCTGTGGTAGGAGCACCAGAAGCTGCTGCCCGTGTCCACACGATTGTCCAAGGGCCCTTGTGCATGTTTGTAGAAGGGATACAGGAGCCTCAGCCAACAAAATTAAATAAATGCTGGCCCCTGGCAGCAAACAGATGCTCCAAGAGGGTCTAGCACTGTAGGACCCTCTCAGCAAACACCTGGTGATGGTCTCGCAACACAAAATTAGAACCACAAGGGAAAAGAACTGAAGAGGAAACTGCCTTTGAGAGAACATCTTGGAAAGATAGTAGGTGGAGGATGTGGCTAGCAGGAGAAAAGGCAGAGAACTAAAGCATTCAAAGGGGAATGTTTATGGTTGAATAAACCCAGAAACTTTGAGGGGCGATGAGGGATGGGGTTGGGGCTGAGCTCTGGGCTAGAATTGGGTGTCTTAAAAGTGCTCGCACCATGTCTGTGGGATTTGCACCGTGGAACACGGTCTGCGTGTGCACAAGGCAACTCCAGGGTAATGAGTTGGGTGAAGATCACCTGCTTGCTCAATTCCCAAAAGATAAAGAATAAGTCTCCAAGTAGGTGAGGACAATCTTTTTTTCTCTTGTTTTTATGGAAGAATAACACTGAAAAAATAGAGTATACAGAGAATCCAGCTTTATGAATCATGACAGAAGGCTAATATAACTACCACCCAGGTCAGGAAATAGACTACCAGTCCCCAAGTCCACTTGTGTGCCCCGTCCTACTCACTGACTCCCCCCGCCTCCCCAGGCCACCTCCCTAGAGGTAATAACAGATAAATTTTGCCAGATTCTGAACTTACATAAGTGGAATCATACAGTATAAACTCTTGAGTCTGGCTTCTTCACGCACCATTAATTTTTTGAGATAAATCTGTGTCATAGTGTGTGGTTGCAGTTCCTTCATTCCCAGTGTTATGGGAGACAGCCTCATTTATCCGCTGCTGCTGCCTTGCGTTGTTTCTGATTTTTGTCTATTTCGCATAGTGTTGTCAGGAACACTGTTGCATATGTCTTCTTGTTGCATGTATGCAGTATATTAGAAGTATGTTCTCCGGAGTGAAATCGAGGGGTCACAGGCAGACACTGCCAACATTTCCCAAAGTAATTGTACCAATGTATGTCCCTCCGTATCTTTCCCAAAACTTGGTATTGTCAGTCATTTTTATTTTAGTCATTCTGGTATAGTAGCATTTATTTTAAAATCTGCATTTTCTTAATTAAAGAGGTCGAGCACATTTTCATTAGTTTACTGTCTATTTAGATCTTTTGCGAAGTGCCTATTCAAATCCCTTGCCCATTTATCTGGATTGTCTGTCTTTTATTGATTTATAGTATGTATTCAGAATGAGTCCTTAGGTTGCATATCTTACAATATCTTCTCATTCTCAATGTTGTCTTTTGATGAAAGGAAGTTCTTAATTGTAATCCAATTTTTCAGTATTTTCCTTTATGGTTAGCGCATCTTGTGTCGTGTTTAAAAAACAACAACAACAACAACAAACCTTTGCTTAAGTCATTTGGAGCTGTGTTTTCTTCAAAATGCCATTTTTCATATTCAGATGTCAAATCTATCTGGAATTGATTATATGGGTAGTATGAAGTAGTAGTCTCATTTAATTTTTTCCAAGTGACCCAGCACCATTTATTGAAAAGTCCATCCTTTCCTCATGTTAGTTCTTAAGAGCCACCCTTGTCAAAATTCAAGGCCTATCTCTGTATTTTGTTCCATTGGTCTGTTCATTCTTGTACCAGCTCCTCACAGTCTTGGGTATTATAGCTTTCTTGCTGTTCAGTAGAGGAAGTTGTCCTACCTTGGTTTTCTTCAAGACTGTCTTGGGTATACCTGACCCTCATATATTTTAGAATCCAGTTTGTCAGTTTATACATACCCCTCACACCACCTCCACACACTGTCTACAGGGATTTTTATTGGAGTTTCATTGAATCAATTTGGGAAGAAATGGAATCCTTACAATACTGAATTTTCTAATCTTTGAATGTAGTTTTTCACTTTTTTTATGTCTTTATTCTTATAATTGTTTTGTGTGTGTGCAGTCATATGTACGTGTGAAGAGTTGTTGCACATCTTTCATTAGATTTATTCCTGGCTTTTTATGTTACTTGATGCTATTGTATAATGGCATCATTTAAAAATTTTTTAATTTTCTAACTGTTGCTGATATACAGCAATTACAACTAATTTTTATGTACTGATCTTGTGTGTCCGGTGACTTTGCTAAACTCACTCCAATGACTTATCTATAGGTTCTTCTGGATTTTTTTACATACACAGTCTTGTTGTTGTGAATGAGTTTTATTTTTTCCTTTCCAATGCTTTTTATTATTATATCATTTTATTATTTTTCTTGCCTTACTACACTGACTAGACCCTCCAATACAATATTGAGGCTTGTGGTCATGAATGTAAAATGTTTTTCTCTAACAAGGCTGTGCTGCTCCAGAGGTGAGGAATATACAAGTAGTCTATTTTAAGTGAGTTTAGATTTTAGCCCAGGATGTTTGTCCAGGTAGAGTAGGGCAAGAGAGTTATGGTACTGGATTGTATCAGGCTGATGGTAAACGCAAGGTACTGAGGAAGTGATGAATGATGGATAAGAGATCTCAGCAAGGTCAAAGAACTGTTAGATAATTGAGCTGGATAGGTTGGCTAGGTCTTCTGGCCTGCCCTCCCAGCAAGATGCCCCTGGCTGGGAGGAAGGAGGGGGCAAACACAGGGTAGGGAGGACAAGGCAAGAGGAAAGAGGCTGAGATGTCCTGGAGGGCAGTTTCTGTGAAGCCTTTGCCCTCTGGTCTCGACCTGCTCTCCATCTGCCCCACAGCAGCCTCAAATTCAGGTCTCTGGGCCCTACGTAGACCCCCTATCTTGGAACTGATGAGACCCAGGATGAACCACATAGGGGTCTTGCTGTGTTGCTAGGAGGTAGGAGTGAGACTGGACTTGGAGAGAGGACCTATCACCAATACTTGGTTTTTGTCTTTAAAGGGAGCATTAGAAGCTACCACTGGGGGTGAGGCATAGAGGTGAGTGCAGATGGGGAGAGAGAGGCCTCCAAGGAACAGCAGCCACAAAAGGAGGCAACTGTGGAGGCAGGAACAGCAGGGAGCTGCATGGATAGTCATCTGCAGTAGCAAGAGGGGAGTGGGGAGGGTCAAGGAAAAGTCTAGGTCTTGCCTCCACAGGATACTCAGTTGAGGCCAGTGCTAGCCCTAATAGAGTGAAGCTTGATTTGCTTCTGCCATGGCCCCTTTATGCCTCTACACATTTGCTCACACAGCCTCCAAGACCTAGGCTGGCTCCTTCCCTTGCAGCTATTGACCTCCTTTAGGTTATTCAGGGCTCCCCTCAGGCATCTTCTGCAGGAAGCTTTCCTAGTTAGCTAAGTTGGTTCGGGCACCTCATCTGGAACACCAGAACCCCTTCCCCTAGCGCTCTGTCTCCATCCTTCGTTTGTGTAAAGTTTTGTGTCCTCCACTCGCTAGATTGTGGACTTAGAGGGCAGGTAAGCTGCCTAACCACGTCCCCTGCCTCCCTCCTCCAGAGCCTGCATCCACTGGGCCCCCATCCAGCGGAGCTCCCTGCCTTCAGCGCTTCTGCAGGTGCTCCACTCTCACACCTTTAGGAACCGAGACCGTGCATCCAGCGGAATGCTCTGATCTTAGCGGATCCTCAGGTTCTCAGACCTAGGAGGAGACAACCCATCCGCCGGCTCGCAGTAGCCACGTGGGGCACTCAGGAGGTGGAACCCGCAGGAATCCCACCTCCCGGAAGTGAAGAAGTCAAGAGGCCAAAGAATGCGCTTTCGGATTGGTTCTCGGTGATGTCATAGGAACAGTTTGGGGCGGGCCAAAGGAGTTCTCAGTTGGTTGGAAGCAGGAACCGCGCCCCTTAGGGAGTTCTGGGTCCCAGACCTGACCTCCTCCTTGGTCCTGGAGCGCCTTCATCTTCTGCACGTAGCGCTGCATTCCGTTGTCACTGCCACCTTTGAAGGCCGGCACGTAGAGTGCCTACTGGATTATCTCTTCCAGCTATTCTGGAACCGGCGAAGCCCCCTTCCCCCAGACAATGAATGAATCGGCTATCGGGTGGAGCCTCCTATTGTGCCAATAGAGACCGTGACTTTCTGATTGGAACACTCTGCGTTCACCTACCGCCCCTGATCGTCTTCTGTGACGTCTATTACGACGCATTTGCCTATTGGCCAACCAAGACCTACTTGCACCGGGAGTTGCACAGCGCGGGGGAGGACTGAAGTGATCCGTGAGAGGAGAAGTGAGCTTCCGTTAGTCCCTTCAAGGGGTTAAGGGACGCGATCGTAGCGGGCGAGGGGCGGGGATCCGAAGAGCCGGGCCCACAGCTGTGCGGCAACGTCGGGCTCCACGTGGGATCCCAGAGCACTCGAAACCCGTGACCTGGGAGGGAGCGGTGTAGCCTCCAGTGGAGGAGCCCCCCAGCCCGGAGAGACTGCTGGAATTCCGGCTGTCAAGGCAGGGAAGAGTTTGGCATCACCTCCCGTCCCTGCTCCGCAGGGGCGTTCCAAACTAGGAGATGGTCGTGACAGGTTTCTGGAGTTAAAACTCACTGACCGAATAGTTAAAGCTATTGTTTGGGCTGTTGGCTCCCCAGATATCCCTCCAGCCATTGTCCCGTCTGCCCCCATGATTCCACATGGCACCCCTTCCCTGCCCGAGTCATGAGAACTTCACTCACTGTGCACCAAATTTTCAGACCAAAATCTGGAACAGGGTTCGGAACTAGTGCTGAGGAAGAAAGGGGGACAAGAGACCCGCAAGCAGAAGAAAGGATGTGAGACGGAGCTGGGACAGCGCCCTAAAAGGATAGAGGCTGATGAGGGCGGTGATTGCGAGCGAGGGTGGAGGCTCCAAGGGCACTCCGCGCGCTGATCGGCACCGTGGGTAGCGCTTTTGCTTTGCCCTCAATAAAGATGGTGGCAAAAGCTTCGCTAGTCAGAGCTGCCATGCGCGACGGGCTGTACCACTGGATTTGGGGCTTCGGGGCAGAAGTGGAACGAACCATCGCGTCGGACGGGAGCCATGTTGGAACGGCGGGAGGCGGCAGCAGCGTCGGGGATGCTGTGGTGGGGGAGGCAAAAGCCGGGGCCGCACGCCAAAGGGACTCTGGCCGCGGAGTAGATGGTGCCCAGAGGGTGGTGGCGGTGGCGTGGAGCGACAGGCCGAGAAGCCGGGGACCGGGGCGGCGGCAGGAGCCCGGGAGGGGGCCCGAGCGGCCGGGCGGGCCCAAGGCCCGGACCCAGGCGGGAGGCGGTGGAGGCCGTGAGGGGAGGCGGAGGGTGATGGCGAGGCAGCCGCCGTGGTGGGGTCTCAAGGGGGCGACGACCCCGCTACTCCTGCTCCTTCTCCTCTCTTTGTTCCCTCTCAGCCGAGAGGAGCTCGGGGGCGGCGGGGACCAAGGCTGGGACCCAGGGGTAGCTGCCGCTACGGGGCTAGGGACGCGGATCGGCGGCGGAGCCTCAGCTCTTTGTCCCGAGCCACCCGGGGCCCGGGAGGATGAAGAGCCTAGCCTGGGAGTCAGGGAGACCATCTTCGTGGGGCTCAGAGGGGGAAGGCAAAGCGCCCAGAGTAGTCAACGGTCTCCTGAGCAGCCTGATGCGGAGCTAGGGGCGGAATACGGGGTCCGAGCCTTAGGCAGCCGCGGGCGAGAGAGAGGACAGGGACCGGGGTTTCTGTTATGCTGGCGCCCAGAGGTCTCCTCTTGCGGGCGGACAGGACCCTTACGAAGAGATAGTTTGTCGCCAGTGGCTCTGTCTCCAAGGGTCTCGGGCCAAGAGGACAGCTCGCCCTTCCCTTTGGACCTTCTAGTTCGGCCCCGTGGTTCCAAGTCGGTGTCTTCCCAGAGAAATGCTGGGATAGGCGCCCCCCAAAAAGTGGGAACCACACGTTGTTGTGGGGAGTTGTGGGCGCCGGGGCACAAGGCTCAGAGCGAGAGAACCACATCTCGAGCCTGGAGGACAGTCCCCCGGGCAGATTATCCTCCCGGAGCTGCGGGATCTGGCCCCAGGCTGGATTCAGCACCGCGCATAGCGAGGACAGCTCCCGCATCTGGTTCAGCACCGCGCGATTATCGGACAGCTCCCGAGCCGACGCCCAAGCGCATGCGCTCCCGCGGTCTTTTCCGCCGCCGCTTCCTCCCGCAGCACTCGGGGCCGCGCCCCCCGGGAACCCTGGCCCGTCCAGAAGCCTGGAGAATACCCCCAGCGAGCCGGGTCCGCCCCCGCCGTGCCGCGAACCGCCACCCGCAGTTTCCGCAGTACAACTATCAGGCGCTAGTGCCCGAGAACGAGGCGTCAGGCACCGTGGTGCTACGTGTAGTGGCGCAGGACCCGGACGCGGGCGAGGCCGGGCGCCTAGTGTACTCTCTGGCTGCGCTCATGAACAGCCGCTCGCTGGAGCTGTTTAGCATCGACGCGCAGAGCGGCCTCATCCGCACGGAGGCCGCTCTGGACCGCGAAAGCATGGAGCGCCACTACCTACGAGTGACCGCACAGGACCACGGTTCGCCGCGCCTCTCGGCCACCACGATGGTGGCCGTCACAGTGGTCGACCGTAACGACCACTCGCCGGTGTTTGAGCAGGCGCAATACCGGGAGACGCTTCGCGAGAACGTGGAGGAGGGCTACCCCATCCTGCAGTTGCGTGCCACAGACGGAGACGCGCCCCCCAATGCCAACCTGCGTTACCGCTTCGTGGGGCCATCAGCTGCTCGCGCTGCAGCTGCCGCCGCCTTCGAGATTGATCCGCGCTCCGGCCTCATCAGCACCAGCGGCCGCGTGGACCGCGAGCACATGGAAAGCTACGAGCTGGTGGTGGAGGCCAGCGACCAGGGCCAAGAACCCGGGCCGCGCTCTGCCACCGTACGTGTGCATATAACCGTGCTGGACGAGAACGACAACGCGCCTCAGTTTAGCGAGAAGCGCTACGTCGCGCAGGTGCGCGAGGATGTGCGCCCCCATACGGTGGTGCTACGCGTCACAGCCACCGACCGGGACAAGGACGCCAACGGACTGGTGCACTACAACATCATCAGCGGCAATAGCCGCGGCCACTTCGCCATCGACAGCCTCACAGGCGAGATCCAGGTGGTGGCACCTCTGGACTTTGAGGCAGAACGAGAGTACGCCTTGCGCATCAGAGCGCAGGATGCAGGTCGGCCTCCGCTGTCCAACAACACGGGCCTGGCCAGCATCCAGGTGGTAGACATCAATGACCATACTCCTATCTTCGTCAGCACCCCCTTCCAGGTGTCTGTCCTGGAAAATGCGCCCCTAGGTCACTCGGTCATCCACATTCAGGCAGTGGATGCAGACCATGGGGAGAATGCCAGATTAGAGTACTCCCTTACTGGTGTGGCGTCTGATACGCCCTTTGTGATAAACAGCGCCACTGGCTGGGTCTCTGTGAGTGGTCCCCTGGACCGTGAGTCTGTGGAGCATTACTTCTTTGGTGTGGAGGCCCGAGATCATGGCTCACCTCCACTCTCAGCCTCAGCCAGTGTCACAGTGACTGTGCTGGATGTTAATGACAATCGGCCTGAATTCACAATGAAGGAGTACCACCTACGGCTGAATGAGGATGCGGCTGTGGGCACCAGTGTGGTCAGTGTGACTGCTGTAGACCGTGATGCCAACAGTGCCATCAGCTACCAGATCACAGGTGGCAACACTCGGAATCGCTTTGCCATCAGCACCCAGGGTGGTGTAGGTCTGGTGACCCTGGCTCTGCCACTAGACTACAAGCAGGAACGCTACTTCAAGCTGGTGCTAACTGCATCTGACCGTGCCCTTCATGATCACTGCCATGTGCACATCAACATCACAGATGCCAACACTCACCGGCCTGTCTTTCAAAGTGCTCACTACTCAGTGAGTGTGAATGAGGATCGGCCGGTGGGTAGCACCGTGGTGGTCATCAGCGCCTCTGATGATGACGTGGGTGAGAATGCTCGTATCACCTATCTACTGGAGGACAACTTGCCCCAGTTCCGCATTGATGCAGACTCAGGGGCCATTACACTACAAGCCACGCTGGACTATGAGGATCAGGTGACCTACACTCTGGCTATTACAGCTCGAGACAATGGCATCCCACAGAAGGCAGACACTACTTATGTGGAGGTGATGGTCAATGATGTGAATGATAATGCTCCGCAGTTTGTGGCCTCCCACTACACGGGGCTGGTCTCTGAGGATGCCCCACCTTTCACCAGTGTTCTGCAGATCTCAGCCACTGACCGGGATGCTCATGCCAATGGCCGGGTCCAGTATACTTTCCAGAATGGGGAAGATGGGGATGGAGATTTTACCATTGAGCCCACCTCTGGCATTGTCCGCACGGTGAGGCGGCTGGATCGGGAGGCCATGCCAGTGTATGAACTTACTGCCTACGCTGTGGACCGAGGTGTGCCCCCACTGCGGACTCCAGTCAGCATCCAGGTGACAGTGCAGGATGTGAACGACAACGCACCTGTCTTCCCAGCTGAGGAGTTTGAGGTGCGAGTAAAGGAGAACAGCATCGTGGGTTCGGTGGTGGCCCAGATCACTGCAGCGGACCCTGATGAAGGCCCTAATGCCCATATAATGTACCAGATTGTGGAGGGGAACATCCCTGAGCTGTTCCAAATGGACATCTTCTCTGGAGAGCTGACGGCACTCATCGACCTGGACTACGAGGCTCGCCAGGAATATGTGATTGTGGTGCAGGCCACATCTGCCCCTCTGGTCAGTCGGGCCACTGTGCATGTTCGCCTGGTTGACCAGAATGATAACAGCCCTGTGCTCAACAACTTCCAGATCCTCTTCAACAACTATGTATCCAACCGTTCAGACACCTTCCCCTCAGGCATCATTGGGCGCATCCCAGCTTACGACCCTGATGTCTCCGACCACCTCTTCTACTCCTTCGAGCGGGGCAATGAGCTGCAGCTGTTGGTGGTCAACCAGACCAGCGGGGAGCTTCGACTCAGCCGAAAGCTAGACAACAACCGCCCGCTGGTAGCCTCCATGTTGGTGACTGTCACAGGTGAGAGGCGGAGGCAGGCAAGTGACCCAGTGACCACAACCTGTCAGGGCTTCAGGGGTCCCACAGGGTACCTCAAACCAAAGAGAGATTTCCAAGAATCCCTTAAGTTCTAGGTTCCTTCACCCCACAGGATCGGCCATAGACCTCACAGGTTAGGTTTATATGGTCCCTGCTTAGGTTCTTGAGAAGTCTCTACAGAATCCCAAAGATTCTAGGGCATCCAGCAGACCCCATAAAGACCATATGGACTGCCTGCTACTCTAGGCACAGCCCCTCTCCCTCTAAAAGTCTGGAGGTCCTAGGTTAATGCTCTGGAGGTCTCAGGAAAAGCCAGCATGGACCAGTCAGCCCACATCACACCTCTGTTCAGATGATGGGTTATTTGGGGTCCAGTCTGACCCTCACCCCATCTGTGCAGGAGAGGGAAGCCAAAAGATTAGTGGTCAGGAACAGCAGCTTACTCTGGCAGCTTCAGTCAGACTGTGGGCCCACATTGGCTTGGCTACTATCCAAGGGCCCTGTGCTTTGGGAATATGTCCGGAGGCCCGCCTGCCTCTCTCCTGCCTCCACAACCTTAGGCTTTCACTAAGCCTTCCCTAATGGGAGGGTGCAGGTGGGAGAGGCTCTTGCAATCCTGCCTACTGGAGGCTACAGAGGTTGGGAGACAGGCTTTACTGGTGTTCGTTCTCTAGTTCTGGAGCGTGGATTCCTGGCACTGCCAAAGAAGGCACAGCCTCCATTTACCCATCAATTCACTGAACAGCCAACCTTCATTGACCACCCAAAGTGTGCTAGGGTCTGGGGACAAGGCATATGAGTACCTCATCCTCATTCCTGGGGCTGGCTGCTGAGATCACAGGACCCAGGTCTGAGGTGATGGGCAGCTTGCTGATCCAAGAATGCTGAGGGTGGGGTGGTCAGGGTGCAAGACCCTCCTGGAGAGAGGGATCTTGCTGACTCAGGGGAATGGGGTTGAGTGGTTACAGGGCCAGACCCTTTTCTAGTGCCATGGGAAAGTAGTTTGCTGACTAGAGAAAGGGGTTGGGTGATTCTTGACTTAGAACTCTCTGTTTTTTTGTTTGTTCATTTGTTTTGTTTTGTTTTGCAACTTTGTTATTGTATTTTTCCTCTATTTTTTGGAGGGGATGTTCTGCTGATTCTGCAATGCTGGTGGATTGGGAAGGTGGGTGGTCAGTGGCGCTAGCACCTCTTTGTGTCCTGAGTGGGCCTGGCCTGCTGACCATGATAACTTGGGGAAGGGTGTGTTACTGACCACTTAGGGCCCTTCTTGTGTTCTATCCGAGAGATGGCTTGCTGACCCATGGGCACGGTGCTGGGGGGTTCAGTGTGGTGGTACTGGTTGATCCCTGGCTCAGGCCCCTCATGTGTTGGAGGGAGGGGAGAAGAAGCAGCAACTCGTTAATACCTTGACATCAGGGTACCTGTGATCATAAGCCCCAGACCCCCTTGCTTCCAGGCAGGGTCAAACTGCTGACTCAGATGCTGGGTGACTGGGCAGTCATCTCTGGCCATAGCCCTCTTGTATCCCAGGGAGGGCAGCCTCTGACCCCAGACTGACCACTGCCCCTACCCCCCACTCACAGATGGGTTGCACAGCGTCACGGCACAGTGTGTGCTGCGCGTGGTCATCATCACAGAGGAGTTGCTGGCCAACAGCCTAACCGTGCGCCTGGAGAACATGTGGCAGGAGCGCTTCCTGTCGCCACTGTTAGGCCACTTTTTGGAAGGCGTGGCCGCGGTACTTGCCACACCCGCCGAGGACATCTTCATCTTCAACATCCAGAACGACACGGACGTGGGGGGCACCGTGCTCAATGTGAGTTTCTCAGCGCTGGCGCCGCGCGGGGCCGGGGCTCGGGCTGCCGGCCCCTGGTTCAGCTCTGAGGAGCTGCAGGAGCAGCTGTACGTGCGGCGCGCCGCACTCGCCGCGCGCTCCCTTCTGGACGTGCTGCCCTTCGACGACAACGTGTGCCTGCGGGAGCCCTGTGAGAACTACATGAAGTGCGTGTCGGTGCTGCGCTTTGACTCGTCTGCGCCCTTCCTGGCCTCGGCCTCCACGCTCTTCCGACCCATCCAGCCCATCGCAGGCCTGCGCTGCCGCTGCCCGCCCGGCTTCACTGGGGACTTCTGCGAGACCGAGCTGGACCTCTGCTACTCCAACCCCTGCCGCAACGGCGGCGCCTGCGCGCGGCGCGAGGGCGGCTACACCTGCGTGTGCCGGCCGCGCTTCACAGGTGAGCGGGGCTTCACAGGTGAGCAGGGCGTGGGGTTGGGGTCCAGACCAGAGCTGGGGGTACAGGCAGAGCCTGAGGGCAGAACCACAATGCAAGTGAGGACTGGGCATCACTCTTGAGCCAACCTGGTTCCGGTTGGGCGCCATGAGACCAGAAGACTTACAGCTTGGCCCAAAGACAGCCAGGGCCAAGAGGACTAAAGGCCTGAGGCGGGGCTGAGGCTGCGAACGAGCCCTGGCTGTGGGCAGGGGCCGGGCCCTGAGGGTCTGTGGTAGTGGACCAGGTGGGACTATGGGAGAGGCGGGGCCTTCTCGGGCGGGTGTGGTCATGACATCCTCTGACCTCGGTTTGACCCTAGGAGAGGACTGCGAGTTGGACACAGAGGCCGGACGCTGCGTGCCTGGCGTCTGCCGCAACGGGGGCACCTGTGCCAATGGGTCGGACGGTGGCTTCCGCTGCCAGTGCCCGGCGGGCGGCGCCTTCGAGGGCCCGCGCTGCGAGGTGGCAGCGCGCTCCTTCCCGCCCAGCTCCTTTGTCATGTTTCGCGGCCTGCGGCAGCGCTTCCACCTCACACTGTCCCTCTCGTAGGTGCCCGCCCCATATCTCTGCGCGCCTCCACGCCCCGCCCCCCGCCCCGCCCCCTACATGAGCCTGACTCCATTCCTGACTCCCACAGGACCCCTGCCAGGGTGTCTCTGAGCATCTCTGCTCCTCACGGGGGCTGCACTGGCCTCATGGGGCAGGTCCCACCCTCTCTCATTACTTCCTCTTACCGTCCTCCCCCCACCGGCCTGGGCAGGCACCCCTCTCAACCTTTTCGTCGGTGGATGGTGGGTGAGAAGGGGTGTCTGGCTTGTGACCCACCCTGACCACCCCACCCAGGTTCGCCACGGTGCAGCCGAGTGGGCTGCTCTTCTACAACGGGCGCCTGAATGAGAAGCACGACTTCCTGGCCCTGGAGCTGGTGGCTGGGCAAGTGCGGCTCACATACTCCACGGGTGGGTGCCGCCAGGGTGTGGGCGGGCAAGTGGGTGCATGTGTGGGTGAGACGGGTGCAGGTGCAAGCCCCGAGTCCCCTCAGGTTTGCTCCACTGCACACCTGAACACACATCTCCATGCCAAACACACCCGTGAGGACCTGGCTCCCGCGGCCATTCCCCGTGGGGAAGTCCATCTCTCCGAGGAGTGTGTGCTTCTCCTATCTGTCCAAAGGCACTCGAGTCCAGCCAGTGGGGTCACCAGTGTGTGTGGGGGGTGATCCTGGGAGTAGCTGTGCCTGCATGACTTGGGGGAAGGGCAACTTAGCAGCTGTAGCCAACCCTCCAAATGCACCCTCCCAACAGGTGAGTCCAACACGGTGGTCAGCCCCACAGTTCCAGGGGGCCTGAGTGATGGGCAGTGGCACACGGTGAATCTGAGATACTACAACAAGGTCCGCATCACCCTTGGCCTGGTAGTATGGGGGGAGCTGGGATGCCAGATTCTGACCCTCAGGGGTCACCCAGGGGTTCCCGCTGAATCATGTGCCTGGGTCTCTAGCCCCGAACAGATGCCCTGGGGGGTGCTCAGGGCCCCTCCAAGGACAAGGTGGCTGTGCTGAGCGTGGATGACTGTGATGTGGCTGTGGCTCTGCAGTTTGGTGCCGAGATTGGCAACTACTCGTGCGCGGCTGCTGGCATGCAAACCAGCTCCAAGAAGTGAGGCCCCCAGCCCTGGTCCCCGTGCCCTCTGGCTGCCAAAGCCCCCCTCAACCCTTCATACATCCCGCTCCTCACTCCAGCCTGCCAAACCCCCCGTCCTTCCCCCAGCCACCAGGGTTCCTCTCCCCACTAGGATCCTGAGACTTCTCCCTCCCCCACCCCAGGCACCCACGTGCCTCACTCTTTCAGCTCTTCCACCTTCCCCTGACCACCTGCCCATCATGAGCTCTCCTCTGCATCCCCAACTGAAGTAAAGCCCCAGCTGCTCGCCCAACCTGGCCTTACCCTCCCTCCTCAATCACTTTACGCTCTGAGTCCTACCCCCTCCGCTTCCGATGGCCCCCAGGAGCAATCCCACCCTGGCCCCAGTCCCATCAATGACCCGGACCTCTGACCCCCAGGTCCCTGGACCTGACGGGACCTTTACTCCTGGGGGGTGTTCCCAACCTGCCCGAGAACTTCCCCGTGTCCCACAAGGACTTCATCGGCTGCATGCGGGACCTGCACATTGATGGCCGCAGAGTGGACATGGCGGCTTTCGTTGCAAACAATGGCACCATGGCAGGTAGGCCATGTCCCCATTATAGGGAGAGAGTTTGACGGCTACATGGTATGACTCCAAATCTGACCTCACACCCCTGTTTCCTTTGATGGCAAGCACAGTCTGGCCTTTAGGGCCCACCTCCTACCAAGTCCACCCCTGAGACAACATGGGATTGAGGTCATGGCCACTTTTGGCCCCTCTGAACCTCTGTGTTCTGTCCAGCACTTGTGGCCCACCCTCAGGTCTCATGTTCTCCATGTGCCTGCCTTTCCTAGGCTGCCAGGCCAAGCTGCACTTCTGTGACTCAAACCCGTGCAAGAACAGTGGCTTCTGCTCAGAGCGCTGGGGCGGCTTCAGCTGCGACTGCCCCGTGGGCTTTGGTGGCAGAGACTGTCGGCTTAGTGAGTGGGATCGTGGGGCAGGTGGGGCCTGCAGGGTGAGTTCTGTTCCCGAGGTGGGGCCTGTGACCCTGCTCCTTTTATCCCCTCAGCCATGGCCCATCCCCACCATTTCCGTGGCAACGGCACACTGAGATGGGACTTTGGAAATGACATGGCTGTGTCTGTGCCGTGGTACCTGGGGCTGGCATTTCGGACACGGGCGACGCAGGGGGTCCTGATGCAAGTGCAGGCTGGGCCACACAGCACACTCCTCTGTCAGGTGTGTCTGCCCTGCTGACCCCTCCCTAGACCCTCAGCTCTCAAACACTAGCAATGCCACCAGCAACATTCTTATGGGTTCGGGCGAGGTCACATGGCATATTTCTCTGCGGGTGTACTGACCATCCATACTTGACCCTGTTCTGGACACTGGTCCTCGGTCCTCTTTCCCACCATGATCTCCCCTACAAGTGCAGGGCACCAGCATAGCTCTCCTGTGTTACCTGCACCAATCCATGGCCTCTGGTCCTGATCTCTGACCCCTAACCTCACTCTCTGCACCTCGGTGTCCCTGGGCACAGCATCCTATGTGCCAGATTTAGCCTTGCTCCTGCCGTTCTGACCTCTGACATTCTTGACCTCTGAGCACCCTGATTTTACCTCCTAATACTCCCAGCCCCTGCCTAACTTGGGGCTCTGACCCCAGGGCTATGCCTTTCTGCCCACAGCTGGATCGAGGGTTGCTGTCTGTGACGGTGACCAGGGGCTCGGGCCGTGCTGCCCACCTCCTTCTGGACCAGGTGACTGTCAGTGACGGCCGGTGGCACGATCTGAGGCTGGAGTTGCAGGAGGAGCCAGGTGGCCGGCGGGGCCACCATGTCCTCATGGTCTCACTGGACTTTAGCCTCTTCCAGGTCTGACCTCTGACCCTGGGGTAGTCTGTTTGAAGTCTTCCAACCAGACCACCTCATCTGATCCCACCTCTAGTCCAGCCCCTCTCAACTTCCTCCCCTGCCCATAGTCTGATGTTCTCTCCCCAGTCTGCCTCCTCATGCCCTGCTCTGAGCCCACCCTGCCAGCCGGGCTGGTCCCCTGCCAAGCTCTCCTCATGTCAAGGAGGCTGCTCAGATTTCTGGCCTGATCTCCATGGCTCAAAATCATGAGATTTCAGGGTCCGTTCCGGGTCCAGGAGAGAGCCCAGCTCTCAACTGAAACCTTCCTGTCGTCCATCCCTCACGCCCCAGCTCCAGCAGGGGTCTGGAAGAGAGCAGCTCACTTCCAGACCATTCCCCTGGGACAAAGGGACAGGCACGGTTGTGCAGTGCTAGGACAGGCCAAGACTGACTCAGGTAGGGCAAGGGTCCATCAGGCTCCCCAACACCCCCAGTGCTGACTGTCCCCCTTCCCAGGACACCGTGGCGGTGGGGAGTGAGCTGCAGGGCCTGAAAGTAAAGCGACTCCATGTGGGAGGCCTGCCCCCCAGCAGTGAAGAGGAGGTTCCTCGGGGTCTGGTTGGCTGTATCCAGGTGGGGGTCAGCATGAGAACATGATATTGGGCATTAGGGTGAGTGGTCATAGACCAGGGGGCCTTGGAACCTGAAAAGCTGCGTTCACATGAGGGGTGGGGCGGGGAGGGGATGTGCAGGGACCCAGAGCCAGTGGAGACAGGCCAAGCCTTTCTGTGCTGTTGGAGATGAGTCTAGCGCAGGTTTTCAAGGGTCCTTGGAGGTCTGTAACAGGGAGAGCACAATTAGGGTTCCCGTGCGGAGACTGGATTGGGGTATTGGGTCAGAGTCGGGTGTTTTTGGGAGACTGCATGCCAGAAGTCAATAGATCAGGTGGCTGGCTCTGCAGGTTTTTGGGCTGAGGTGCTTCGACATGGGTCTCACCCCTGGCTGGCTGTGTCTATAGGGAGTATGGCTCGGCTCCACGCCTTCGGGGTCCCCGGCCCTGCTTCCCCCCAGCCAGCGAGTGAACGTGGAACCCGGCTGTATCATGGCCGACGCCTGTGCGTCTGGGCCCTGCCCGCCCCACGCTGACTGCCGAGACCTCTGGCAGACCTTTTCCTGCAAATGCTGGCCAGGTGAGGCCTAGGGGGGTGGTGTGATCTGGGTGGAACCTGGGGCCCAGGATGAAAACCAGGGGACCTGGAGGGCCTGGAGGAGGAGAGGACTGGACTGAGAGGGACAGCGCTTGCTCCTTCCATGCTCTGTGGCCAGTGTCCTGAGCTCTCTGACCCAACCTGCAGGTTACTATGGCCCAGGCTGTGTGGACGCCTGCCTCTTGAACCCCTGTCAGAACCAGGGGTTATGTCGGCGCCTCCCAGGAGCCCCCCATGGCTATATCTGCGACTGTGTAGGCGGCTATTTTGGGCATCACTGTGAGCACAGGTAAGGGGCAGGGAGGCTGAGACTATGGGAAGGCCTGGTGGGGGTAGGGAGGGTTACTGAGATATCATGGAGGCACTCACCTGGCTGTCCACCCCCAGGATGGACCAGCAGTGCCCACGGGGCTGGTGGGGGAGCCCAACCTGTGGCCCCTGCAACTGTGATGTTCACAAGGGCTTTGACCCCAACTGCAACAAGACAAACGGGCAGTGTCACTGCAAGGTGCGCCTGGCCCCTGACCCCTGACCTTTTAACTCTTCCTTAGCCATGTTTTGTGGTTCTTATCTGGCTTGCTGACCTCTGCCCTGACTCAGGCCCTGACCTCTTATCCATCCTGTGACCTAACGACCATCTCTTGTCCTTGACATCTAATCCCTCCCTTAAGTTTCACGGGAGGCCCCACCTTCCTCCTGGCCTGTGAGCATTGTTCTCCTGACCTGTTGTCCTTAATTCCTCTCGTTCCCCAAGCTCTGATCTCTGACCTCAGGTCCCCGAACCATTCCCAAACAGGAGTTCCACTACCGACCACGGGGCAGCGACGCATGCCTCCCGTGTGACTGCTACCCTGTGGGCTCCACCTCGCGTTCATGTGCACCCCACAGCGGGCAGTGTCCCTGTCGCCCAGGAGCCCTTGGCCGCCAGTGCAACAGTTGTGACAGTCCTTTTGCAGAGGTGACAGCTAGTGGCTGCCGAGGTGAGCAGGCTCTACCCAGCTCCACACACAGAAGGCTAGCTCTGCCATGCTGCCTGCCACCAAGGATCATGGCATGCTTGGTTCCTTGGGTAGGGACTCTGGGAGGCTCCTTTGGGGAGTCACTGACACCCAGGGAGCCCCACATTGGCCCCCAAGTACTCTGATGACCTGTCACAGAATCTGAAAGGCCAGCTCCTGTGAAGCCAGTGGGGAAATAGTGAGTGGTGGGGCCTGGGGTGGGTGGTGAAGGGACAATGGGTGTGGCAGTCACTTGCCCCAGCCCCTGGCCATTTGCCTGAGTGCTTCCCTTCTCCCTAGTGCTCTATGATGCCTGCCCCAAGTCCCTGAGATCTGGTGTGTGGTGGCCTCAGACCAAGTTTGGCATCTTGGCCTCTGTGCCCTGTCCTCGGGGGGCCCTAGGTGAGTACCTGGGGGCAGGTGCATTGTTGAGGGTGGGGGTAGGCCTGTCATTTGATGCTGGAGACACCTCTTTTCTCGAGTTGGGTGACCTCGTTTCTGCAAAGAGGTGGGAGTGGGGTATGAGTCCATGAGGGACCCTCACTACCTCCTAGGGGCTCTGGGCCCCTCCCCACACCTCACTGAGCCTCCATCTGTTTCTCTTGGCTTCTGGGCAGGATTGCGGGGTGCAGGTAAGGGGTACGTGTTTGCTCAGGTGCGCTGCCCCCTCCCACTGCCAAGCTTTTGCAGAACCCTCCTGCTGCCTGAAGTCCCTGCAGACCCCTCCCCACTGCCTGAGGTCTCTAAAAGCTACTCCCAATGCCTTGAAGTCCCTGGAGGCCCCTTCCCTGCTGTCTGAGGACCCTGAGATCCCTCTCCACTTCATGAGGTCCTTGCAGACACCTCCTCAGTTCCTGAGGTCCCTGCAGGCCTTTCCTTACTGCCTGAGGTCACGAACCCCCGCCCCTTTGAGGACTCTGCAGACTCCTCTCCACTGCCTGAGGTCCCTGCTGAAGCCTTCGCTTTGCTTGAGGTCCCGCAGTGGCTGGACAGAGATTGTCTGTGTATGCATGCTCGTGTGTGTGTCTTTCTGTGCCTTGTGCACGCGCATCTGAGTCTGTCTTGGGGGGAGGGGGTCCTGTGTTTAAGTTAATGTCCCTGTTGCTGATGGCTACAAGCTTCCTTATGGCCCAAGTCAATTCTTAGGCAACCCCCATCTCAACCACATAGACAATGGAGAGATGGCAGCAAAGTCATCACTGGGGCATTTAAAACTTGTGTGAAAACTTCTATCCCCACCACACTTTGGTCACAAAATACTCCTGGAGAACCCGGTCTGTGTCGGCATATCTGTGTGTATGTGTAAGAGAGAGCATTGTTTGTGTATCTGAGTGTCTGTCCTGGTCCACACATCTATATGTGTGCAGATGTGAGCATTAGTATGTGTGTGCTTGCCCAGGGCCACATGTCTGTGAACCCCTCCTGGCCTATGTGCGTGTGGGTATGTGTGTGTGTGTGGGTGTGTGCACATCCTTGCTCTTGTGCTCACCATTATAGTTGGTGGTTCATAATGGCCCACAGACCCTTCAGGAATTGACTGATAGGCAGCTGGGGCCTGCCGGGGCTGGGGGCTGGGGCTGTTCTATCCAGAGGTCCAGCCACAGATGCTTAGTACTCTGCTCTCTGCCTCAGAGCTTCCCCTGAGATGTGAGAGGGTTGCTGTGGTCACCTTCTCATTGAAGGTGTCCAGACCCCGGGCCTGACCGGGTCTTGCCTGCCCCAGGTGCTGCTGTGCGGCTTTGTGACGAGGACCAGGGTTGGCTGGAGCCCGACCTCTTCAACTGTACCTCCCCTGCCTTTCGAGAACTCAATCTGCTGGTGAGACTGCCCAGACCATGCCCTGCACTCAAGACCTGCCTGGCCCCGGCCCCAGCCCTGGCCTCAGCTTCCCCAGGCCTGTGGTAGGCCCCGGACATCATGTCCCAGCCCTGGACCTGGGCTTTTCCTGGTTGCCCTTTAACCTGGCCAAACTCTTCCTGTGAGGCTTTTTGAGACAGGCCTAAGGGACCACAGTGACCTCCCCATTTTTGTCCTGGCAGCTGGATGGCTTAGAGCTGAATAAGACAGTACTGGATACCATGGAGGCCAAGAAGCTGGCTCAGAGGCTACGGGAGGTGACCGGCCACACTGACCACTACTTTAGCCAAGACGTCCGAGTTACTGCCCGTCTGCTGGCCCACCTGCTGGCCTTTGAGAGCCACCAGCAGGGCTTTGGGCTGACAGCCACACAGGATGCTCATTTCAATGAGGTGAGGCTGTGCCCTGTGCTCCCGATGCCCTGGGCCTGGATCCCCGCTCAGGGCCTTCCCAGCCCCAGGGAAGAGAAGGCCCTGGGCTCTCTCTCTCTCTTTCCTTGTCCTTTTCAGACCCACCCCCTTGCCTGCTGGGGCCCCTCCGGGCACCCGGCCAGACCTCTCAGGCCTGCCCTGTCCCCTCACACATCCTCACCTGGCTGAGCCCACTTTCCTCTCCCTCCTCCCAGAATCTGCTGTGGGCCGGCTCTGCACTGCTTGCTCCAGAGACGGGGGACCTGTGGGCGGCGCTGGGCCGGCGTGCCCCCGGGGCCTCCCCTGGCAGCGCAGGGCTAGTGCAGCACCTGGAGGAGTACGCGGCCACGCTCGCCAGGAACATGGAGCTCACGTACCTGAATCCCGTGGGGCTGGTGACACCCAACATCAGTATGTGGCGGGTGGGGTGGGGCGGGGCGGGGTGGGGGGCTGTGAGAGGGCAAGGACCTGGATGGAGGTCTGAGGGGCTGGGGGCAGGAGGCTGGGCTGCCACCCTCAGCGCTCTGCGGTGGCAAGGAGGCTATGGGGTATGGGGCTTGAGTGCGGGCGGGGGTAGGAGGCCGGCCCCCCAACATGGGGAGGAGATCCTTGATGGTCTCGCCCCTCTTCCTCCCGGCCAGTGCTCAGCATCGACCGCATGGAGCACCCCAGTCCAACCCGGGGGACCCGTCGCTATCCTCGTTACCACAGCAACCTTTTCCGAGGCCAGGATGCCTGGGATCCTCACACCCATGTGCTGCTGCCTTCCCAGTCTCCACGACCGTCCCCACCTGAAGGTGGGGGTCCTTGGGTGACCCCTGAGCCAGGTCCTATTTCCCGCCCCCGCCAAGTCAGATACCATGTCGTCACCTTCCTTCCAATTCCCCTTCCTATGAGAGGCCCCCATGTCCACTGTCCACCCCCACCTGGCCACACCACTCTCTCACCTCACCACAGATGACCTCTCCCAGGCCTGATATTCTGGCCCTTGCCCTGGGAGCCCATGTTCCCTTCATGGGCTCCTGCTCACCCCATCCCCTAGTTCTGGACCTGCAGGGTTGAGCTCAGAGCTGGGTTTGTGGGTGCTCAGGGTCGGGGGTCACTGACAGTGGCTCCTCCTCTTTCCTTGGCAGTTCTGCCCACAAGCAGCAGCATCATGGAAAACGCCACCACCTCGAGCGTGGCCCCCCCACCGGCTCCCCTGGAGCCCGAGCCCGAGCCTGGGACCTCCATCGTCATCCTCCTCGTTTACCGCACCTTGGGGGGGCTGCTCCCTGCCCAGTTCCAGGCTGAGCGCCGGGGCGCCAGGTACACTGGTGCAGTTACTCCCAGGCCCCTCACCTGGAGTTTCGTGCAAGCTTCTACCCAGCCTAGCAAATGAGCAGGTGCACAGGCATGCAGACTGTCACGCAGGCTCCTCTGCACAGCTCCACGCTGGCCGGCTTCCACGTCACATGTGTTCTGTGGGGTGGTGCAGAGTGACAGACACAGAGCCATGACGGGGCGTCAGAGAAAAGAGAGGTGTAGGAGCCAGGTATAGACAGGCAAACTGGCTGATAGAGACAGGCAAAGACGGGCCAGCTGATGGAGGTCAGAAGGAGTGGCAGGGAGGGCATTTCGAGAGGAATAGTCTGGAGTTGCTTGGGCCTCAGACCCCAGTGTGGGCAGTGGGTCTGAAACCCCTGGCTGGAGAAAACCTGCTGTTCCTGCAGAACCATGACACCCCGGCTAGGCCATGGTCCCCTGGTCTTGAAGCAGCTCAGCAGAGGTTCTCAGAAACAACATCCCTCGGGGGCATCCCAGACCGTGGCTCGGCCATGGCCAGTGGCATGGACAGTGAGGTGGACGGTCAGAGCCTGGGGAGTTCCGCAGTGTCCAAGCCCAGGTGTGGTGTCTCCTCAGGCTTCCCCAGAACCCTGTTATGAACTCCCCAGTGGTCAGCGTGGCTGTGTTTCATGGACGCAACTTCCTAAGGGGTGTCTTGGAGTCCCCGATCAGCCTCGAGTTCCGCCTGCTGCAGACGGCGAATCGGAGCAAGGCGACCTGCGTGCAGTGGGACCCACCTGGCCCGTGAGGACCTCCACTCAGGAAACCCTCAGCACCCCCGTTCGCCCCTGGGAGGCCCAACCAGCCCCTGGGGCCCCACTAGTGCTCCTGTGCACCCAGGCCCATGAGGAATGCTGCTCCCCAACTCCAGCACCCTCAGCCCATCCCACCACCTCTCACAAACCCCCACCTGGTGATGGGGCACTCCTCATGGCCGATGGTAGATCTAACTGCCCTGTGGCTGCAGGGCGGACCAGCATGGCATGTGGACAGCACGGGACTGCGAGCTGGTGCACAGGAACGGGTCCCACGCACGGTGTCGCTGCAGCCGAACAGGCACTTTTGGGGTCCTCATGGATGCCTCCCCCCGTGAGGTGGGGCTGTGGTTCAGGGGCCTTAGGGAGTGGGAGGGTCAAAGAGCAGGGGTGCCCAACACCCCAGCCACAATCCCTGTCCCCACAGCGGCTAGAGGGTGACCTAGAGCTGCTGGCTGTGTTCACCCACGTGGTCATGGCCCTGTCTGTGGCCGCACTGCTGCTGACCGTCGCCGTCCTGCTGAGCCTTCGCAGCCTCAAGTCCAACATGCGTGGGATCCACGCAAACGTGGCAGGAGCCCTGGGGGTGGCAGAGCTTCTCTTCCTGCTCGGGATCCACAGGACCCAAAACCAGGTGCAGGGGCAGGGGCGGGGCCCCGCGTCCTGATGAGCTCACATGGCCCAGGAAAGCCTGGGGCCAAATCTCAGGGCCGGGGGTCAGGGGTGCTCTGGTAGGGGCCAGGGTTTGGGGCAGAATATGGGGTAAGATGCTGTGGTTTAGGGGTCGGAGGTGGGGGGCAGATGCCTGGGGTGTGGGGGGGGTCTGAGGTGCGGGAGGCAGGAGAGGCCCTGACGCCCCCTGCCCTGCCTTCAGCTGCTGTGCACTGCGGTCGCCATCCTCCTGCACTACTTCTTCCTCAGCACCTTCGCGTGGCTCCTGGTGCAGGCGCTGCACCTCTACCGCATGCGGGTCGAGCCTCGCAACGTGGACCGCGGCGCCATGCGCTTCTACCACGCCCTGGGCTGGGGCGTCCCTGCTGTGCTGCTGGGTGAGGGCCCTGCTCGCGGGCCCATCCAGGCTGTGACCCCTGACCTGTGTCCAGCACATGGCCCGCCCCCTGCCTCCGCCCCCAGTCCTGGTCACGACCCCAGCCTCAGCCCCCCCCATGCCCTCTGCCCCAGGAGGAGCCTACTCTGCTCTCAGCCCCACTTCCCTCGGGAACACAGCCCTTCTGTCCTGCCCCTTCTCCCCACTAGGCCTTGCTGTCGGCCTGGATCCCGAAGGCTATGGGAACCCTGACTTCTGCTGGATCTCGGTCCACGAACCCCTCATCTGGAGCTTTGCAGGCCCTGTCGTCCTTGTCATCGTGGTGAGTGCCCTGCTCTAGATGCCCCCTGTGTGCTCCCCTTGGAGGGAGCAGGGACCCTGCAGCAAGTGTGGTGGTATCAGCTGAGGGGTGCCGGGTGGCCGTCCACAGGCTTCCCGGGATTGGCCTCTACTGCTGTCCCCCACTCAGCTGGAATGGAGATGGAGCCTGGCCGGAGATGGCCCTCCCTGCCTCTGCCTCCCTGGGTGTCTGTCTGTCTGTCTCTACCTCCCTCTCTCAGTCCCTCCCTGGTTTCCTATCTCTGACTTTTTCTATGATTCTAAGCTCCTTTGTTTCTCATCTCTGTACTGTGTGTGCGTTTCTCTGGTTCTGCCTCTCCGGTCTCTGTCCCTCACCATCTCTGTTTTTCTCTGCCCTTCCCCCCCTCCACATGTCCGGCCGGGGGTCCAGATGACCGGGAGCATATTTCTCCTTGCTGCCCGCACATCCTGCTCCACTGGGCAGAGGGAGGCCAAGAAGAACTCTGTGCTGTGAGTTGGCTGTCGGGGGGGACATAGGGGATTCTCACCCCTCCTGGGTGGGGTCTGAGGTCTCCCCAGAGCATCCCTGGTGCAGGCTGGGCTCCAGATTCTGTGTGTGTTGGGCGGGGAGTTACACCTGCCCTGGTGTGTGGTCCCTCTCTGGTGCCCTTGCCATACTCTGGCCCCACACGTGCTTCTGCCCAGCTGTCTCCCCAGAGTCTCCTGTGGCCTGGGTGGCTCACTTTGCCCTCTGCTCATGTTCCCATCTGTCTTCCATGTTCTCCTCCATGCCCCACTTCCTGTTTTCCCCATGTCCCCTCAGGGCTCTCTGAGTACCTGGTTCTTTCTGTGACCTCTCGTCTCCCCTGGTGTCCTCCTGAGACCTCCATGTCCCTGTGTGAATTCCTCTCCTTCCATGTGACTCGTGTGTCCTTCTGTGTCCCCTGCATGAGCCCCGCATGACTCTTGCATGTCCTGTGTCCTCCCACGTTCCCGCGGCAGGACCCTTCGTAGCTCCTTTCTGCTCCTTCTGCTGGTCAGTGCCTCCTGGCTCTTCGGCCTCCTGGCAGTCAACCACAGCGTCCTGGCCTTCCACTACCTGCATGCCGGACTCTGTGGGCTCCAGGTAATGCTGGTGTCCCTCCCTCGCCCTGGACCAGATGGGGCTTCAGCAGGGGGCATCCAACCCCAGGCAGGGCATTGGCCCCAGGCCTGGGGCTGACTCTTCCTGGTGACTAACACCAGGCTGGGTGCTGGTCCTGGACTGACCTTCACCAACACCAAGGCTCCTGGCCACTTGCTGGCTGACATTGACCTTCACTGACTCCAGGCATCACGCCATCTGACCTCTCACTGCCTTGGCTGACTTTCCCTAACTCCCTTGCAAGGTCCCTGACTGACTCCCTAGTGGCCCTGCTCTGACCTTCTCTGACTCATTTCCGATCTCTCACTGACCCTTGCTGACCTGCAGGGCCTGGCGGTGCTACTGCTCTTCTGTGTCCTGAATGCAGATGCTCGGGCCGCCTGGACACCAGCCTGTCTGGCCAGGAAGGCAGCGCCCGAAGAGGCCAGGCCAGCGCCTGGGACGGTGAGGGGCTCTCAGGACTGGGGAGTCGGGGGGGGGGGACGGTCCCTGGGAGGCCAGGGTTTGCGGCTTCTCCGGGGCTGGCTCACACCCTGCCCCCACCCCCCAGGGACCTGGGGCTTGTAACAACACGACCCTCTTCGAGGAGAGCGGCCTCATCCGCATCACTCTGGGCGCCTCCACTGTCTCCTCTGTGAGCAGCGCCCGCTCTGGCCGGACCCAGGACCACGATAGCCAGCGGGGCCGCGGCTGCCTCAGGTGACCAGAGGGGCCTCCTCGTGCTGGGGACGCGCGGCTCAGGGGTGGGCGTCACCAGGTCCCATCTTGGCCATCTGCTGCTGCCCCTGCCCCCAACACCTCACTCCTGGGATGCCTCCAGCACCATTCCACATGCGTGTGCAGACACCCCAGCCTCCAGAGCATCCCCTCATATCCTCTTTGATGGGTGGGGTGGGGGGGTTCCTGCATTTCCAGGGACAATGCCCTGGTTCGACATGGCTCGGCTGCTGACCACACTGACCACAGCCTCCAGGCTCACGCTGGCCCCACTGACCTGGACGTGGCCATGTTCCATCGAGACGCTGGTGGAGGTGGGGGCCCGGGCCAGGGAGGAGGGGAGCAGAGGATCTCTCCCCAATTCTCCTCTTTTCTGCCCCAAACCGGGAGCAGCAGCTGGGGCGGGCTCCCCCCGGGTCGCTGCCCTTCTGTTCCTACCCCTACTCCAAGCTCCAAGCTCTCCCAGGTCCCAGCCCCCTCTCTGTAGCCACCCTCAAGACTCCCCAAGCCCCTCGCCTCCCCAAGCTACTGCTAGGCCTTCCTCCTTCTGACCTTCCCGCCTCCAGGCGCAGACTCCGACTCCGACAGTGACCTGTCCTTGGAGGAGGAGAGAAGTCTGTCCATCCCATCCTCAGAAAGCGAGGACAATGGCCGGACACGGGGCCGTTTCCAGCGTCCACTCCGCCGAGCAGCCCAGAGTGAGAGGCTCCTCACTCACCCCAAAGGTGACAGGGCTCTCTGATCCCACAGATGACCAAGAGATACCCCATGTTCCACTCGGGTGTGACCCGGGGACCCTGCTACTCCCTGAGGACTCCTGGGACCAACCTGTTAAGAACCTGGGGTCATCCCTGGGCCCCTGGACCCCTCCTCTCCCCCTCCAGCCTCCCAGCAGTATTCTGCTGGCTAGAGACCCAGCAACAGCCCGGGAACAGAAGAACAAGGTCGAGGATGTTGTAGGGTGACACGTCACCCCTCCAGCCCCTGGTCTTCCCTGAGGGTTGGGGTTCTGCTCTCGGCCATCAGGTTGCCCCTCCGCCAATCTATTCGAGAGTAGGGGCTTATCAGTAAGTCCCTCCCCGGATGGTTCCATTGATCTCTGAGAGACACCTCTTGTCCTACCCATACTCAGAATAGCCGAGGTCTCAGGAGTTGTTAGGGCCAAGGCTCACTGAGTCTGGATCATAGGGGTCAATCTAGAGGCTTCTGTAACCTGCCCTGGCTCCACAGATGTGGATGGCAATGACCTCCTGTCCTACTGGCCAGCCCTGGGGGAATGCGAGGCTGTCCCCTGTGCTCTGCAGACCTGGGGCTCCGAAAGGCGCCTGGGGCTGGACACCAGCAAGGATGCAGCCAACAACAACCAGCCGGACCTTGCCCTGACCAGTGGAGACGAAACCTCTCTGGGACGGGCCCAGCGCCAGAGGAAAGGTATGATCCTTGACCTCGGCTTGTACTTCAGGGACCCCAGGGGCCACCCCTGTCCTGACCCAGGGGATTTCATCCTCCTAATGCCAAATCGCTTCACAGGGGTCCTGAGAGCACCTCCAGCTCCGGCTGGGGGGTTTCTGCTCCTCCATCCTGCCTTGCAGTCCCTAGAGACTACCCCACCCTGACCTGGGAATTGCCTGCCCCGTACCCTGGTCTGCACGACAGAAACCCTAGGGGCCACTCCTGCCGCAACCCAGGGGATTCCTCCCCCTCCCCCAACCCCAGTTTGCTTTGTGGGGGCCCTAGCAGCTGCTGCGCCCCAGACATCAGAACTCCTGCTCTAACCTGGAGGGTTAGAGCTTTACAGGGACCCCAAAGGGTTGTCCCTGCCCCAACTCAAGGGGATTCCTGCTCTTTGACCCTGACCAGGACCTGGGGCTGCCCCTCCTCTGACCTCAGGGGGAGGCATGTCCCTACCCCTGTGCATGGGGATTGCCCTGTCCTGACCCGGGGGATTCCTGCCTCGCCACTCTGTCCCGTGCTTCTCCCTGGAATTCTCAGGAGCTGCTTCTGCCCCTCCCCAAGGGGTTTCTGCCCCCAATCTTGTGTCACAGGGATCCCAGGGCTTCTGTGTTCCTAGACCCAGGGAGTTCTATCCCCACCCCATACACACCTGTCCCCCGTTTCATTCCCCCACAGGTATCCTGAAGAACCGATTGCAGTGCCCACTGGTGCCACAGACCCGAGGCGCCCCTGAGTTGTCCTGGTGCCGTGCAGCCACCTTGGGCCACCGCGCTGTGCCAGCCGCCTCCTATGGTCGCATCTATGCGGGCGCCGGCACAGGCAGCCTTTCGCAGCCGGCCAGCCGCTACTCCTCCCGCGAACAGCTGGACCTGCTTCTCCGGCGGCAGCTGAGCCGTGAGCGACTGGAGGAGGCTCCTGCCCCTGTTCTGCGTCCCCTGACTCGGCCAGGCTCCCAGGAACGCCTGGATGCCATGCCAGGCCGCCCGGAACCCAGGGATCGGGGCAGCACCCTCCCACGGAGGCAGCCGCCCAGGGACTACCCTGGCGCCGGGGCCGGCCGCTTCAGGTCACGAGATGCGCTGGACCCAGGGGCACCCTGCGAGTGGCTGAGCACACTACCCCCGCCCCGCGGTGTGCAGGACCTGAGCCCACAGCCCCCACCTCTGCCCCTGTCTCCCCAGCGGCAACTCTCAAGGGACCCCCTCTTGCCATCCCGGCCCCTGGACTCCCTGTCTAGGAGATCGAACTCAGGGGACCAGCTGGACCACATGCCCAGCCAACACCCCTCAAGAGAAGGCCTGGGGCCATCCCCACAGCTGCTCAGAGTTCGGGAGGACCCCGCCAGCGGTCCCAGCCATGGCCCCTCCACGGAGCAGCTGGACATCCTCTCCTCTATCCTCGCCTCCTTCAACTCCTCAGCTCTCTCCTCCTCCGTGCAGTCCTCCAGCACGCCCTCGGGCCCTCATACCACTGCCACGCCTTCCGCCACAGCCTCAGCGCTTGGGCCCTCCACGCCGCGCTCCGCCACGTCCCACAGCATCTCGGAGCTGTCGCCAGACTCAGAGTAAGCAGAGTCCGCCACCTGCTCACAGCCTCATCCGCTCAGGACCACCTCCTGTACATTCTGCCCTGCATTCTGCCACAGAATAGGGTGCACGTTAGCCGACAGTGCGGGCGCCCCAAGTCTCAGCACAAGTGGGCCACAAGCTGAGGGCAGAAATCTGCTAGGGAGTAGGGCTGTGATTAACAGGGACTTGCTGCCTGTGTGATTGGGGCCAGCCACCGTCCCCTGCACTTCCCTGGGCTAAGGAGGAGAGATAGGTACCTTTCAAAAGGGCTTGAGCCAGTGGAGTGGGGGGTGGCAGGGTAGACAGGAGCCAGGTGGGAGGGGCGGGGAGGAGAGGAGGAGTCTGCTCTGGAGGCTGTGCTTAGGGTGTCCATATGGGGTTAAGGAGGGGTTGGAGGTAGTGCCAGGATACGGGTGCCTTTTATGCCAGGCTGAAGAGCTAACTTTTTTGGTAAATCATTCATTACTTATTAGGTCAGTATTAAGTTCCACCTTTGGGCACTATGGTGCGGGGGCGGGGGTGCACACAGGAATTGAGGTGCGATCTGGTACACCTCAGGTGCCTATGGGGCATCTGTGGGGTAGGGGGTGGTAGACGTACCTGGCAAGCAACTGGATACACAGGAGTCAGAGAGGGAGTGGGGAGGAACCCGGAGTTGCCCTGCCTTCGGAAGCCAAAAGGAGAGAGGCTTTTTAAGGAGGAACAGCTAGGTCAGGCTCTGTGGAGGTCTGTAGGATGAGAAGGCTTTGGGGGGCTGGGAACCCTTGGAAGCGGGGCAGGAGACCAACAGAATCTGAGCAGAGTTGGGGAAGGAGAAAGGAGAGAGGGACAAGCGATTTGGGGGGCCTGGCACTCAGGGCTCTGGAAGGATGCTGGAGGTGGGGATAAAAGGGGCTGTGAGCACAGCCTGGGTCCTCCTGCAGCCCAGCCTTGGGGTTTGGTTGTTGGGGGCAGGTAGAGGACAGGGGGATTGAGCAGGGCTTCAGACTCTTGAGTTACATTTGACTTCTCCCAGCCTCAGTATCCTCATCTGCAAAATGTGTCTGTAGTAACAAACTGTTAAGTGCTCGACGTAGTGTCTGTACGTAGTAGGTGCTTGCTCAGTGCTTACAGACATAGGTGGCTGGCCAGGGGTCCTTGCTGATGCCTTTGGGGGTCTTGAATGGGTGAAAGGATCAGAGAACCCCGAAATGGGCATAAGGGGGGTGGGGACTGAGAGGCAAAGGTGATGGGGGAGGTGAGTGGAGTCCAGAGCCACCTGACTCAGAGTCCTCTCAGCAATCACCTTCGATGTCCACATTCAACTCTGCAGAGTTCCCAGAAGTGAGGGTCACTCCTGAGGGGCAGACGGACAAGCTGAGGAACAGCCGAGGGCGATGGAGGATTGGGGCAAACGGAAGAAACTCCAGGAGTCAGGGGCTGATCCCAAGGCAGCCCTTGGCTCTGCCTGTTGCTGCGGTGCTGAGGTTGCATGCTCGGCTGTGAGCGTGTGAGCATGTGTGTAACAGGTGTGCGGGGTGAGGGAACTGAAGGGAGGACTTTTATACGTTTTGTACCTTTGTAACCAGAGAGATATGCTTATGTTATTTTTCAGCTTTCTGTCGCCTGGGGTTCTGAGGCTGGGCTGGGAGAGGGAGGGGACGGAGGGAAAGAGGTACAGAGTTTGGCCCCATTTGGGTCCCTGGCAAACCATACGCTCTTTTCTCTCATCTTACTGGGGTGGATTCAAACAAATGCCCCCTCCCTCCAGGTTGATCTGAATACTGTCAGGGCCCAAAGTGCAGAATTGATCTTTGCTTTTTCTCGGATGCCCTGAGGGCCAAACTTCTGGGACTGGGGGCTGGTCTTGGAAATAGGGGTCCTCTGACCGCCTCACAGGGGATCGCTCAGGCCGCCCCTCCCTGTGGATGTTTATTATGTGGAGTCCCTGCCACTTACTGCCTTATGACCTAGGACTGATGCTGTGGGCACTGGCGGAGCAGCAGATGTCATGTTTACAGAGCAAGGCTTCCCTTTCTCCCGTGGGGAAGGGCTCAGGCCTCTAATCAGACATTCCTGCAGAAGGTGGACCCAGGGGTCTTCATTCAGCCCCAGCCCCTGCTGTGAGCAAACATTGTCTGTGGTGCCATTTGATTCCCTGACACTGCCCCTGGCTAGACTTTATTCCAAAGCCTGGGGTAGGAGGGCGAGGAAAGGGAGCAGAAAAGAGGGAACTGAAGACACAGAATGTAGGGGCCACTGCCTCCGATGATTACAGGAACCTCCCTGGCCCTAGATACCTGGGCTGCAGGAAGTGACACAGTTCCACCCCTCCTTTATTCCCTTCTAAAGGGAAAAATGACTGTTAGGACCCTGTTCACAAAACTCTCACTTTTATTACTTCATCTGATGTCCGGAACTGGGGACTTTTAAATTTTGTTACTTTGTTTACAGGTCAAGATTTAAAACATTTTAAAACTTTGTTTACAACTTAAAACTTGGAACTTTTACACTTTGTTTACAGTTGAGAATGTTTTTTCCCCCCTTTGTTTACAAAGCGAAAGGTAGAGAAAGTGGGAGAGGGGCTTCAAGGACCTGCCTGTGAGGACCCTGGACCTTGGCCATATGGAGGGGGTCTCTAACCCCTAGCTCTTCCAGGCCAAAGGTCATTCCTGAGTCCCCTACTGAACAGCAGGCCCCAAAAGCCTGGAGAGTAGGCATCCTCTGACTGCTGGGAACAGTGGTGGTGGAGGGTTGGGGGGAGCTGGGGTTCTGCGCAGACACCCTCCCCTCCTACGCATACTCTTAGGAGGCACTTCCCAAGGAGATTAAGAGTTCTACTTCACTGACTGGTGCCAAATCCCACCAGCCAGGACCCCAGCTCTCCTTACCCAGAATGACCCCAGCCCTGGAAGGGTTGAGGGGTCCACTGTAGGGAGAGGGGGTTGTCCTTGCTATGTCCTAGGTTCTGTAGATGCCCCTTTCTGGAGGTCGCCCCCTCCAGCCCCCTGGCCCCTTTTCCTGTCTGTGTAAATTGTTCCGTGAAGCCGCGCTCTGTTTTGGGAATAAACTTCTATAGAAAATGGTTATTGACTCTTTCTGTTTGGTCAGGTAGGACGGTGGCTATGAAAGATTCAAGCCAGGCTGACCTTTGGCAGAAATCTGAGCACTGCCCCCCTCCTCTACCCCCCAAGAATATTCAGCTATTTTTAGCTTATTTCATTGGAGATTTGGACCAGGTTCCTACCTCTTTCACCCTGAATTCTGACCTGTCACCTTGTGATCGGGGCCTGAAGTACGAGTGCAGGTGCTGGGAGTAAGGTCCCAAGGAAAACCCACTCCCTTGTCAAGACAACAGCATGACTTCTTAAGTTTTCAGGGCCTGCAGTCTTGCATTTACCCTGGCATTTGCCCTGGCCAGTGGTCAAACCAACCCTGGGGACTGTCCTTGCTAACCCTTCAGCCCACTGACAACAGCACTGACTCCTACCAGCCCTTCGACCTTGGAGCCAGCAGCGACACCACGTTCCTCCACGCTTGGCTGAGGGAGAAACCTTGGGCAAGATGCCTGGGCTATGTGTCGACTCTGATCTGGGTGTCCAGAGTTGAAGGGAGGTTTGGGGCACCAATGGTCTCAGTGTCATGCCAGGATAAAGCCTGAGGGTGGCGCCGAATACCCCCCTAAGGGGGAGCTAAGGCTCTGGTCCTTAGCCGCTCCCCCAGGCATCCTGTCACCTTGGGGATTTCCCCTTCCCATCCCATGGGGACCCTCCGCAACAGGTCGGGACCTGGGATCAGCCCCGTTTCACTCAGGGACCTGAAGCCGCGGGTCCCAGTTCTGTAGTTCCACCTGGCACAGGCAGGAAGTCTGGGCGAGCCACGTTGTGGGGCAGGAGTCAGGCAGCAGGAGACGAAGGGGTTAAATTTTTCTCTTTCGGGCTCACCCCGCCCTCAGAATAGCCCTTAGGCCCCGCCCGAGCAAGCTGATTGGCCTAAGCCTTCCCAGCTATGCCCGGGGATTGGCCCTTGGGTGCGCGCCGCAGGTCCTGCCCCCGTTCCAGCCCCGCCTTTCGGCCCGTAGCGGCCTCCGGCCCGAGCTGTTAGACCTGGCTGCACCTGGCAGCTTTCCCGCCATGGGGCTGTCAGAAGCGTCCCGGTGAGTGCAAGGCGCAGCCCCAGTTCTCGGTATCCGCGTGCGTGTCCGCGAGGCGCGGGCCGCCCCATGGCCCCCGCGCAGGCGCCAGCTTGGGTTACCTCGGAAGGGTACCGCCAAATCAGGAGCAGCCATTTCATGCCTGCAACGCCTCGGTTTACCTCTTTGCCAATTTTTCTGTTGGCGGCTGCCCAGCTGCAGCGAGGGATGGGGCGGGAGCCGGCGCAACAGGGACCCGGCCGCGTGCGGAGGAGCCCCGGCCCAGGAGGTGCGCCGGCGGGCACGCTGGTGTCTGGAGGGCGCTGCAAGAGAGTCCACATCGCGGACCTGAGTCCACCCAGCCTTTCTACTGATCTGGGAATGAGCGCTTGGGCTCTGGCCACGATGCTCTACCAGAGGGAGGGGCCAATGGTCTAGGCCCCGCCCTCCAAGCTCGAGTTCTGCGTTGGGGGGTGGAGTGGCGAAGTCCTTTTAGAAGACATGAGTGACTCAAGGAGGAGTGGCGAGGGGGCTCAAAGATCTCTGTGAGACAGCAATGAGAAGTCTCTGGGATCTTTTTTGCACCCATTCCACTTCCTCCTCCAACCGGGACACCCAGTTTAAAGGCCTTTCCCAGGTGAGTTCCTGCATATTGGGTGAGATCCTCCCCCTAGGTCAGAGCTGCCTACAGAGCAGAACTTTCCTGACAGGTGAAAGCTTTCTCAGCAGGGGAGAACTTTCCTCCAGGTAAGATGCCCCTGCTGAGATCTCTTCCCAGGTGTGAGCTTTCTCCCATTCCAGGTGGGAGCCTCCCCCAGGTCAGAGCTTCCCTTGGGTGAGAGTACCCTCCAGAGCAGAACTTTCCTGGCAGGTGGAAACTTTCCCAGCTGGTGAAAGCTTCCAGCCAGGTAAAAGCTCCCCCTTCCAAGAGCTCCTGTTCCCGAGTGAGATCTATTTCTAGGACAACTTCCCCCCAGGGGAGAGCTTCCCCCAGGTAAGAACTCCTTCCCCACAGATCTCCTATTCCCAAGTAAGATCATCCCCACTCTTAAGTGGGAGTCTCTGGGGCAGATCAGAGATTCTCCCCAGGACAGAACTTACCTGGCTGGTGAAAACTTTCCTGTCAGGTGAGATCTGCTATTCCAAAGTGAGATCCCTTTCTCTCCAGGTTGAGAGCCATCCGCTGGCTTTCCCAGATTAGGCCGAACTTCTCTAGAACCTGGACCCTGGGGCTGGAGGACCAGAAGCAATCTTAGCCCCAGTACTTTCCTTCCCTGAGAGGGGAGGGTCTCATCTGAAGAGGGGTGTACCTGAAGAACTGGCCCCCTGCTTTGCTGGATCCCTGCCTCGCATGTGCTCTCAGCCGGCCAGCACTGGGCTCATGGGGCAGCTGGATAAGGACTCAGGGACTGGACAGGGACTGGCTGGGGGAGAGCAAGGGGCTCGGTGGGGGAGGGGCAGTCAGCCTGGGACCTGGACTGGTAGAACACTCAGGGCCGAGCAGCCACACCTGGGCTGGAGGTATGGTCTGTGCTCTTCCAGCTATCTTTTGGTGGGAGACTTTGGCCCAGCAAGAGGCTTTCACCAGTCAAAGTTCAGGTACTGCCCCTGCCTGGGCGGGGCCTGTGGCCTGCAGGGGCCGGGAGGGAGCTGGACCTACCCAGATCTTGGGGCCTAAAAAAGTCAGGTGAATGACTCTGGTCTGAGGCGGAGGTGTGGGGGAAGCTGCGCCAGGGCTGCCCTCACTGTCTCTGGCCTTGCCACTCCAGACCCCAGGACACACAGATACTTCTGGCCACTACAGAGACAATGGAGCTGAGGAGGCGAGACTACAATGTGGAACGGCCCCTGCTGAACCAGAAACAGCTGGAGGAGCTGGGGCACTGGGGCTCAGCAACTGGGGCCCCCCAGTGGCGAACCTGGTTTCGGTAAGGCTCCGGGCAGAGGGGCTGGGGGACACTGGCAGGACTTAGGTAGTCCCTGTCCTTCGGCACTTATCCTTGTGTCCCCAGGTGCTCCCACGCTCGAGCCCGAGCCCTTCTCCTCCAACACCTTCCAGTTCTGGCCTGGCTCCCCCAGTATCCCGTGCGAGACTGGCTCTTGGGTGATCTGTTGTCTGGCCTGAGTGTGGCCATTATGCAGCTACCACAGGGTGAGCCACCCCTGATTCAGAAGCCATACCCTCAGCCTTTGGGTGGTGACCCTGACCCTGGCCTTGAAGCCCCCCCACCCACCCCCCCACACACACCAAAAAAAAAAAAAAAATCCTGAAGCCATGACTCCTGCCCCTGGAACCATGGCCCATGACCTAGGGCTGGGATTCTCTCATCCTTTCAAGGCCTGGCCTACGCCCTCCTGGCTGGACTGCCCCCCGTGTTTGGTCTCTACAGCTCTTTCTACCCTGTCTTTATCTACTTCCTCTTCGGTACTTCCCGACACATCTCTGTGGGTGAGTGGAGCCAGGCCTGGCTTTGCAGAAGGATGCTCCCATCCCCAAAGGAGGACAGGGTGAGAGAGGGCTGAGCAAGGCAAGGGAACTTAAGAGGGCAGTCTGGGTGCTGGGCCACTGGGAGACGGGCCCAAGTGTCCTTCCCAAGCAGGACTAAGCCTCTGAGCAAGAGGCCGCAGGTTCAGGTTACCTAGAGTCCCTGGCTCGGGAGGGCATGGGTGGGTGAAGCAACTCGAGGGGCCCAGGACATGGCAGAGGCCTGATAGGCAGGCAGGCCGTGCCCCCTTCTCCATTCCAACTTCCTGAGCCAATGGGCGTATGCGGGCGGGGTAGACGATGTGGGGCCCGCATTCCTAGACACCCTCCCCCGAGCTCAGGGTTTCTACATGACCGCTCACCGCCTCTATGGCACGGCATGGTCTGAGGATTTTTGTCTAGAAATGGACATCTCCTGGTCTCTTCCTTAAGACCAGGGCTCTAGGGTAGGGCAGTGTCCTCTCCCCCTCAGACATGCCCTGACCGGTCCCCTGCAGGTACCTTTGCTGTCATGTCCGTGATGGTGGGCAGCGTGACAGAATCCCTGGCCCCGGATGAGGACTTCCTGCAGGCCTTGAACTCCACAGTCGATCAGGTGGCCAGAGATGCCACCCGGGTGCAGCTGGCCTCCACACTGAGTGTCCTGGTTGGCCTCTTCCAGGTGTGGAGCAGTCAGGAAGGAGTGCTCCCGCCCAGCCACCAAACCCACTCCTACCCCATCCACCAGTTCCCCTGAGTGTCTGACCAGCACCGTCCCCCACCTCATCGCGTGCCCCTCTGATCCCACCCGCCCTGGGCTCTGCTCCAGCCACCCCTAGGACCCCTGTCTTCTCTGACTGCCCCTGGCTACCCCACAGGTCGGGCTGGGCCTGGTCCACTTCGGCTTCGTGGTCACCTATCTGTCAGAGCCTCTGGTCCGCGGCTATACCACAGCCGCGTCCGTGCAGGTCTTCGTCTCGCAGCTCAAGTATGTGTTTGGCCTCCGTCTGAACAGCTTCTCTGGGCCACTGTCCCTCATCTATGTGAGTGAGGGTGGGAGGAGGGACGGGGGAGGTGTGCCCCACGACTTTGAGTGCTGGCCGTGACGCCGCCTCCCCTCAGACAGTGCTGGAGGTCTGCCAGAAGCTGCCCCAGGCCGTGGTTGGCACTGTGGTCACTGCAGTCGTGGCAGGGGTGGTGCTCGTGCTGGTGAAGCTGTTGAACGGCAAGCTGCAGCGACGTCTACCCCTGCCAGTCCCCGGGGAGCTGCTCACGGTTCGGAGTTGGGGGGGCAGGGGAGAGGGGCGAGTGAGGCTACCTCCCAGTGGGCGTCCCCCAGGTATTTAAAGACTAACTGGAGTGGGCATTGGTGAGAGTTTCTGGGGATGGAGGACCCGGTGTTGGCATCTCCCCGCCCCTGACAGCATCTCCTCTTTCCCCAAACGGTGATGTCTGTCTCTCACCCTATCATCGGCTCCCCCAAGCCCCTCTGCAGGTTTCGCTTCAGGCCTCCCCCTTCATCCCCACTGACGGCGTTGCCAGCACGTCCCTCTCCTGACTCTGTCCTCTTCCCCCAGCTCATCGGGGCGACGGGCATCTCCTATGGCGTGGGCCTGCAGCACAGATTCGGGGTGGATGTCGTGGGCAACATCCCTGCAGGGTGCGGCCCTGGAGGTCAGGGAGGGCTGGGCGGCCAAGGCCAGCTCTTTCCCTTGGCCTCACTGCCGTCCCTCATAGGCTGGTACCCCCAGTGGCCCCCAAGCTCCAGCTGTTCGTGAAGCTCGTGGGAAATGCCTTCACCATCGCTGTGGTTGGCTTTGCCATTGCCATCTCTCTGGGGAAGATCTTTGGCCTGAGGCATGGCTACCGGGTGGACAGCAACCAGGTCTGGGGGATGGGACGGAGGACATGTGGGAGTAAGCTGGTGTACAAGAGCCCCCAGGGCCTGGGGGGTGGAGTGTCGGGCGGGACCCACGGAGACGGGCAGACAGCTGTGCTGGGACCAGGCGGGGGACTGAGGGTGGGAGAGCAGGCAAGTCTTTGCGGGTTACTGAAGGGGGATGGAGGTTGGGGACGTGCAAGCCCTAGACACAGCGGCACAGGGACCAGGCACTGCCAGTGAGGTCGCCTGACATCTGCACTCCCCCCTCCAGGAGCTGGTGGCCCTCGGCCTCAGTAACCTCATCGGGGGCATCTTCCAGTGCTTCCCCGTGAGCTGCTCCATGTCTCGGAGCTTGGTACAGGAGAGCACAGGGGGCAACACACAGGTGAGCTTCAGGTGTAGGCGGGGCTGTGCATCTGTATGTGCACAACCGCCTGCCTGGGTGACCCCACCCATGCTCAACCCCCCTCAACTTCCCCCACCCACTGCTCGCTCCTACCCCACAGGTGGCTGGAGCCATCTCCTCCCTCTTCATTCTCATCATCATCGTCAAACTTGGGGAACTCTTCCAAGACCTGCCCAAGGTGAGCCCCCACCCCAACCCCCGCCCATCCGGGCTTGAGGGCCTTGGCCAGGGTCTCAGATCAGTCTGCGAGGCCCCAGATGAGGGGCAGGAAACCAGGTCATGCCGTTTTTCAGGGTTGAGATCTTTGCGCTGAGGTTTGGAGCCAAAGGCCAGGGATTAGAACCCTTCTCAGTCAGGTCGACGTTGTCAGGTTTCTGGGGCGGGTGGTGGTTAGTGTCATTTGAGGTCAGGCCCAGGTGCCTGAGGTCAGGCTGACTCATGCTGGGAGGGTCAGGGTTGTCGGCATCTGGGTACCCCCCTAGTGACACTTCCGCATGACAGGCAGTCCTGGCCGCCACCATTATCGTGAACCTAAAGGGTATGCTGATGCAGTTCACAGACATTTGCTCCCTCTGGAAGGCAAATCGTGTGGATCTGGTGAGGCCCGGGAGCCCAGGGGCGGATCGGAGGGCCTTCAGCCCCAGTGGCCTCTCCGGATCCTATCTGCCGCTGTCTGTTTGTAGCTCATCTGGCTGGTGACCTTTGTGGCCACGATTCTGCTGAACCTGGACCTGGGCCTGGCGGTGGCAGTGGCCTTCTCCTTGCTGCTCGTGGTGGTCCGCACGCAGCTGTGAGTGACCCCTCTCGATCCCCCCCATTCCAGCTGGTGAGGGAGGAGGTCCCCTCAGCTTTCCCACATCTCGCGGGCGACCCCAGGCTCCCAGCACCCGCTCGCTGCCCCGTCTCCTCGTGCCCCTCCCCCCACACTCATCTCTCCTTCACAGGCCCCACTATTCTGTCCTGGGGCAGGTACCAGACACAGATATTTACAGAGACGTGGCAGAGTACTCGGGGGTGAGTGGCAGGGGCTGAGCAGGAGGGGGTGGAGGGTGGGGCAGAGGCAGAACGGGCCTTTGTGGGTCTCTTCTGCACCTGACAAGGACATCGGGAGCTGAGGGCACGTTGGCCTTTGGAGTTTCAAAGGAGGAATTTGGGTCTAGACCCCCTCCCCCGAGCTCCAAGGACAAGAGGCTAGGAAGGGACAGAGGAAGAGTGGACAAAGATAGACCTGGGGACCTGGGGAGGGGTCTCGCTTGGAGCCAGCAGTACAAGCCCCGTCCTGCGGAGCAGCCCTGGGTCAGGAGTGCTGAAGGGGCGGCATCCTGGGGCACCGAGGTGTCAGGGGGGCTGTTTCTTGACCTGATGGCGTTACCAAATCACCATCAGTCACTGGCCTCTGTGCCAAGCACTGGGAACAGAGGTGGAGGCTCTGGGATGGACAAACCCGTCCCCCTGACGTGGAGCCTTGAAGGCTGAGCACAGTGCGATCGGGCAGAGTGAGTGGAGGGGACATGAGGGGAGCAGCTCCGCTGGGTGGAAAGGGAGGTACGGGGTGCGGGGCACGTTGTGCAGGCCCGAACACCGAGCAGAGACCTGGGCCGAATGGGGTGGCAGAAGACAGACCACAGGGCCAGGGTTGGAGACCCAAGCAGAAGCCTAAGAGCCACTGAAACCTAGCTTAGGTAGTGGCAGGAGGCAGGGGAGATGAGGAGGGAGAGGTGCGGGAGAAAAGCCCTGGAGAAAGCTGGACAGGCAGCTGAGGGCCCGGGCACAGGGCAGGAGCAGGAGCAGGAGTCAGGATTAGAACCCTTCTCAGTCAGGTCCTGGTTGGGGAGCAGAGGGCTAGGGGGTGGCAGGCACTGGGGCACACGAGGAAAGGCAGGAAACAAGATGCAGTCGAGAGAGGGGGCTCAGCCATCCCCACCCTGACCCCTGCCCAGGCCCGGGAGGTCCCAGGCGTGAAGGTCTTCCGCTCCTCGGCCACCCTGTACTTCGCCAATGCTGAGCTCTACAGTGATGCGCTGAAGCAGAGGGTGAGGCCTGGGTGCCCCAGGGTGTGTCAGAGGGTCCCTCACCGCCCCAGAGTGCCCACATCCGCTTCCTCGACATTTGCCTCTAGTGCGGTGTGGACGTTGACCAGCTCATCTCCCAGAAAAAGAAACTGCTCAGAAAACAGGAGTTAAAGCTGAAGCAACTGCAGAAGAAGCTCCAGAAACAGGCAGGGGCCCCTCTGAGCCAGTGACTCTGCCCTGTGTCCTGCTGCTGACCTCACCCAGCCTTCCCCTCAGCTTCCTGGCTTCCCGGCTTCTCACCCTCGTTCTCGGTCCCTGTTCCTTCCTGATGCACCCAGGGTTCCTGCTTTACTCCCCGGGCAGGTCCTGGCTCTTGGAGGATTTTATTTTTCTCTCATTTCCTGAGTCACTGACAGTGTGAATCACAGTTTGCATTCTTTTATGGCTCTTCCCAAAGCTGGGTAAAACCCCACAGCCTTCAGCTGGTTGGTTCCTGGCCCGCCCACCTGCCCAGAGCCAGGGGGCAACACCAGGCCTACCTGGCTGGCGCAGCCGTTAATACGGCAGCTGGGACAACTCTTTTCTGTCCCTCTCCTTTGCTGGCCTAGGGTGCTGCCTCCAAGGGCACTTCTGTTTCTACCAATGTCAACACCAGTGACGGTGACATCGAGAGCAACAATGTGGACGGCTCCAAGGCCAAGGTGAGGCCAACAGTGAGAGAAGGGGCAGCCGTGGCTGCAGAGATGGGGGCGCCCCAGGTATTTCCTGTGAGGAAAGCCATGCCACTGTGGGTTCAAGGTGATTGTGCCCCGGGATGATGGATCAGATACTCTGGAGAGGTCTCTAGTGATGTGCCACAGATGTCTGCGTGTGGCTTTTTGTCTGTGATCTGAGGCCTTGATGAAGACCTTGAATTTGTAGAGTCCACAAGGCCCCACAGTCTGTCTCATGGATGGAGGGAAGGGATTGGGTGTATGCAGAAAAAATATAGGATCAAAGGAGACACCAAGCGCAGTTAGAGACCCAGGTGGGGTGCTGAGTTGTCTGTGTATGCACATGTGCGCATGTGTTCCATCTGCTCTGTCCCTCGGCCCCCAACCCACTCTACCCTGGCTGACCTCAGGGTGGGGCACGGTCTCCCAGTGCCCTTCCTTCTTAAGTGTCGCTATGAAGCCTGGACCCAGGAGGTAACAGCAGTATCTATGTCTGTGTGTGCTCTGAGTCTGGGCATCCTCTCGTGTGTCTCCATGTGTCCTCCTGTCTGCATACAGGAGGCTCCCATGTCCACGTCCTCCTGTGTCCCCTGCATGCCCCGTCTAAGTTCATGTTTACATGCTTGCTCCGACTTCCGACCCTCTGTGTCGCTGCATGTCTGTGCGTAGTCCCTGCCTCACCTCCTCATGGGCAGTCCTTGCAGTGTGTCTGGCTCCCCAGCAGGTAAGCACAGGGAATGAGCTAGAGGATATGGCAGCCAGTGGTCAAGAAGATGCCAAGGCCCCAGATGCATCCACACTGAGAGCCCTGGGCCTGCCTCAGCCGGACTTCCACAGCCTCGTCCTGGACCTGGGTGCCCTCTCCTTTGTGGACACTGTGTGCCTCAAGAGCCTGAAGAATGTAAGGGGCTGGAAGCACCCCTAGAAAGGCCCTGGGGGAGGACGAGCCCCCTCAAGCCTCTACTTTGACCCCATAACTAAGAGCCCTCTGAGCTCCCTCTCCGCAGCCTGCCTGAGACTGCCCTCAGAGCCCCTGGGCCTCCCTCTGAATCTGGTCCCCTTTTCTGCTGCAGATTTTCCGTGACTTCCGGGAGATCGAGGTGGAAGTGTACCTGGCTGCCTGCCACAGTGCGTGGGGTGGGGACAGCAGGAGTGGTTCGGGAAGAGGGTGGAACTCTTCTGGCCAGAGTCTTCCAGGAAGCATGAGGAAAATGTCTTTCTCTGAAAATGGAGATCACAGGTCTCCCGGAAAGTAGGGGTCAAGGGACAGGAGTTACTGGGGTTTAGCTGTAGCCTCCGGGGTGGAATTTGGGGTGACATGGGTCAGGGCATTTTGCTGGTGAATGGGGCTGGGGTTCCTGCTGGTTCTTCGAGTCCAGAGAACTATCCTTGCCGACAGCTCCTGTGGTCACTCAGCTTGAGGCCGGGCACTTCTTCGATGCATCCATCACTAAGCAGCACCTTTTTGCCTCTGTCCACGATGCCGTCATCTTTGCGCTCCAACAGCCGAGGGCCAACCCAGTCAGCCCTGTTTTGGTGAGCTGACCTCTGGCCGCTGAGCTCTTTTGACCTGCTTGTGCCCACCCTTCCTGATACCCTTCCAGTGGACCCTTCTGCCTTTAGATGAAGCTGCTCCTGGGGCAGGGGGGCTGTGGGGGAGGGCTGGTATGTGCCCTTTGGTGGCTGACAGGAGACTACCCTCATCTGCCCGCTCAGGTTACCAAACTCTGACCACGCTGCCCGAGACTGCCCACCTCTGGAGGTTTTGACGGGACACTCATGAGAACCCTCCACCCCTGCGCTGCCTTTGGATGTCACCCAGGAGTCCCCTTCATGCACACAAACACAACTCAGGGATGGAGGTCCTAGGACTCCAAGCTCAGTGCTCTAAGCCTGGGATGGGGCACAGCCAGGTCGGGGGGAGCATGCCTGTTTCCAGCCTCAGGAATAAAGACTAGTTTACCTAACACCAGGCTCTGCTGTGGTTTGGTGGGGGTCAGGAGGACCACAGCCCTGGCTCTTGACCCTTCTTATGCCCCAAAGTGGGAACTGGAGTCAGAAGTCGGGGGCAAGGCTTGGGGAGGGCAGGGTCAGGCAGGGGGAGTGCAGAGCAGGAGGGAGAGCTGTGGAGCCAGGCCTGGGTGGGGGCACCGAAGTCTGAGTTTCGCCGTAGCCACGTGCAGCCCTTGGCACCTGTGTCTCCATCTTAAAATGATTGGAATCAGCTGCTTCTCAGGAATGATCTGTTCTTGGACACCTGAGAAAGGACAGGGCAGGCCAGGTTCCACTAGGCAGTCCCTGGAGAGTGGCGTGAACACCTGAGCAACCAGCTGAGGAAGCGCAGGTGTTCACAGGTGCCGCTGGTCTGCATTCAGAAGCAACTGCATGACTGATTTACTTGGGGAAATGCCTTTGTAATGAGATCTGAGATTGGCAGGTCAGCCAAGAAGCGTGTGCTGATTTGGCCATAAAACACCAACACGTGGGCATATGGTCCAGTGGGCAGTAGCAAGTGATTGGTGGCACTAGAATCTTCCTGGGCTTTTGATGTCTCATCAGTAGAACAAGAACAGTAATAGTACCGCCTCTTGGGTTCCTCAGCGGTTATTCAATGAGGAAATGCCACAAAATGCTTGCGACAGTGCTGGGCAAGTGGGCGGAGGCTGCCCACCCTCGAATCACTGAGCCGCCCCTTTGCCCAGCTCTGTTTCTCTTGCAGTGTGTGTCAATGCCCTGCACTGTGTTTGCCAGTCATCCGTCCTCCCCTCACCCTCCAGAACCTCAGCCCAGGAGGTCAAGGCTTTTTGTGTCACCCCATGTCCTGGCACCAGGAACAGTGCCTCACATTAGCAGTACTTAGCAAATATTGGTTGAGTGAGGTTATGTGCTGGAATGGAAGGCAGACCTCAAATCAGAAATTGCAGCTATTTAGAATAAACAGGGTCACGTGAGAGAGAAGGAACTGCGTTGCCCAAGATGGTCATGGGAGGGAAGCTCAGGGAGCAGGTGACACTTGAACTGAAACTCCAGCTGTGAGAAGTGTCTTCCTAGGAGTAAAGGATAGTGCTCCTGGTACAGCAGGTGTGTTCAGGCGGGAGGGGAGACTGAAGCATGCCAGACCTCGCAAGCCGGGGTAAGCCTTCAGGCTTTAGAGAGCCAGGGGGTCCACGTTCTTGAGCGCTTGCTCTGCCACGATGCAAACTGCAGGGTAAACTGGGCAGAGGGACCAGCAAATGGCCCTGTGCTGGATAGAAGCATTGGAGGCAGTGGGGTTAGGATTTTAGGGGTTGGATGTTTGGTCCGGAGGATAGCGCAAGGAGGTGCTTCTTTGGCCCTGGGCCCCAAGCCTCCCAGGCCGCTCCCACCCCCTACTGCATTTTCTGGCCAGACTGCCAGTCATGAGGGGCCTGGGCCCAGCTGGAACCTGCTGCCTCTGCCAGGCCTGCCACTGGGGGAGGGGCATTTGCCTGTTGCCAGGCACCCAGGTTCCGCCTGGCACTTGAGCAGCCATGTTGTACGCACCATCCTTTCCGCTCTTGCTGCTCCTGCTGGCGATGCCTGCCCCAACCCGTGCGTGGTCACGGCCCCTGTGGTACCAGGTAGGGCTGGACTTACAGCCCTGGGGGTGCCAGCCCAACGGCCTGGATGGTTGCGGGGTCAGCCTGGGCTGTTCCGGCCGCTGGTTAGGCCTGGGGATGAACCGCATCTATCCTGTGGCTGGGGTCACACTCACCACTACCGTGATGCTGGTGATCAGCCGTAAGGTGCTACAGCGGCGGCGCCCACAGGCCAGTAAGAGTGAGGTGAGCACAGCACTGCTCGGTCCCCCACGGCCTCCTACCTCCGCTTACACCCAGTGAAACTCATACCGTCCAACCACCCCAGGCCCATGCCCGCCCCACCCATCCTCCTACCCAGCCTTTTGGGTATCCTGCTGCCCCCTCCCACCACTCACACCCCTTGTCCCTCCATCTGTCCATACCCATTAGCCCCTGACTTCCTCATGGCCAGCACACTGCCACCCTCTGTCTCCCTTTAATGCCACTGTTCCTCATCCAGCCCCCACGGGCCCCATGACCACTCCAGCCCACAGCAGACTCACTTCCCCTTCCCGGGCCCTTCTCCCTGGCTCTGTTGCTGCCCCTCACCAGACTTCCGTCCCGTCCCTCTGCTCTCACGCCTGCCTCTCGGTCCTGTCCTCAGCCTTCGAAGGTCACCACTGACCCCTCTGGATCCTGGAAACGGCGGACCCCGATCTCAGACCGAGCCCTGCTCCTCGGGGTCCTGCACATGCTGGATGCCCTCCTGGTCCAAATCGAGGGCCACCTGCAACATCTGGCCACCCGTCAGCCACTGCAAATAAAGGGGATTCCCACCTAGAGCGGGTGACCCAACATATGCCTTTTTGCCTGGTGGCCAGCCAGGCTGGGGATGGCCCAAGGCTCTGGGCCAGGCTTGGGCCTCCGTGTTCTCCCAGGCAGGCCTGGACCCTGGACCCGCTTTCTACTCTTAGAGCCTCAAGCACCTAGGATGAGTGGGCAGGCAGGGCTCAGACTGCCTCAGACTGCTCCATTGCTCCCCATCAAATGATCCCTTCTCCCTAAAGATCCCACCCTCAAATATAACTGCTTCTCTGGGCTTCTCAGAGCCTCCCAGTGTCGTGGAGAAAACTGGGCCCTCAGATCAGGCTGGGATGGTCCAGGGAGGGCTGGCTGCCCAGAGGTGACAACCTAGCAGAGTCAGCCAAACCTCTTGGTTGGGCTTTGAGGACCAAGCTTGGGGTGGCGGGTGAGGGATTTGGAGGGTGGGCTGTGGCCTTCAACTTTTTGCTGTCTCAGGCATGTGCTCTGGTTCCCAAGTGGCCCTTGCTTCAAGGTGCCCAGAAGTGGAGTGAGGGCTGAACCGCCCCAAAGGAGCCATACCCCACCCTTCCTCCCTCTCTTCTGCCATAGGGAATCCAGGTTGGGTGGGTCCTGAGGCCTATGCATTTTTAAGGTCTCTGTTTTAGAAAAACAATAGAGCATGAATTCAAAAATAGAAACAAGTGAAAATCATGAGAAATCATGCCAAATTACAAATGTTAAACAGTTGACAAATACTACAATGCAAAATCCAAAACAATAACATTCATACTGACTTCTTGATACATTACTATAATACTTTTCCCCCTACATTTTCTGGCTGCTCACTCTTATGGCCTCTATATAGGATAAGGATTTTGTAGTTTGGGGGAAGATATTTTCCATACAGAGGATAGATAATTAATTCAGTCTTCTAATATGGTTGATTGAAATTTATGTTTTAATTATTGGTAGTTTAGAAAACTTATTTCTCTCCTAACTTGTTATTGGTGGTGTCACATAAATGGCCTGGATTGTTTTCAGTTTGGGGACACTCATCAATTTTTTTTTTCATATATATGTCGTATAATTTGGGAACATTTTCCACAGATGAGCTCCTGTCTCTGCACATTTCAAACCCTGTTTTTCGTCCACGGTCCATGGCTTTTCTAGCACCGGGCACCGTGGGGCAGGTGTTAAGTGGAACAGGACCTTGCATTTGTGTCCTGACCCAGCAGGAACTTTCTGGAGGCTGCTCCTAACCAAGACAGGAACAATGAGTTAACCATGCAGAGAGCTGCAACACACCACCTCAATACGTCCCTCTAAACCCAAACCAAGTGTGTCCCTGTGGTAGACTCAGAGATGTGCTGCCCACATCCCCTTCCAGGAAAGCCTGCTGCTGCCAGCCCGAGAAGTTAGCTGGCAGACTGGTCTGCCTCAGCTGCGGTAGCCCCCTCACAGCTAGCTTTCTCCCTCCTGAGGTGCCGATTTCAAAAGACTCCCTGGTAAACATCCTGATCTCCCTCTTGGAGTCTGTTTCCCTGGGAACCCAATCTGGGACAGTCCCCAACTCACTTTCCTCTTGGCTGGACTCCTAAAATGTCACAGCCTCTCCGATGTTCCCACATAAAGGGAAGCGGGATAGAGGGGAGTCCTAATGAAAGAGGACACAGGTCCTCATTGGATTCAGCTAGACTATCTCAATTTTGCAGCTTTTCCAAAATTACTTGATCCTATGAATACTATCGTGGCTCCTCCCAACGCAAGGAAGTAAAGGGCATTGAAGGTTGACTTTCATCCGTCTCTCAGGTTTAATGTGCGCCTACTGTTTGCTAGCCCTATTGTGGATGTCAGGATCCGCTGATATGCAGAACACTACTGGCTCCTCCCTCATCCACTCACAAGTAGGGGAGGGTGGTAGTGATGGTGGTGAGACAGACTCGAAAAGGCAATCACTCTGCAGGGAGCTGTGCTGGCCCAGTCGGGGTGGGGCAGGTATGGGCTGATTGTTGGGACCTAAAGGGTTAATGGAGTGATGAGGAGAGGAAGGGGAGAGTGCTCCAGTCGGAAGGACAAGCACATACAAGGGCCTGGTGGAGGAAGAGCCGTGACCTGTTCCAGGAACCATAAAGTGGTTGGAATTTCAGGGAAAAGAAGGAACTCTGGAGAACAAAAGGGAATAGACTGGGGAGAGGCAAGAGTTGGTGACTCCTAGGGCGAGTCTGGTCTGGTAGGCAGAATAATGGCCCCTCAAGATATCTGTGGAATCTGTGAATATGTTACAGTACCCAGCTAAAAGGACTTTGTAGATAAAATTAAGGTTAAAGACCTTAAAATAGGAAGATTATTCTGGATTATTTTCATGGGCTCAAAATAATCACATGAGCCCTTAAAAGCAGAAGAGGAGTACATGTTCAAAATGTGAGAGGTACTCCATCTTCAAAGCTGCCAGCTTTGAAGAGGGTGGACAAGATCTTCCACCATCCAAAGACCCAAGGAAATCAGGTGGCCTCTAGAAGCTGGGAGTGATCTTGGGTGATAGCCAGCAAGAAGACAGGAACCTCAGTCCTGCGACCACTGGGATCTAAATTCTGCCAATGACCTGAATGACCAAGGACACATTCTCCCTTAGAGTCTCCAGAAAAGAACACAGCCATGCTGATGCCTTGATTTTAGCCCAATGAGATCCACATTGGACTTGAGGCCTACAGAACTGTGAGATAATAAATTAGTGTTGTTCTAAGCCATTAAGTCTGTGGTAATTTGTTATGGCAGCAATAGAAAATATACAGATGTTGGTATCAGGAGTGAGGTATTGCTATAACAAATTTTAAATAATGTGGAAATAGCTTTGGAATTGGGCAGAGCAAAAGCTGGCAAGAAGCATAACCGAAAAAGCAAAAATTGCACTTATGGGGGTTCAGAATGAGTCACCCCAAGATATGCCTCAGTGGCATGTGGATTATTTTGAGCTAAAGATTTACCTTGAGCCCTGTAGACTCAAGAAAAACTCCTCCCCTGCCCCTTATCTATCTAGAGGAATTTGAATGAGGAGCTTTGCCAACAAAAAGAGATTATCATAAATAATCTTTTTTGACCTACCTATGTGGCAGGGCAAACTACTGATTACTGAATAAATGCTCTCCCTGCAATGACCTTCTGAAGTCTCAAGGCACATTACCTTATCTCTAGCTCAAAATGTCTTATATACCCATTTTCCCTTTCTGTTTTGGAACCTGCACGTGGGATTCCCATACACATGAAATTGAACTTGTCTGTCTGTCTCTTGTTGATCTCTTTGGCCAACCAAAAGAACCAGAGTAGGGAAAGGAGAATTTTCCACCTTCCCCGCACCTTCTGTTAGCAGAAATCTGGACTTTAAGAATGCTGTCAGTGAGGGCCCAGAAGGAAATGGGGAACATTTATTGGAAACTATGAGAAAAGGCGCGTCGTTTTGTTGCTTGTGTGTGTGTTGTTTTCCAAAACATGGAATCTTTTTCACAAATTAGCCTCAACCGCTCCTTTTTTCTTAGCAATATATTGTCAACCGTCTGAATTTACTTCGTTCTTTCAAAGAGAAAATCGTGACTTTCAGCAGCTGCCTCTTAGCCCCAGGATTCCACATTGGTGCTTTAGCCCTGGGCTGAGCTCCCGGCCCCCCAGGCCGCTCGGAGCACGCAGTGGGTTCCGGCGACCGCAGATCGTGAGAAATATCGCGCACTCTGCTTCCCACGGGTGAAAAGGGAAAATGGACTGGACCTCAGATGGGTCCGCACGGGCCAATAGACAGCCAGGCGGACCGACGCGCGCAGGTACCTGGAGATGCGCAGACAGAACCAGCGATCAGTGAATGTGCCCGACTTCCGCCAGGGGGCAGCCGAGCACCAAGGCTGCGGAACTGCGCCTGCGCTTGGGCGCCGCCACATTCACTGTACGCATGCGTCGCGCCCCCGGGGTCGACTGGTTTTGAAGATGGCGGCTTCCGCGGTTTGCCGGGCGGCTAACGCCGGGACGCGAGTGCTCCTGTGCAATCGCCGCTCGGTGAGGTGGCAGCGAGAGCGCAGGGTTATGGGACGTGGTGCTTTGGAAGGCGAACCGGGAGTAGGCTGTTAGGCGTGGCGAGGTCGAGATTGGAGAGGTCGCGGGGTCAGGGCCATGGGAAGGTCACGGCCCAGGACAGGGATGAGAGTCTCTCGGCTGGCTGGGGGCGGGGACGGGGATCCCCCAGCGGGCCCGGGAGCTGAGGAACGATCCTCAAACCTAGTCCTCAGTACCAGCCGCCTCATTTCAGCAGCCGGCCCTGCTGAAGTCACCTGCTTTGCGGAGCATCGCTACTTTCGCTCAGGCCCTGCAGAACGTGCCAGAGACGCAGGTCAGTCTGCTGGACAACGGACTGCGAGTGGCCTCAGAGCAGTCCTCCCAGCCTACCTGCACGGTGAGTGGGGGGCCGCTGTCTAGAGGGTGCCTCCATATTGGGCGTGGAGTCTTTCCAGGTCGGGATGTGACCTTGGGCTCTAGTACTTTGTGGTTTGGGGTCAGGCTCTTGCTCATTTACCGCTGTAGTGACCCTCTTAACCCAGTCTCAACTCCAGACCCGCCTTGATTTTGGGGGTGGAGGCGTCAATCCTAACTATAGTTAGAATCCTGACTACAGTCAGAATTCATTTAGCGTGTGATGCTTGCCGAGCAGGTGGCCAAATTTATTTCGGGCTTTTTCTTAAGCAGCCCATGAGAGAGAAGCGATTGTTTCCATTTTACAACAAGGAAAATGGGGTTCAGAGACACTAGGTGACTTCCAGCCTCACAACCGAAAGTCAGTCTCCTGGCTAGACCAGTAATGCATTGTGGAGGAAATGCATTAGAAGATTCTAGTGAAACGAATAATTTTCCCAAAAATACAAATCCTCAAAATTGATTCAAGGGTAGATATCTTGGCTAGGTATGTGATCACGAGATAATCTTCCCCTTTCTCTCTACCCCATACTCCAGGACTAAATGGTTTTATTGGCAAATTCTTTCAGTTCTTCAAGAACTAATAATGTCCTGTACGGTGATGTTACTTAACACAGCAAAAGATGATTGACAACATTTTTATCACATGGCAACTGTGTAAGCTGACCTGTTAAGAATGCTTGGTAGATAATGCTGTGTTTCATGGACTGCAAGATGCTCTAGACTGTCGAGAGCACTGCTGTGCTCCAGTGCCAGAGAAAGAATGCTGTCAGTTATAATCAGAGGATACCATGGATTGTAAAATGCATCTTGGCTTTCCAAGATGTTAGGTGTGAAATAGAATTTATGACCTTAGTTCTACGCCCATATCTCTTAGGAAACTAGGTATGAAAATTTAAGTCAGCTGTGAACAAATAGTAAGTTAAAGGACTAAATTTGTGTGACTGTGTAGGGTGAGTGGTGTCATTTGTTTCATACACACCAGGAGGCTATTAAAAAAAAAATGAAGATTCTCTCATTGGATGCCAAGGAGACATTTGGCAGCGTTAGGTGTTTAGGGATGATTAAAAACTTTATTTTTTTTAGGTGTGAATGAAGGCTACTTCTTTAATATGATAAAAATGTTCAGCGTTGAAACTGATAGCCTCCTTCCTTAATGGTGAAAGGAGAAAATAAGTTGTTTACAAATGATGTGTTGCTTGCCTAGAAAAAACAACTGAAAAACGAGACTGAATTTAAGAATTTCATATGGTGATGGGACCAGGTGAACGTGTGCAGTTAGAAACTTCTGGCTATGCGAGTCCTTTATATCTAGTCAGGAAGTATAGCAGGAAGGAGAGGTGATGCAGTGTGACTAGTCATTTAGCTGGTGGTGCCCTGTATACCTTCAAAGCATAGGGGTCTTGCTTGGAGTCAGCTGTCCCCCACCTTGGGACTATGAGCCTCAACTTTATCCTGTATGGATGGGGGTCGTGGGCTTGTGCTTAGTCACCCAAGGTGGGGTGTTAAGTGAGGCTGGAGTGGTTTGTATGTTACCTTTGTCGATGGCTTCTTGTCCAGGTGGGGGTGTGGATTGATGTTGGCAGCCGGTATGAGACCGAGAAGAACAACGGGTCAGGCTACTTTGTGGAGCATCTGGCTTTCAAGGTAAGACTGCTGAAGTCCTGTGTCTCCCCTGGGCTGAGGGTGTCTGTTGTCTCTCCTGAGGATTCAGGTCCAAAAAGTCAGCCTCCTCAGTTAGGAGCTTCCGTGGGGGGGCAACCTCTGGCTGGCCTTTCTGGGAGAAGCTGTGTGGGCTTAGCCTCTCCTAAATGAGCACCAATCTGGTGAGCTCCTCCACAAGGCCCCAGACTCAGAAAACCCCAGGGAGCCACAGAAGCCCCACTCTTCACCAGAGAGACCAGGCTTGTGTTGTGTGCATGCACTGATGTGGAATTGTGGAACAGCCATAGGTAGACATGTGCATCTGTAACACACCCACGGACTAGGGTGGGCATGGGTTCTTGCGCAGCGTTCCACCTGGTTGGTCTACCTGGGCGTCTCTTGTTTGTAGAAGTGAGCATTGAGCTTTCTTGAGGGTGGAGACAGTCACCACGGTAACCCCCAGCCAGCCTATGTTGGCATGGAGTAGAGATTGAGTTTTTTAAATGATGTGGATGGATGGGTGTGGAGCATCACAAATGGGTATGTAGGTCTCAGCATGCTTGTCTGTGTGCCAGTGGACAGCACCACTGCCACACACAGAAGACTAGGGTTCAGTCCCACAGGCCACTGCATGCATGTGCGCGTACACACACACACATGCACACGCACAGAGTCATGTGAATGGTGTGGGGGGAGAGTGGGTAGTGGTAGCATCACCCGAACACAGGTATGAGTTTCCCTGACCGTGACTGTCAGTAAGGGGAGGGGTGGGTGCTGTAAGGGCAGGCTCTGAGGGGAGCTCTGGATTTCAGGTAACACTCGCTTTGCCCATGCCCTTCTTTCCTGGTCCCTGGCTGTGTCCATTCTGTTGGTCCATGATGCTGTGGCCTCAGTCAGCCCAAGGCCCGCTTAGCACTTGGTGAGCACAGACTCTGGGCCCTACATCCCCATACTCTTCTCTGAGGGGGGCACCTGTGGCCCACTGGTTCTACTGAGACTTCAGCCTGTGAGGATGGGGATCCTGGGCTCTCATGTGGCTCTTAACTGGTTCTGTTGATGTCTGGTTCCAGGGAACAAAGAATCGGCCTGGCAGTGCCTTGGAGAAGGAGGTGGAGAGCATGGGGGCCCATCTTAATGCCTACAGCACCCGGGAGCACACGGCTTACTACATCAAGGCACTGTCCAAGGATCTGCCAAAAGGTAACGCCTATGGTGGCGATGGCAGGGATGGGGATAACACTCCAGGGGTGCAAAGGTCAGGTGCCCAGGAGCCCCTGGCATAGCCGAAGAGTAAGGTTACCCTTGGTAACCTTATGGCCTTGCAGTGGGCAAACGGGTGCCAGGCCTGGGGGTTCATGCCGTTAGTGGTCTCTGGTGGCCCACCTGGCACCCACACCTGTCCTTGCATCCAGCTGTGGAGCTCCTGGGGGACATAGTGCAGAACTGCAGCCTGGAAGACTCGCAGATCGAGAAGGAGCGGGACGTGATCCTGCAGGAGCTGCAGGAGAATGACGCGTCTATGCGGGACGTGGTCTTCGACTACCTGCACGCCACGGCGTTCCAGGGCACTCCTCTGGCCCAGGCTGTGGAGGGGCCCAGTGAGAATGTCAGGTGAGAGTCGGCTGGGCCTTTTGTGAAATTTATTCCCTCATTCTGGCCAGGCCACGTCCGCACGGGTTAGTTTTGAGTTGGCTGCCTGCCTGTGCTGTGTATTTTTCTAATTCACACAACCGGAGGTGTTTTCTGTGTTGTCACGTGGTCCCTGTGAATCTTGTCAGATTCCCGTGTGGTCTCTGCTCGGATTTGGGGCTTTGTTTTAGGATGTGTTTCCATGCTTGCCCAGACAGTTGGAGGGAGGGAGGAGGGTCTGGGTTTCCTGTCCACGTGGCTTCATGTCCTCTGGTGGGATGAGCTCTGAAGCTGACTCTTGAAGAGCCCCTCAGTGGCAGCTCGCACCATCCTCACAGAGAACTGAGCCTGCCCTGAGGTCAGACGTGAGGTGAGGCCTGGCGAGGGCTGCCCTCCGGGCCCCGTCGGGGGGTGGCAGAGCTGGGGACGGGATTGAGCAGTATGCTGGGGCTTGCTCTCCAGAGGAACCATGTCTCTCCTTGTCTGTCTCCTCAGTCCTACTTTGTGTGACCCAGATCACTCTGGTTTGGGAGAAGTGTTGACCTGTGGCCATTGGCCATTTGTCTTGCAGGAAGCTGTCTCGTGCAGACCTGACCGAGTACCTCAGCCAGCATTACAAGGCTCCGCGCATGGTGCTAGCGGCTGCTGGAGGTCAGTGACGGGCTCGTTGACACCCGTGGTGATGGGTGGGTCAGCACTGGCCTTGGGTTGCCAGGGCCCAGGTCTTCTGGTTCTGACAATAAGGGATATTCCACTCCTGGGAAGCCTGCTCCCGCCCTGTCCTTGAGGGGAGTGGCCTCTCTCCCGTGCTCTTTGAAGTGGAGTAGGGTTCTACACTGCTGCCACTGCTGGGACTGGCACAGAGGATGCTGTCCGTCCCCCACGCCCCCTTGGGACAGGCCTCGGTTGGGCTGTGGCCTCTCTCAGCCTCAGGCCTTTCTCCGTCCCACCTGGTCTAAAGGGGGAACCCAGTTTGGAGGCTGGTGGGAGGTTCAAGCCCCCAGTCTTCTTCCTCATGGCCTTGCCAGTGGGCAGAACAGACTCGGGGTGTGCGGCGATGCACGTGTGATGACAGACTGGGAAGTGCCTTGAAAGGCAGGTGCAGAGTGGCAGAGGGATTTTAATGGACGGACTCAGAGTTGGAGGTTAGGGGGCTGCTTTTGAAACGTGTTGATTAAACAGAAGCCTAGAGAATGGTGGGGCGTGAGGCACCTGCGCAGAGGGGAGGGCAGCGTCATGGCCTGGGGTGTGTTTTAAGGCTTGCTCTGCTGCCATGGGGGGGCCTGAGCAGAGGCAGGCGGGCCAGGGAGAGGCTGTTGCAGGTCCCTGCCAGGAGATGGCAGGAGCAGGGGAAAGAAGTAGATGGGCTCAAGATGGTTGTGTGGATGGAAACTCGTCGGAGGTTGGACATGGGAGGAGGGGATGGGAGCAGCGTCAAGGATACCTCCCTAGCTTATGGCCTTGGCAGCTGGATGGATGAAAAAGACTGATAGGAAGAGTATGATTGGTGGCTTTGGGGCCAGCGAACCTGGGGACCGAGATAAGTTGGAGCTACTGGCATATTAGGCTTCGTTGAGTCCAACAGTATCTGAGCTCAGGGAAGGAAAGAATACAAGGCAGAGGCGCCTGGCGGGCTATACTCTGGAAAGGCTGCCCACTGCCCTAGTGCCCACCAGTCAAGGTGAGGTGGGCCCAGCAGGGGCCCTGAAGGCATGGGTTTGTGTTACTGGTAAATGTCCCCAGCCCTTGGGACCCCAGAGCCGGTCACCACCCAGCAGTAGCACCTCTTTGTGCTTTCTCACTTGCCATCCTCAAGGGGCAGCAGGATCTGCTTGAGGTAGGGCAGGTGGCCTTGTGCCCAGGGAGCCTGTCTTCTCCTTGGTGCATCACATAGGAACCTGTTTCCAAGCTCAGCATGCTGCTGCTTTGCTGTGGCTGAGGTGATGGGAGCTGTCCAACCCCGAGGTGTCTGCCCTGCCCATGGGCAGAGTCTGTCTGTGGAGGATCTTTTTCCTTCACCCTATCCTGCTGTCAAGAAAGGAAGGGGGGATCCTTCTCTTAGGCATGATTCCCCCTCCTCTGTGCCTCGGCCCCTGTCTGGCCAGTAACATTCTGTCTTGGCAGGGGTGGAGCACCGGCAGCTGGTAGACCTCGCCCAGAAGCACTTCAGCAGCATCTCTGGGACATACGCAGAGGATACTGTGCCCTCTCTCGCTCCGTGCCGCTTCACTGGCAGCCAGGTGGGCTGCCTGGTGGGCAGGGGTAGCGCCCTCAGCTGGGACCCATGTGTGCATGGGTGTCTTCACGACTCCAGAGATACCTCAGGAAGTGGGAGGGGTCTCATGGCTGCTGCCTCACAAGCACGTGTGTTCACATTTGACACACACACTCCACCCACACCTGGCACCTTTCTGGTCTCCTGGACAGTTAGGTTGTCCCCTCAGCCTTGCCATATACTGTTTTAGATCTGCCACCGTGACGATGCTCTGCCTTTGGCCCATGTGGCCGTTGCTGTGGAGGGGCCTGGCTGGGCCAATCCAGACAATGTGACCCTCCAAGTGGCCAATGCCATCATCGGCCACTATGACTGCACTTATGGTGGCGGCAGGGTGAGTGGACATGGGACCTTGCCTTCAGAGAAGAGAGGGTTCTGGGACTGTGTGCTCTTGTACTGTGGGGTTCAGGGTACGGGCACAGACAAAAGGGTGGGTGCTGACTGTCCTCGCCCCGGGCAGCACCTGTCCAGTCCACTGGCCTCAGTCGCTGTGACCAACAAGCTGTGCCAGAGTTTCCAGACCTTCAACATCTGCTACGCAGAGACGGGCTTGCTGGGCGCACACTTTGTCTGTGACCGAATGACTGTCGATGACATGATGTTCTTCCTGCAAGGCCAGTGGTGAGTGCCAGCCCGGCGGTACTTGAGGGGAGAGGGGCCTCTGAGCAGGATAGTGGGGGGCTAAGAGATAGCACCGGCTCTCTGAATGAGCACCCCACTCCTGCTTCAGGATGCGCCTCTGCACCAGTGCCACGGACGGCGAGGTGCTCCGGGGCAAAAACATCCTCAGAAACGCCCTGGTGTCCCATCTGGATGGTGAGTCCTGCAGGTCCTTAGTGTGTGTGAGGAGGGGTGGGGGGAGTGCGTCCTGCCAGTGACAGCCCTACCGTGGCCACCATTACTGACCGTATTAAAAAAGAAACCTTTGAAGCTCACACCATACCCCATGACCCCACCCACAGGGCTTGGAGCCTCAGCTGCAGGAGTGGGTGGGCTGGGCCAACAGCCTGTTACTGCAGGTTGTAGAAATGAGGGTTGTGGTCTGGGGTTAGACCAGGGTCCAGATGTCAGCTCAAAGTTGGGGGCCGAGTGTGGTCCAGGACTGGACGGGGTGGCCCCATAAACCTCCCCTAACCCTTGCAGGCACCACAACTGTGTGTGAGGACATTGGACGTAGCCTCCTAACCTATGGCCGCCGCATCCCCCTGACCGAGTGGGAAAGCCGGATTGCGGTAACACGGGCCCCTGGAGAGGTTCTGGAGTTTTGACCCGCTGGCTCTGGAGGGCAGGGAGTTGAGGCCTGACAGTGCAGGCTGCTCCTGTAGGCATCCAGGGTGTTCCAGGCAGCGTCACCCACAGGCTGGCCTAGTTGCAGGGGAAGGGAGGGGAGGGGAGAAGAGGGCAGGCAGAGGCACTGGGGTGGCGGAGCCCCCCTGCTCCCTTCCCCTTTTGGGTGAGCGAGCAGCTGGTACACGGGGAAGATATTGGTCAACTGGATAATGACTGGCTGAAGTGGTCCCCTGGTGCCTGTCAGCCAGTGTGCCCTCTGCTTTGTCTTGCAGGAGGTGGATGCCCATGCAGTGCGTGAAGTCTGCTCCAAGTACTTCTATGACCAGTGTCCAGCAGTGGCTGCACTGGGTAAGTGATGTAGAAAGCCTGCCCTTTGTCTCCTGGGGCCATTCTCTTGGCCTGTCCCATCCCCCAGTCTACACTGGGAGTAGCAAGGTGAGGCCCCCAAGAGGCTCTGCCCAGTAGTCTGGCTGCCAGGGAGTTCTTGCTCAGAAAACCTGTCCCAGCAGCTTCCTGACTCCCTGCCAAGGCGCCTCCATCAGTACCCACACCCGCCAGGTAGCGGACACCTCCGCGTGAGGGGTGGGGCTCTGAGGGCCAGAGCATGAAGGAACAGGCTCAGCACTCCTGGAGGAATGTTCTTTTCCCTTTTTCCACTCAAAGCCTGCCTTGTGTTGCTCTGGGCAGCTCTGAATTGGGTATGGCGCGGGGCCAGGTGTCCCTGTACCAACCAGGTACCCCACCCTGATGCCCCACCTATCCCCACAGGCCCCATCGAGCAGCTCCCAGACTACAACCGGATCCGTAGCGGCATGTTCTGGCTGCGCTTCTAGTCAGGAAGCCTGTGCAGGCAAGAGGGCAGGGCCAGGGTTCACTGGTCCCCCCACCACAAATATGTCACCTCAGCTGTTCAGACCTGTGCTGCAGATATACTACCAATAAAGTCTTGTGTTGAAAGCTGTGTTGTTCTCTTGACGTTGGCCTGGAGTCCACTGGGCAGTAGATGGGGGTGTGGGGACTTCCCCCTACTTCTGTATCCCCTGGATTCTTCCGCCTTCCCACAGGCTGATGTGTCCTCCTCAGCCAGGGGCAGGCGCGGGGGCCACAGCACAGAGGCCGGAAGCCTTTGATGCCTGCAGGGAACTGAGGCCAGATGTTTCCACTTAGCCACGTGGGGGGTGCTCCTGGCCAGTCTGTCCCAAGAGTGGGGTAAGGGAGTCCATGGAAACGGTAGGCCCAGCCTTTGTCCTCGTAGAGGTCCTAGCCTGGGGGATTCAGGGGCCTCAGTGGGGAAGCCCCTTGCTGTGGGCCTTGTGCAATCACCCTGTGGTGGTCCCTGGTCCCCTGAATGGACCCAGGACTGTCCCTGAGGAAGCTATCTCTAAATGTTTATTCTGGATTCTGGGAGGAAGACAGCCTGGGGCATAGTGTTCCTATTTGGTTTCTAACTGCTGCCTGGACAGGCAGGGCAAGAATCCTTTGCCTCAATTTGCTGCTGACTCAGGCTCCAAGAATAGCCCTGAGCTCAGTGGGACCTGAGCCCCCTCCCTCAACTAGGTCTCTCCCAGGCAAGTCCTGAGCTGCTGGCCCAGCGATCCCCTCCCCATCTCCCTGAGGCAGCCAGGACCTGGTGGAGCTGTCAGCTGCCTAGTCCCCCTGCCACCGTTTGGGCCCTGGTCTTCACGGCAGGTGGGCAGGGAGACCCCTCTTTCTGCGCCCCCTAGCTTTTCTGCAGTTAGGTTCAATGGGAGCCCAGGGGGGAAATGGAAGCGAGGGGCCTGGTTTGCCAATGAGAAAGGTGCAGCTAGCATTCGGGAGCAGGGTCCTGCCTGGGTCAAAGGTGGTCGAGAAAAGGGCTTTTCAGAAATCCCTCAGCATCCCAGCCTCACAGCAGCCAAAACAACCCTTGAATCGCTTCTGCCCTGCCCCAGGGCTTTCCCTCACCCCTATTTGTTGCCACAAGTTGTCAATTAGGAAACAACTGTCAAGTGTGTTCTAGAACCCAGGGCTGGGGGACTCAGCTTGTCCTGCTGCTTTGTGACCAGCTGGAGAGAAGCTGCTGGACAGTGCAGAAACCTGGCAGGTCCACCCTGGGTGCTTATAGATGCCACACACTGGACTGGGGGGACAGGAAGTGCCAAGTCTGTTGCCCTAAGTTTGAGCTCCTAAAGGACGAGGCTTGATTCTAAGCCCCCAGGCCTGACCTTCAAAGGCTCCAAGTGTGCACGAAGCATGAGAGAGCTTGACCTCCTGGACCTTTATACCAAGCCAGGGAATTTGACCTTTACTCTGGAGGCATGTGGCGGAGGTGCATCAGAAGTAACTGGGAAGAGAAGTGACTTGGTCATGGCTTTGGGAAGAGCTGGGGTGAGCTGTGGGGGACACAAGCAGGACAGCATCCCAGCAGGGCTGGGGTACCCAGAGGAGGGATACGTTAGAGGAGAATGACATGCCCAGCTTTGGGCCACAGTTCTGGGAGAAGTTTGGAATGTCCAGGACAGTGGAATATGTGGTGTTAGAATCTTGAAAAGACACCCCAATTGGAAGCAGATATGATGCCATCTGGCAGAGGCGACTAAAGCCAGAGAAAGGAAATGTCCTGTCACGGGAGCGTGGGAGGAAGGACAGCTCAGGGCCCCACTGCCTTGCTGGAAGGAGCTGGCCTCTGGGGCTGTGCCCTAGGTGGCGTGCTGGCCAGGAGGCTGGAGCCAGCGCCCTTAGAGGACCATACCCCTGCTCTTGAGCCTCTCAGGGGCTCCAGACCTGCACTGAACTCCAATCTTGCTTCTCTCTGCCAACAGCATTTCCCAGCAACCTTGAGTGACTCGCTTACAGCAGGCAGTCTTTCCTTTTGGGGGGCCTTCATGGTTCTGATGAGGTTTTCCTGCATACCCTCTTGGCTGGGTCTCTAGTCTCCCAGAAAAGCTGGACCTGCACTTGTGTGCATACTGTATGTGCCACTTCCACCCCGCTCTCACCCTTGCTGTGTAAGAGAAGGTGAGGTTCTTGGGGACAGGAGCTGCCTCTGTAAGGAGACCATGACTGGTTCTCTGCCTTAAGGAGTGGAGGGTCCTGGGATATGGCTGAGACCTTGACCTTGGAAAAAGGTTCTGGGCCCTATGGGTCACAGCACGGCATCCCTGAATAATTAGAGAGAGGGGTGAGTGATAAAAGGTGGCACCAGCCTTCTGGGCAATAGGACAACAGGCAGCATAGATGGACTTCAATTGCCCCTGGCTCTGGCTATACCCTAAACCTCAGGAGGAGTCCAGGGAGGATAAGTTTAACAGAAGTGCTGTCCCCATCTCTCTCCACTCAGCCCATGGATTCCCAGGGGGAAGCTGTGGGGTGAGGCATGTTGGAAGGGGCTCAGTGGCAGTGGTGAGGGTATTCATACTTTCTGGGCTTCCCAGAATTATCCAGGACTGGCTGAAAAAAAAATGGGGCCTGCGGTCTTGGGAGCATCTCTCTGTCTTGGTGTCACATCCCTCTGATGAACGGATATGCATGTACAAAGATTCACCTCCTCAGGGTAGTAGCCCTGCCCTGGGGCTGTGTTGGGGGACCCCCGTCCACAATTACAGAAGCCAGTAGAGGGAGATGGGTGGGAAGTCAGGCTGGTTAAGGGGAGACGAGTGGGGCAAGGGTAGTTATGAAGGTGGCAGCTACAGGGGGACTGTGAGGGCAGTGAGGAGAGGAGCCCAAGATGAATGGGCCTGGTGGGATGATGGTGGTAGTGGGTCTTCAAGGAGAGGAGACGGGAGGGGACTGGCAGTCCAGAATGAGGTGTAAGTAGGGGACCCGGTGAGGGGCAGGACAGGCCCATTAGTGGGGGCCTAGGCAGGAGGGGAATGAATTCCTGAGAAATGAGCTGTCACTGTGGGTGGTCCCACCCTCCACACATGGATAGCCCCTCCCTGCAGCCACAGCTGGATGGCATCTGCCTGGGACGAGTTTAAGGTCATAGTAGGGGGTGAGGGGCACTGGGATGGACATGCATGCATAAGCATGACGTGGATGCTCTACTCCTGGCTCCCCACTCCGAAGGGAGGGGGGTGGTGTGCATTACTTGGGTGCAGCCTTGATTTCCCAGGGATGAGCCCAGAACCCCTGTTTGCTAGGGGCTGCACTGCTTGTCAAGGGGGTAGGGTGTGGCACAGGAGACCCGACAGACAGAGAGATGGCTGAATCACAGGAGTGGCCGACGGGACTCATGGCCTGAGGGCTTGTCTAGGCACCCCCTATAGGGTGGGGGGTGAGTCATCTCCAGCTGCAGCCTCCCGCCACCCCCCATCCTGCTGCCTCCCGTCACCCGCCATCCTGCTGCCTCGTCGGTCCCTAGAAACTTATGGAAATTCCAGCAGTCACTTCACTAGTCACTCTGTGTTTGACCTAAAGCAGCCATGACCACTGACCCTAGGAGGGGTTGGAGGCTCCCCCAGCATCTGTCTGCAGAGAACTTCCTGGGGAATTCTCAGAAGCCACGGGTGGTGGGGGGCTTTACACAAGTGGAGTCGGATCCTCTGTCCAGGGGAGGGGTGGTGGGGGCGGCGATCTCTGGGATGGTAGGTGGAGGCGGGCCCCTGGGTCCCCGCCTGCCGCTCCGCCCCCCGGGATTAGGGACTTTTCTCTGCTGTTGCTGCGGGACTGCGGCGGCGGCTGGCGGCGGGAGCCGGAGAACCGGCAGGCAAGACCGGGACTGGGAGGTGGGGAGCGTTGGGCTCGGACCCTCCAGGGCCGCGGGGTCCAAGGGACAGCGGAGGTCCTGGCTGACTGTTTCCCCCACCCAGGATGAGGCTGCGGTTCCTGGTGGCCGCGCTCTGCGCCGGAATCCTGGCAGAGGCTCCGCGAGTGCGGGCCCAGCGCAGGGAGAGAGGTGGGCACGACAAGGAAGGACCCCCTGTCCAGAGCACGGCACCCTGTCACCTGTGGCTGCACTCGGCCTTCGGGCCGTATCCCGCCCCCAAGATGACTCCTCGAGCAGGCTTCCTGACTCTCTCCGGGCTTCCCAAACCCTCCGCGACCCTCGCTGTGTCCCCCAAACCGCACCCCAGCCTATTCAGACCCGAACTCTGACTCCTTCCCCAGATGCACGCGCGCTGGGAGCGCTCCCCTGTCCCTCCGCGCTGAGGCCAAACCCAGTCCCAGATCCACCCCCCACCTCCGGCGCAGGCGACTCTCCCTCCCCACCAGCTCTCCGCGGGGGTCGTCTCCAGGCGCCACCGCGACTCCTCCAAGGCTCCCAGGCCCGAGCCAGCTGGGGCCTGTCTGCATAATAGATGAGGGCTACTCCCGGGTCCCCAGCCCCTAGCGTCAAGGGACCGCGGTGGGGGCAGGGGCGGCAGGCTCCAAGAAGAGGTCATGATCACTCCTTCCCGCCCCAGTGACCTGCACGCGCCTTTACGCGGCCGACATCGTGTTCCTGCTCGACGGCTCCTCGTCCATTGGCCGCAGCAACTTCCGCGAAGTGCGGGGTTTCCTTGAGGGGCTGGTGCTGCCCTTCTCTGCAGCAGCCAACGCGCAGGGCGTGCGCTTTGCTGCCGTGCAGTACAGCGACGACCCCCGGTGAGTGGTGCCGGGAGCCGGAGCCGGGGTCCCAGAGAGCTCACCAGACCCTCTCCTGCAGGCACGAGCGACGATCCCTCCAAAACCCTAGGCTAGCCTTCGTGGAACCCAGAGCCCCCCAGCCAGGACCTCCTCTGGAGACAGAGCAGGGCTCTCCTAGGTGGAGCTCTGGAACTTGAGACACCTCCAGACTAGGGCCCTGCCAAAGACAGGAGCTGTGTTTCTTGATCTGAACATGGAGAGCCCAGGAAGGGGGCCCAGGGGCCTCAGATGCCCTGTGCCTGCTGGACTCCCTATGTTCTATTCCCTGATGCTTTCAGCCTCTCCACTCACCAGAAAGCTGCCCTGTCTGGCTGACATCCACTTCCCTACAACTGGGCCCTTCCTAGTCCAATTATTTAATTAACCAGACATCCTGTTCCCTACCCCCATCCCCTTGAGGCTGGGAGCCCCAAGGGCTGCAGGCCTGCCTGGGCCCAGCCACAGGCAGGACACAAAGGGGCGCCTGAGGAGTTTGTTAACTTGGGGGCTTCAGAGGTGGAGGGCAGGAATCACAGAACAAGGACTGTCAAGGGGGCCTGCCTGATACTTAAATCCTCACCACAAAGGCCTCCTAGAGACCAGAGCCAGAAGAGGTCCTGGTCCCTAGCTTTGCCACCCTCCCACCCCCCGCAGGACAGAGTTTGGCCTGGACGCGCTCGTCTCAGGGGGTGACGTGATTCGTGCCATCCGTGAGCTCAGCTACAAGGGGGGCAACACGCGCACAGGAGCTGCGATTCTTCACGTGGCCGACCACGTCTTCCTGCCCCAGCTGGCCCGCCCTGGCATCCCCAAGGTGATCTCTCACCCTACCTACCACGCCTCCGGAGGTGACTCCAGGTTAGGTGTCTGAGGCAGGACTGACTTGACCCCTGCACCTGCCCAGGTCTGCATCCTCATAACGGATGGGAAGTCCCAGGACCTGGTGGACACGGCTGCCCAGAGGCTGAAGGGGCAGGGGGTCAAGCTGTTTGCTGTGGGTGAGTACCCAGCTGTGGGGACAGGTCTGCCGGGGAAGGGACCAGCCTGAGGGCACATGGGCAGCCAAGCCCTGATTGCACGTCACCTCAGGGATCAAGAATGCTGACCCCGAGGAGCTGAAGCGAGTGGCCTCACAGCCGACCGACGATTTCTTCTTCTTCGTCAACGACTTCAGCATCTTGAGGACGCTGCTGCCCCTCATTTCCCGGAGAGTGTGCATGACTGCGGGTGGTGTTCCTGTGACCCTGCCCCGTGAGTTCCTGCCCACCCTGTGTGCCCTGACCTGGACCTCTGACCCCAACCCCAGCCCAGGCGCTCCTGGCACCAAGCTGGCGTGCTGTCCTCTGATCCTGCCCTGGAGGTGCTGACGCTACCCTCTGTGCTCCCGACCCTTGTCCCCAATGCCGCATCCTAACTGCCGACCCCCGATCCTCCTTTCTGATTGCCCATTCCCCCTTTCCCAGCCGATGACTCGACCTTTGGTCCACGAGACCTGGTGCTCTCTGAGCCAGGCAGTCAGTCCTTGAGAGTGCAGTGGACAGCAGCCGGTGGCCCTGTGACTGGCTACAAGGTCCAATATACTCCCCTGACAGGGATGGGACAGCCACTGCCCAGTGAGCGGCGAGAGGTAAGGATGTCCAAAACGGTAGGTGGGGGGCTGGGAACTTGGCTGGGCAAGATGAAGTGACCTCTGACCCTGGGCAGGTGAGTGTCCCAGCTGGTGAGACCAGCATGCGGCTGCAGGGTCTCCGGCCAATGACCGAGTACCAAGTAACTGTGGTTGCCCTCTACGCCAACAGCATCGGGGAGGCCGTGAGTGGGACAGCTCGGACCAGTGAGCAATTCTGCTATCCTCTGACCCCACCCACCCGATCACCTGCCCCAGCGCCCCCTCCCCACTTCTGACTTTGCTAATCCCTGTGGGCCCTTCCCCCAGCTGCCCTGGAGGGGCCGGAGCTGACCATCCAGAACACCACAACCCACAGCCTACTGGTGGCCTGGCGGAGTGTGCCAGGTGCCACCGGTTACCGTGTGACATGGCGGGCCCTCAGTGGTGAGTGAGAGGTGTGGGTTGAAGGGAGTCCCTGCACCTCAGACAGGACTGTAGAGTCCTGAGTCTGACCCCTCTGTGCCCCCTGTGCAGGTGGGGCCACACAGCAGCAGGAGCTGGACCCTGGGCAGGGGTCACTGTTGCTGCGTGACCTGGAGCCGGGCACAGACTATGAGGTGACCGTGAGCGCCCTGTTTGGCCGAAGTGTGGGATCTGCCACCTCCGTGACCGCCCGCACTGGTGAGAAGGCTGGGTGCTTCCTTCAGGCTGGGTGGGCAGGCAGACAGGGCATGGAGGCCACTGACGTCCCATGTGCCCTCGGCAGACATTTCCGTTGAACAGACACTGCGCCCGGTCATCCTGGGCCCCACATCCATCCTCCTTTCCTGGAACTTGGTGCCTGAGGCCCGTGGCTACCGGTTGGAGTGGCGGCGTGAGAGTGGTCAGTGCAGGGGAGGATGGGCAGGCAGGGTCGGGGTTTGGCTCCATCTGGCCTGACCTTGTCATCTTGCAGGCTTAGAGGTGCCACAGAAAGTGGTGCTGCCCTCCGACGTGACCCGCTACCAGTTGGATGGGCTGCAGCCAGGCACTGAGTACCGCCTCACGCTCTACACGCTGCTGGAGGGCCGGGAGGTGGCCACACCTGTAACTGTGGTCCCCACTGGTGAGGGCTTGGCGGGCCTGGCCAGGTGAGAGGAGAAGTTACAGGGGTCCCAGGCTGCCTCTTATGTGTGCTCTCCCACAGGGCCAGAGCAGCCCGTGGGCCCGGTGACGGACCTACAAGCAACTGAGCTGCCTGGACAGCGGGTGCGGGTGTCCTGGAGCCCAGTTCCCGGGGCCACTGAGTACCGCATCACTGTACGCAGCACCCAGGGTGAGGTGGACACAGAGAGCAGCCCCCTCCAACACACACTAAAGTTCCAGCCCTCGGAGTCTGATCCTCACCCCACCTCCTTCCACTCCTAGGTCTCCACAGCCTCCTCCTGTCTCCTTGTCCATCCGCCTCCTAAGCACTGAGTCTAGACGTGTCACAGTGTCTGCTGCCCCTGCTCGGCCCCACCCAGCCTTATCTCAACTCCCGGCCCCACATCCCTGTCCATGGCTTTCACCCTTCTCTTCAACTACAAGCTCAGTCCCTGCCCTTCTGTCACCTAGCTGTGACCGCTGTCCACGCCGATCTCTCATCCCATGTCCCCATCCAGTCCTGACCCTGTCACCCCACATCACTATCAGTGACCTGTCAATTCACACTGCTGCCTGTTCACTGACCTCTAATATTCTAATGTCCCCTACTAGCCCTTGTTATTCTGTGTCACTGTCCCCACTTACTCCATCTTTCCGATGTCCTTAGCTCCCACCCTTTTCATCCCCTGGACCGTCCCTCGCTGGCCCTTTTCATCCTGTATCTCTGTCCATCACTGACCACCATGATCCCACATCCTTGTGTCTCACCGACCCCCTTCCGCTTACCCTGCTTTCTCCCTTAGGAGTTGAGCGGACCCTGGTGATTCCTGGGAGCCAGACAGCCTTTGACTTGGATGACGTCCGGGCTGGGCTGAGCTACACCGTGCGGGTGTCTGCTCGAGTGGGCGCCCGTGAGGGTGGTGCCAGTATCCTCACTGTCCGCCGGGGTGAGCACTGGACGAGGCTCATGCGGGACAGCTCCCTTACTTGCTCGGTCCTAGTCTTGACCCCTGATCTCTGTCTTTGACCCCCAGAGCCAGAAACCCCGCTTGCCATCCCAGGCCTGCGGGTCGTGGCGTCGGACATCACGCGAGTGCGGGTGGCCTGGGGACCTGTTCGTGGAGCCAGTGGATTTCGGATTAGCTGGAGGACAGACAGTGGTCAGTGTAGGGTGTGTGGGAGGGATGCTGAGGGGAACAGTCAGTGGCCATGCAGATGGCCATGCAGTGGCCAACACTTCCCTCCGACCCTAGGTCCAGAGTCCAGCCAGACCCTGCCCTCAGAATCTACCGCCACAGATATCGTGGGGCTGTGGCCTGGAACGTCCTACCGGGTGACTGTGTCGGCACTTCGAGGGAGAGAGGAGGGCCCCCCTGCGGTCATCGTGGCTCGAACTGGTCAGGGCCTGACCCAGCCCCTAGGCTCTCTGCCCTTTCAGATGCCCAGGCCTCCCCTCTCAGACTTCTGCTTCTCCTCAGAACTCCAGCCTCCCCCTCCAGTCTCCTTTGTCTCCTAAGCCCCTGCCCCCTTTAGGTTCCTCTGCCTCTTGCCTGTGATCCCACTGACATTGCCTTCGAATTTCCATCCCCTCATCTCTCAGGCCCCCACGGCCTTTTCTGTGGACCCGACGCTTACACTTTCTTCTTAGGCAGACGGCCTCACTGTCTCCTAACACCTCCATAGGGCGCCTGTTACCTTCTCTGTCAGATCCTCTTGCCTCTCAGATTCCTGTCACCTGCCACCTCAGATTCCCACTGTGCCCTCTGTCAGAACCCCCACTTCTTCCCCCATCTGACCTATTCACTACTTCCCCTATCAGACAGATACCTGCCTCCTATTCGGCTTCCATAGCTTTCCCCTGTGAAATGGCTCCCAATACCTCCCCCATCACACTCCCCATTGCCTCTCCCTGCAGACCCATTGGGCCCAGTGAGGACAATTCACGTGACTCAGACCAGTAGCTCATCTGCCACCATTGCCTGGAACAGGGTTCCTGGTGCCTCAGGATACAGGGTCTCCTGGCGCTCAGGCCACGGTGGGGACCAGGGGTTTTGGAGGGTTGTGGGAAACAAGTTTGGGTGGAATGGTGGCTGGGGGCTTCTGAGGGGTCCAGGCGGGACATTGGGGGACGGAGTCTGGCTAGCCCTGGAGCTGCCTCCGTTCTCACTCCCAGGCCCAGAGAAATCCCAGTTGGTTTCTGGGGAAGCCACCACGGTGGCTGAGCTGGATGGACTGGAGCCAGATACTGAGTATATAGTGCACGTGCGGGCCCACGTGGCTGGTGTGGATGGGATCCCCGCTTCTGTGGTTGTGAAGACCCGTGAGTGGACCCTGGCCAGCTGCCAACCACACTCCATTGGCTACCCTGCCCGGCTGTGTGTTCCTGACTGCTCCAGTTGCCCATTCCATCACCGCTCAGTGACTTCTCTTTTCACACTCACCCTGCTTTGACGAAGTGTCCACCCACAGTGACCTCCTGGCTGCCCCACACTGCTCTCTCTCTTCCAGGCACTGACTTCCTCCCTCTCATGGGCTTCCTACACTGATCTGCCCGCACTAACCTCTTGCTGACCTTCCGACCTCCCTGCACTGACCATGCCTGCATTGCCACCCTCTTCTCTCCCAGCCATCTATTGGCCCCTGACCTCTACCCCTGCCTCTGCCCCCAGACCTTGAGCCGGTGGGCAGTGTGTCAAAGCTGCAGATCCTCAATGCTTCCAGTGACGTTCTGCGGGTCACCTGGGTGGGGGTCGCTGGAGCCACAGCCTACAGACTGGCCTGGGGCCGGAGCGAGGGTATGGTTCCCTGACCCTGCCCTTGTCCTCCCTGGCTGGAATTGCCCTCTCTGGTCAGCCACCCCCACCCCTGACCATTGCCTTATGCTGGCCTGGCCAGGTGGCCCCACGAGACAACAGATACTCCCAGGAAACACGGACTCCGCAGAAATACGGGGCCTCGAAGGCGGAGTCAGCTACTCGGTGCGAGTGACCGCCCTGATCGGGGACCGTGAGGGCGCACCAGTCTCCATTGTCGTCACCACGCGTAGGCAGAGCTTGGGCTGGGGCGAGCCTTGGATCGGTGGCCTAGACGGTTCGGGGGCGGGGTTTGTGCTCGAATTGGAATAAGGACCACAGCTCGGTAGTGAGCCCGTGGGGAGAAGGCATGAAGCCTGGGATAGGCAGAGAGGCTGATTGGTTTGGGATTGGTGCGGGGACCAGTGAGGGCGGAGTCTTCCTGATTCCCACGCTTTCTCTCCAGCGCCCGAGCCGCAGCCTGCGCTGGAGACCCTTCGCGTAGTGCAGCGAGGGGAGCACTCGCTGAGGCTGCGCTGGCAGCCGGTGCCCGGGGCGCGCGGCTTCCGTCTGCGTTGGCGACCCGAGGGTGAGCGACGCCCTGGGTAGGGGGATAGGATCTACAGGGGGTGGGGCTGTTGGCGGGGTCTGAGAAGTGGGCGGAGTCAGCGAGAGTGGGCCGGATCTGTCAACGGGGGTCTGCAGGATCTGCGACCTTCCGGGGTCAATCAGAAGAGTGAGATCAATGAGGGTCGGCCGGGCAGGGTCAGTAAAATGGGCAGGGTCTGCGAAGATGGGGGAGATCAGTCAGGAGAGTGAGCCCGGTCATCCGGGTCAGTGAGGCTGGCGGGGTCATCCTCAGGTAGGTAAGGGTCAGTCAGGTGGGCAAGTCCATTAATGCCGGACTGTAGCATCCTCTCACATGCCTCTGGCCTCCACCCTCCACCCTCACACCTGCTCCAGGTGGCCAGGAACAGTCTCGGGATCTGGGGCCGGAGCTCAGCAGCTATGAACTGGACGGGCTAGAGCCAGCGACCCTATACCGCGTGAGGCTGAGTGTCTTGTGGCCATCTGGAGAAGGGCCCCCCACGGAAGTGACTGCATACACTGGTGAGCCCAAAGGGCCCACCCTTCCCTGGTCTGCTCTTCTCCTACTGATGACCCACCCCGATATCCTGCACCCCATGACGCTGAGTGACTCCTCCTGTAGCCCCCACCACTCCCGACCCTGAGGTGACTTCATGACTTCCCATGACACTTCCTTCACTAATCCAGGATCTCCGTAGATGTCTCTCCTCTGGGTTCTCAAAGCATAGACTCTCATCTCTGGTTTTTAATTCCTCCTTCAGAGTCACCTCGTGTCCCAAGCACTGAACTACGTGTGGTAGACACCTTAGTTGACTCAGTGACTCTGACTTGGACCCCGGTATCTGGGGCATCCAGCTACATCCTATCCTGGCGGCCACTCGGAGGCCCTGGCCAAGGTGAGGGGGGCGGGATCAGGGTTGGGGTGGGCTGGCAATGAGGCTCCCTGGAGGGCCTCCTGTTGAACTGAGTTCTATCCTCTGCAGAAATGCCTGGGGCCTCACAGACACTTCCGGGGATCTCAAGCTCCCAGCGGATAACAGGGCTAGAGCCTGGCGTCTCCTACTTCTTCTCCCTGACGCCCATCCGGGAGGGCGTGCAGGGTCCTGAGGCCTCTGTCACACAGAGCCCAAGTATGGTGGGCACAGTGGGTGGGGCCTAAAGGGGTAGACAGATGGGCCGACCACTTGGGTAACTCAGCCGCCTTCCTGCAGTGTGTCCCCACGGCCTGGTGGACGTGGTCTTCCTGCTGCACACCACTCAGGACAATGCTCATCGTTCAGAGGCTGCGAAGCGAGCCCTGGGGCGTCTGGTGTCTGCACTTGGGCCTCTTGGGCCACAGGCGGTCCAGGTTTGGCCTCAGGGGCAGCCAGACTCCTACCTGTCCCTTCCCTTCCCCACCCTGGGTTCTACACCAACTACCGTTTCTCCACCCCCACCCCCACCATGGACCCAGGCTTTCTGCCAGCCCTTCCGCAGACTCTACATCACCCAGCAGGTGACAGGGCTAGAGCTGCTTAGCTCCCTATCCTGCCATCACTGCTGACAACTAATCATTCAGGTTTAGTCATATACCTGGGTTCTATGTGTTCCCTCCCAAGGCTCTGTGTCCCGCATCTGTGCTCTGTCATCCTCCCCAGGCTCTGTGTTCCCCCCACCCCAGGTTGGCCTCCTGTCCTACAGTCACCGGCCCTCCCCACTGTTCCCGCTGAACAGCTCCCACGACCTTGGCGTCATCCTGCAGAAGATCCACAGCATCCCCTACATGGACCCAAGTGGGAACAACCTGGGTAAGGACCGCAGTGGACATGGACTCTTGGGGCTTCCTCATCGGGAGCTCAGTGCCCCTGCATTCTGACATGACCTTTCTCCCAGGCACGGCTGTGGTCACAGCTCACAGACACCTGTTGGCACCAGATGCCCCTGGACGCCGCCGGCAAGTACCAGGGGTGATGGTTCTGCTAGTGGATGAGCCCTTGAGAGGTGACATCTTCAGCCCTATCCGCGAGGCCCAGGCTGCCGGTGAGGAGCAGGGCTGGTGGAGCTGGGGCCTGGCACAGGGTTAGCCCCAGCAGGGTTGTCGTACAAGCTGCTGGACCCCTCCTTAGGCCTCAAAGTGATGATCTTGGGCCTGGCGGGCGCTGACCCAGAACACCTGCGTCGTTTGGTGCTGGGCATGGACCCCGTCCAGACCTTCTTCGCCGTGGATGACGGTCCCAGCTTGCACCGGGCAGTCAGTGGTCTGGCAACAGCCCTGTGTCAGGCAGCTTCGGCCACCCAGGTTTGGAAGGGGCCTCTAGGGGGCTAGGTCATGGAGAAGAGGGGGTCTGGGGACCCTTGGTCGAACTGCCGGACCTCAAGGAGACCCTCTGTCCACAGCCACAGCCACAGCCTTGCTCAGTGCATTGCCCGAAGGTAGGTGTCCAGGGCTGAGAGGGTGAGCGAGGGCCACACTTGTGGTTAGCCACTCTGACCCTTGCTCAACGTGTCTTTCCCCAGGGCCAGAAGGGGGAACCCGGAGAGATTGTGAGTGGCCTGGTGGCGGGTAGAGAATGAGTTGGGGTTAATGGGGTGGAGCGGGGGGAAGTTGGAAGCCAGGGCTCACTGACCACTCTTCCTAGGGCCTGACAGGACAAGCTGGGCCTCCCGGCCCCCCCGGCCTCCCGGTGAGTGTCCCCCCCGCACCTGCCTTCTGTGCCCTGACTGGCATCCAGCCTCCTTACCTGCTGTCTTTGCTCAGGGCAGGATCGGTGCTCCTGGCCCCCAGGGGCCTCCTGGCAGTACCACTGCAAAGGGCGAGAGGGTGAGTGTGGAGACCACTGAGGGCCCCCTAAGCCCCTCCTCCATGTTTCCTCAGGGTTTTTAGAAGAAAGGAAAGAGCCGGGTAATTTTGGAGGCCTAAGTGGACAGAGACTTTGGGGGGGGGTCTGAAGCAGAGGGGCCAGGGGAATTTTGTGACCCCCCTCGGAGGGTCTGGGTGGAAGTTTGAAGTCCCAGAGGCAGAGAAGTCTCATCACTGCCCTGTGCCTGGGGTTGGGCTTCATCCAGCTCAGAGGGGCCGCGTCTCTGCCCCAGCACTCGGGGGCCCGTGGGGTGAGAGCTCCTGATGAATTGTAGTCTGAGCTCCTTCAGCAAGCCAGGGGCACTGAGGGAGGGTCCCTTCCTGCCTTGACCCCTTTCCCTCCTTAGGGCTCCCCTGGGGCCGATGGGGCTCCAGGCAGCCCCGGCCTCCCTGGGACTCCTGGAACGCCCGGCCCAAAGGTGAGTGAGCCTTAGCCTTGTAGGTCATGTGATGAGACACTTTGCTTGAGTGGGTGGGGTGGCCTGACTCTCCTGATTCTGGCCTCCCTTTCCAGGGCTCCCCAGGGTGGTCTGGCCCTCGCGGAGAACCGGTAAGTTTGCTGTACCTTCTTCGCTCTCCCAGCCTCTTCCCAGAGTTCTTTCTGCAGAGTGGGGGCCTGGGGTGGAGGGGCAGTGTTGGCCCGTGGGGGCTCACCCTGAGACACACCGAGACCAAGCATCACTCTTTGCTCTGTTTTGTCTTCAGGGAGAGCGAGGGCCTCGAGGCCCGAAGGGAGAGCCGGTAGGTGAAGGGGGAGGGAGGGAGGAGCCAGGATGTCCTGGAGAGGAGCAGGGCCTAAGGCGTGATAAGGACTACCTGGGACTCCTCTGGGGGATTCTCCTACCTCAAGGCTCCTGTACCCTGAATCCTGCCTGCTCCTCTCTGTCCCTGCAGGGAGAGCCTGGACGGGTCACTGATGGCGAGGGCCCAGGGCTTCCTGGGCGGAAAGGGGACCCTGGACCTCCGGTAAGTTCTAGGGTATGTGGGGGCAAGTGACGTGTGGTGGGAGAAGCAGCAGGAGGCAGGGCGAGAGCAGGGGTCTGTGGGGTCATTTTTTATACTTTGTCTCCTCCACCAGGGCCCTCCTGGATCTCGTGGCCCATTGGGGGACCCAGGACCCCGTGGTTCCCCAGGACTTCCTGGAACAGCTGTGAAGGTGACAGCATGACCCCCAAATAGTCTCATCACCTTTATGTGATCCAGTGACCTGGTGACCCCCTTTGAACCCTGCTGGTCGCTCTGAGCCCACGTGAACCCTTAACCCCCTGCCCTCCATGACTCCTCAGTTCCTACATGACCTTTGTAACCCGTTGGACCCCATGTCTCTCATTCTTCCTGGGATCTTGGGGAGTGGATGTGTGGTCCAGAGTCATAGCGTCACGATTTGTCTTCCAGGGTGACAAAGGTGATCGTGGGGAGCGGGTAAGTGAAGGAAAGGTACGCAGGGGTCGGCTTGGAGTCTGATTCCCCTGAGCCATCCCCTGACCTGCTGTTCTCTCCCAGGGCCCCCCTGGACCAGGTGATGGTGACACTGCTCCGGGGGAACCTGGGCTGCCGGTGAGGCCCTGGGGACCATGCTCAGTGGTGTGGATGGAGGGGCTGAGGGCTCTGCTGGGGCAGTGCGTGGGTGCTGGGCTTAACAGTTTGGGGGCATGTTTTTGCTTCCTTTGTCCTAGGGTCTTCCCGGAAACCCCGGACTTCAAGGCCCAGTTGGTCCCCCTGGGAAGAAAGGAGAAAAAGTAGGAGAGCTGACATCTTGGTGTCCCAGTTCTGGGGAGGGGGGTCCTGGGTGCCAGCAAGTGGGGTCTTCTACCCATATGTTTCTCCTTCAGGGTGACTGTGAGGATGGAGCCCCAGGCCTCCCAGGACAACCTGGGGCCCCGGGTGAGCGGGTGAGTGTAGGGCCAGGGGTGCTGAGTATGGCGAGCACAGCTCCAGTCCCGACCCTCAGCCATCAACCTTCTACTGCACCCTTATGCCCACACCCAAATCTCTGAATCCCTTCCAGGGCCTACGGGGACCTCCTGGAGATGCTGGCCCCAAAGTAAGTGCCATTTCAGGAGAGGTCAGGGATGAGGGGTGGCACCCTGGGACACCTGTAGGGTTAGGGGAGGTGGGAGGGTCAGGAGATGAGTTCTCTCCAGGTCACAGGTGGTTCGAGGAGGGATGGTCGGAGTTTGAAACACCTTGTCTGGGGTTCGATAGTCAAGGCCCCTCTCCTGTCCCTCTCCCCTCAGGGTGACCGAGGATTGCAAGGGGCTGTGGGTGAGAACGGAGAGAAGGTAAATGCAGCCTGGGGGGCTCTCAGGGCCCTGGGGGGTCTGGAGCCAGACTTGGCAGTGACCCATTCTGTTTCATCAGGGAGAACGTGGAGTCCCTGGCCCAGTGGGACCCCAGGTGAGCCCACTGACCCCAATGCCAGGGCCTGCTGAGCTGGGCTCTGGGCCCCCTCCTGGCTCTGACGTCTTACCCTTGCCCCCACTGCCCCTGTCCCTTGACCCTTCACATGTCTTTATTCCCGCTGATGCAGGTTCCAACCCTCAACCCCAGGGGTCTGCTTTTAGCTTTCTGACCCCGCCGAACTGACCTTGACTTCCACTGACCTGGGGTTTGACCCCTCCTGCTGAGTTTGACCCCTGCAGACCTAAATCCTGATCTTCTGTGACCACCTCCAGCCCCACCCCAGGTTTGCCGTAATTGCCTGGTCCCCTGGATCAGCATTTCTGCTTCTCGTCCCCAGGGGCTGCCAGGAGTTGCTGGGCCTCCTGGAGTCGAGGGTCCTGAAGTGAGTCTGTGACTGTGGTGGGACCAGGAGTGGGGTTTCGTCTTCCTCCTCCCCTGGGCTCACGCTGTCTCCACGTGCAGGGGCCACCAGGACCCACTGGCCGCCGAGGAGAGAAGGTGGGTCACGCATGGGCTGGAGTACAGTGTCCCTCATCCTGTAGCGGGGATTGTAGCAGGTGGCACACGGGGACCTTGAGTTCCCGGGTGGGTCTCTAACCCATCCCTGACTCTGTCCTTTCTCCGCAGGGGGAGCCTGGCCGACCTGGGGACCCTGCCGTGGTGAGTGAGGGGAGGATGGGGCTCTGAGCACAGTGCAGCCTCGTGAGCAGAAGTGACTAACCTGGAAGCCACTGTCTCCATAACCTTGGGACCTGGGCAGGCTCGGAGCCAGCCCTCTGGGATGCTCCTTGTGCTATAAAACGACTTCCAACTCCTGGCTGTGATCCTGTGACCCCATGACTGCCATACAGGTCACGAGCTCCGCGTAACCCCTGCCCTGCTCTCAGCGGTGTCTCTGTGACCTCTGAGTGGAGACTGAGCTCTGTTACTTCCAGCTCTGTGTAACCCCCTTCCCGATCCAGGCTGTAGTACGGCGATCCCCAGGCTGGGCCAAGCCGTTTCTGTCCCGTTTGTTTTCAGGGACCTGCTGGTGCCGGAGCCAAAGGAGAGAAGGTAAGTCTGGAGAGAGTGAAGGCGGCCTGTTACAGAGTTGAGGTCAAGGTCATAGGGCCTGCCTGGAGGACCCTGGAGGTCATGAGGGTTGTGGTGGGGCCTGGGGCTGGTGCTGATGGTCTTTGTCACCTCTAGGGAGACGTGGGGCCTGCCGGGCCCAAAGGAGCTATTGGAGTCAAAGGGGAACAGGTGAGTGAAGGACAGTGTTTGGGGGGCAGGCAGCAGGTGAAGATCATGCCCCCAGATTTCTGATTCTTCCACCCACAGGGTCCACCTGGCTTGGTTCTTCCTGGAGACCCTGGCCCCAAGGGAGACCCTGGACTCCGGGTGAATAAATGTGGGGATGGGAAATGTGACAGAAAGAAATGAGGTGGTGCTTGGGAGCCCCAACTAAGTCCTGTCCCCTCTCCCTATGCCCTGCAGGGTCCCATTGGCCTCACTGGCAGAGCAGGACCCCCGGTGAGTACCTGTGACCTTGGGTAACGTCGAGGTTTCTGGGGTGACCTTTCCTCAAGGGCTGGCTGCTATGTGCCCTCTCCCCTCCTCCACAGGGTGACTCAGGGCCTCCTGGAGAGAAGGGAGACCCTGGGCGGTCCGGCCCCCCAGGGCCTGTCGGCCCCCGAGGAAGAGACGTAAGAGGGATGGATTGGGGTTGTCCTTGGGGATGGGGAGTAGAGTGTTGCTGGCATTGCTGGGGGTCTTGGAACCAGGGCTGACTCTCATGTCTCACAGGGCGAAGCTGGAGAAAAAGGTGACGAGGGCTCCCCGGTGAGACTTTTTCCCAGTGTGGTTTCTGACTCTTTACCCTTGAACTGTGATCCCCGGGCTGGGAGCTCCGCCATGTCCGGTCCCTCCCCAGGCATCCTGTCCAGCTGGTGCCCAGGCCCTTTCTGTCCCCACTCCCTGAGTTAGTCTGAGCCTAACTTACCTGCTCACTGTGGCTTTCTCTCCACCGCCAGGGTGAGCCGGGTTTGCCTGGAAAAGCTGGCGAGCGAGGCCTTCGGGTGAGGCTTGGCGGGGAGACGTGAGGGGGTGATGGGAGACCTAGAGGAGTGGGGCGTGGAGGTCACAGGACACTCTGAGGGGGGAAAGGGTGCTAGGGGGTGTGGAGGGAGGTGATGGAGAGCCTGCAGGGAGGCATGTGGTGAGGGGGAACTCTATTGTGGCTTTTGGGGTCGTGAGGAACCTGGGGCAGCGTGGGTGTCATGCGGGAACCTGAAAATGCTGAGAGGGATTGTCTCAGACCAGCTGTTTTTCCCAGGGGGCTCCGGGAGCTCGGGGGCCTGTGGGCGAGAAAGGAGACCAGGGAGATCCTGGAGAGGATGGACGAAACGTGAGTCCTGACCTCTGACCCCTGACCTTAACCTCAGCTTCAACTCCCAACCTCCGATTCCCAGCCCCTGATGCTGCCACCCCAACCCTGAAATGCCATATCCTCACGATTCTCATTTCCTGTGACCCCTTCAGCGCAACCTCGAAAGGCCACCAGAATCCCCATGGGTCCTTAGGCTCCTTAGGGTCCTTCCAACGCTCTCAGAAACTGCTGCCTAAACGCGGTGTCTCTGACCCTCTGATCTTCTGCAGGGCAGCCCTGGACCATCTGGACCCAAGGGCGACCGTGGGGAGCCGGTGAGTAGTGCCAGACTTCGGGCTCGGGAGAGGCAGAGATTTCCGGGGCTCGATCTGGTCAGTGCCCACATAAGAGGCTTGGTGGTCAAGGTGGGGAGCACTGATGGCCACCTCCAGGCCTGACCTGCCTTCTGGGGGTTGGCATTGGGGTGCTGCTGGGAATCTGGGAGGCCACACCTGAGCCATGCCCTGAGACCTCAGGACTCCTGTTGACAGTGATTATTTCCTTTCCCAGGGTCCCCCAGGCCCCCCTGGACGGCTGGTAAGAGTTGAGCTGGGTCTGGTCCTTTGTCACCTCCCTTTCCTGACCCTGTTCGTGACACACTGTGTCCCCTCATCCCTTCCACTGACTCCCACTTCTCCCCATTGCCCCCCGATATCTTCATCGATCCCACAACCCCTTGTGGCCCTATCTGTCCTCACCAACCCATCTTCCCTTGTGGAACGATTCTTATCACTGGTCATCTCCCCACAGGTGGACACGGGAATTGGCGCCAGAGAGAAGGTATGCGGGTCAGTGGGTGGAGTGAAGCTGTGAGCACGGGAAGGCACCCCAGTGCCCCGATGACAGGCCCTGCCTCGGGCGTGCCTGGGGCTCGAGTGCTGTTCCCTCAACCAGCTCGTCTCTGCCACAGGGAGAGCCTGGGGACCGTGGACAGGAGGGTCCTCGGGGACCGAAGGGTGACCCTGGACCCCCTGGAGCCTCTGGGGAGAGGGTAAGTGTGATTGGTCCCTTGAGGGAGGGTGTGGGTCTGGGAAGCCTGCTCTGATTCCTTCCTTCTTGTCCTTAGGGCATCGATGGACTTCGGGGGCCCCCAGGCCCACAGGTGAGTGACACGCCTTTGCCCCATTAGCCTATGTCCCCATCTTGCCCTCGCCTCTCACTGACCTTGTTTCTCCCAGGGCGACCCAGGTGTCCGAGGCCCAGGAGGAGAAAAGGTGAGGGGGCGTGGAGCTTTCTGACTGTGGGCCATTTCATCCTTTGAGGCCTCTTAGCACTCTGTCCTCCTCAGGGTGACCGGGGCCCCCCTGGCCTGGACGGCCGCAGTGGGCTGGATGGGAAACCAGGAGCCCCTGGCCCCCCTGGGCTGCAGGTGAGTCACGGTGGCCACTACCTGGTCACGCCCCTTCCCAGGACCCCAGCCTCACCTGGCTCTTCTTGGTCTCGACGTGCCCTGGGCCCAGATGGGTCACCTGCAGCTTCTGGAGCCCTGCCTGGGTGGGGGAGGCTACTGCCCTTGGGGCCACAGGCACTAGTGGCCCTGTCAGCAGGCAGTGCCTCTGACCCCAGGACCACTGTGGACTCCCTGACTTTGAGTCCCCCCTCAGGGCGCTACAGGCAAAGCCGGGGAGCCGGGGAGAGATGTAAGTATGGGGAACGTTGTGGTGGAGGGCAGCTCAGGGGTTCAGCGCAAACTGCAGCCAGGTTGTCAGAGTCCAGCATCGGCAGGAGGAGGGGGGTTGGTCCAGTCCTGTCCTTGGGAGAGGTCCCAGTTTCTGGCAGGCAAGTTTTAGGGAAGTCCTGCTTTCTGACCTTCAATGCCCTGGGGGCCTTAGTAACCCCACCCCCAAGTCCTGGGAGCCTTACCTCTGGAATTTCAGCAGGGAGCCCCCTAACCCTTGGGGTCTCTGCCTCAGGGGATCTCAATGGCACCTCCCAATCCTGAGAGTCTTTACACTGGAGGAGGATCTTAGTGGGGTCCTCCAAGTTAATGGGTATGCTCAGGGGATACCTCAGTGGCCCCCTCAATCTTAGCAAAGACTTTTCCCAGGGGCTTCCGGGCCTCCGAGGAGAACAGGGACCTGCCGGCCCCCCTGGCCCCCCTGGAGCACTGGTAAGTCCTGGCTGTCACCGCTCCCTTTCGCCCCCTTATTGCCCTCACCTCAGCCCTGCCTTCTGACCGATGATCTGTTCCTGCAGGGAAAGCCGGGCGATGATGGCAAGCCAGGCCTGAATGGGAAAAACGTGAGTGTCCAGGGCAGATGCGGAGAAACTACCAAGGGGTGCCAGCGCGTGGACACAGCCCAGATGAGCAGATGCACATGGGCACACGTGCCGAGATGGGCTGACACCCACTCCCCAGGGCAGACATACAGACAGACCCTGAAACACTTGTCCACATGTGCACACGGGCAGCCTCGTGGACACAGTGAGTTAGTGGACGTGCTGACCTGTGCCCAGAGGGGTTGACACATGCTAGAATAACCCACAGCCATGGCACAGGTGAAGAGTTACAGATAGGTTGAGAGATGCAGACATGGGTGGAGCCACATGCAGGGATGCTTGGAGATCCGTTGACACACACAAACACCTCCACCCAGGCTCAGTACAAGACACGGACCTGGGAACATATGTGGACCTGTGTTGAGACATGGTGAGACACTCATCCAAGGCCTTAACATGTGACACATGTTGCGACATACTGACACACGCATTTATAGCCACAGTCACACACACACACAGCCACACATACTGAGATACACACAAGACTTGCAGACAAGTCCCATAGACAATTCTCCAGGCATCAGGGACATGCAGACACATGTCCATCCTGTGCTTACCTGTGTAAGCCTCTGACCACATACGGACACAGATCAATATGTGCAGACAGACTGAGACACCTACCCAGTGTCACCTACCAGGACACACAGAGCCGGGACATGTGGACACTCCCCATCCCCAGAGATGTGTAGATGTGAAGTTACATTTAGGAAGCCAGAGACAGGAGGCCACGTGCAGTTGAGTGTGGAGGTGAGCAGACCCTCAGACGTGCAACAGCACACTCGGACAGTCACAGGCCACGCTCTGAGGCACACAGGGGCTTGGAGCCACAGGCACACTCACCTGAGGGCCTCCAAGACAGTGTTTTGCAGCCAGACACCGGTGAATGTTTGGGCTGACGTGAGTCCTCTGCCCACAGGGAGAGCCTGGGGACCCTGGAGAAGACGGGAGGAAGGTAAAGCCCCTCACCTGAGTCTGCTCTGGCCTCAGATCCTGCTTGTGTCTGAAGCTTTTTGTCTTCCATAGGGAGAGAAGGGGGATTCGGGAGCCCCTGGGAGAGAAGTGAGTACTAGAGTCTGGTGCAGCCTCTAACCCCTGGCCCTGACCCTGACTGTGATGTGTGGTTACAGCCTTTCCTGGGGTCTCAGGGTCCTGATGCCGTCTGCACTCTCCACAGGGTCGCGATGGCCCCAAGGGTGAGCGTGGAGCTTCTGGTAGCCCTGGACTCCCAGGCCCTTCGGGCCTTCCGGGGCAGGTCGGCCCTCCTGGCCAGGTGAGTGGGAGCAGCAGGGGCCAATGCGTTCCCACTGGATACCCTCCCAAGATGCTGTAGTCCTGTGTGACCCCTTTGTGTTTTGTCATATCTTAGGGCTTTCCCGGTGTTCCTGGAAATCCGGGCCCCAAGGTGAGTGCCTGTGTGGGGCGGGGGGTATGGTGAGGGGCTGACCAGAGCCGGGGCATTCTCCTACCTGATCAGTCTTTGTTCTCAGGGCGACCGTGGGGACGCTGGACCCAAAGGCGAACAGGTGAGGCCCCCCACGTTTGCCCACACCCAGGTAGCCACGGCTCCCACGTATGCATGCACACGCCCCACAGGCTGGGCCCAGCAGCTTGTCTCTTGCCTCTTGGTGTCTCCAGGGCTTCCCTGGAGAGCGTGGCCTGAGAGGAGAACCGGGGACGGTGACGGTGAGTGAAGCCGGGGACCTGGGCCTTGACTCAGGTGCACACCTCCGGGGGCCACCTCTCTGTCTCCTCCCTCTCGGCCATGAGGCCGCACACGTTCTGTCCTGTGTGCTCGGCCACCTGCCCTATTGGGATTCCTGTAGCCTACCCTCGAGGGAACTGGGTAATGGGGACGTGCCAGGGAGGGGCTCCCAGTGGCCTGGAGTCACCTTGGCCGAGCACTAAAGGCTGCTCTGGTAGGAGGGCATGGAGGCTGTTTCGGGGGGCGGTGCGGGGCAGGGGCAGGGCTTATCTGCTGGCGGCCCTCACGTAGCTTGTGTTTCCAGAATGTGGAGCGGTTGCTGGAAAATATGGGCATCAAGGTAGGTTGCTTGGGGGCTGGGCATGGGCGCTGGTGGAGGCCCCACAAGGCAGGTGATGTCCACAGGACAGGGCATGGCATGGGGGCTGCAGTAAGGGGCCCTGTGCCTTCGACCCCTCACCATCACACAGACGTCTGCCCTGCGGGAGATCGTGGAGACCTGGGACGAGAGCTCCGGCAGCTTCCTGCCCGTGCCTGAACGGCGGCGTGGCCCCAAGGGGGACCCAGGCGAGCAGGGCCCCCCAGGCAAGGAGGTGTGTGCTGTTCGGTGGGGACGCCTTGCGGAGGGTGTGGTTGCACGGCCACCAGCATCTGCTTTTCTGCTCCTCCAGGGACCCGTCGGCTTATCTGGAGACCGTGGGCCAAAAGGAGATCGTGGAGATCCGGGCCCCCAGGGGCCACCTGGCCTGGCCCTTGGGGAGAGGGGCCCCCCTGGATCTCCTGGCCTGGCCGGGGAGCCTGGAAAGCCTGGTATTCCTGGGCTCCCAGGCTCGGCTGGGGGTGTGGGAGAGGCAGGAAGGCCAGGAGAAAGGGTGAGCCTGGGGGCTGGTCGGGAGGTCCAGGGAAGTGGGGTTAGGGAGAGCTGGACTCCCCACAAACATAGCCCCCACCCTGCTGTTTGCACATCAGGGAGAACGGGGAGAGAAAGGAGAACGCGGGGAGCAGGTGAGCTGGATGGGGCCTCGGGGTGGGGTGGCCTGGAGGCTGCTCTAGGGCAGCCGTCCATTTCCTTCTTTTCTGCAGGGCAGAGATGGCCTTCCTGGACTCCCTGGGCCCCCCGGCCCCCCTGGCCCCAAGGTGATTACCCCAGCCCTGCCCTAGGCCTGTGACTGCTGTCACTAGGAAGCTACCATTAACGTAGGCCCTGGAAGCTCCATGTGGTGTCTCTGACCCCGTAACCCTCTGGGACCCTGTAATCTTGGATGACCCCTGCATGCCTCTGTGACAGACACATCACTCTTCTATGGCCTTGTATTTGTAGGTGGCCGTGGATGAGCCAGGTCCTGGACTCCCTGGAGGGCAAGGACCTCCTGGACTCAAGGGTGCTAAGGTCAGTGTGTGGGATCAACCTGGGGGCCAACCCCTGCCATGGCACCAGGGCCTTGCTTGATATGTCATCCCCACAGGGGGAACCAGGCAGTGACGGCGACCGAGGCCCCAAAGGAGATAGGGTGAGGCCTCCCACTTCACCATGTTCCCCCTCCTCTGTGGGGGCATCCTGGGGTGGAACGTGTGTGGGCATGGGGCGGTAACCGGTGGCTCAGATATGACACTCCACTCTCAGGGTGTGCCAGGCATCAAGGGAGACCAGGGAGAGCCCGGAAAGAGGGGTCACGATGGCAGCCTGGTGAGTCCCTGCCCCCCGACACCTGTGTGCCAGCACACAGCACACGGCTCTGGACTGGAGTCTTCACTGCCTGGACTCTCTCGGGGGAGGTCGGGGTGGGGAACGAGGACTGTGCGGCCTGACACCCCTTCTCCCCAGGGACTGCCAGGAGAGCGTGGTGTAGCCGGGCCTGAAGGGAAGCCGGTGAGTGGTGTCCTCGGGAACAGCCAGCTGCCCTCTGCTGTGTGCTGGCTGCCGTGTGCACGTGTCACCAGGGGTGGGTGCCTGCGTGTCCAGGTGTGAGTGCAGATGCATGATGTTTATGAGAAGGAGCTGTGTGTGTATGTGTGTGTGCGCGCACGCATGTATGCGTGTTATCCGTGGGCACGGGGTGATGCGTGCCTGGGAGGGACAAGGGCACGGAGGTGGGCCCCCAGGACACAGACTGAGGTTCAGCAGCCCCCTTCTCTGTCCAGGGTCTGCAAGGTCCGACGGGGGCCCCTGGCCCAGCGGTGAGTACCCCGAAGTCCTCAACCCTCTTTCCCCCACCCTGTGCCCAACCCCCATAATGGGCAGTACTGCCTCAGTTTCCCTGGTTGAGTGGGAGTGGCTCCCCCCATTCAGACTCTTTCTCTCTCCAACAGGGCGGCCACGGAGACCCTGGACCGCCTGGCGCCCCGGTGAGTGACAGAGAGTACACTGCCTGGTGGGGGTGGGACAGGTATCAGTCCCCACTGATGAACTAGGCTTTGTTCATGTTAATCCCTGAGCCCAGAAGGATAGCTCTAACCCCTGTCCCCTGCCCTTGACACCTTCCTCTAGGGTCTCGCTGGCCCCGCAGGACCCCAGGGACCTTCTGGCCTGAAGGTGAGTATGGGGGTGTGTGGGCGTGTGGCTGGAGGGAGGAGGAGGCTCCTTCGAGCCACGTCCGCCTCAGGATGATGTCTGCCAGCCCCCCGCAGTGAGGCTGAGCACCAAGGCGCCTTGTCCTGGGGCTCACTCGCTCTCTGGGTTTTGGCAGGGGGAGCCTGGAGAGACGGGACCACCGGGACGGGTGAGTGACCCAGCTCGTGGGGCGGTCACAGGGAGCTGGGTGGGGTTGGCACTGCTCTGAACTCCTCCCCCCACCAGGGCCTGCCTGGACCTACTGGACCCGTGGGACTTCCTGGTCCCCCTGGCTCTTCCGGCCTTGTGGTGAGTGAGTCCGCTCCGGCCCCGGCGGGGACACCATGTTCCTGTCCTCTGGGCCCCGTGTCCTCCTATGTCCCCTTCACATTTGACTTCTCGCCCTCAGGGTCCTCAGGGGGCACCAGGTTTGCCTGGACAAGTGGTGAGTCCTGAGGGTCAGGGCTGGGCTCCGGGGGTCAGTACGTGGTGGGCAGGCCCCTGACAGAGCTCCTCCCTCTCAGGGGGAGACCGGGAAGCCCGGAGCCCCAGGCCGTGATGGGGCCGGTGGAAAAGACGGAGACAGAGGAGCCCCTGGCGTGCCGGTGTGTGTTCAGAGGGGAGCTTGCTGCAGGCCTGTGACGGGGGGTGCTGGGGGGAAAGGAGGAGGGGCGGGGGCCTAGGACAGGGGCGGGGGCGGCTCTGAATTCCTCATGCTGCTCTGCCACAGGGCTCGCCAGGTCTGCCTGGCCCTGTTGGACCTAAAGGAGAGCCTGGACCCATGGGGACCCCTGGACAGGTGATTTGACCCCACCCCCGCCTAGTTTGCACGTCTCACCCAGGATGACAGGATGGGGCGGGGGGAGACGGCAGGAGGCGAGGGACTCACTGTGCCTTCCCCACAGGCTGTGGTCGGGCTCCCTGGAGCAAAGGGAGAGAAGGTGAGTGTGTGAGGGGCCTGGGAAGAGGGGCCCAGGGCTGGGACTGGGGACCCCACTGAGCCCTTTCGCTCACAGGGAGCCCCTGGCGGCCTTGCTGGAGACCTGCTGGGAGAGCCGGTGAGTGTGGAACCCCCAGCAGCAATATGTCTCACAATGTGCCCCACATCTGACCCCGGGTCTCCCACCATCCTCCTGGGGTCTCACCTGTTTTGACCCTGATGCCCTTGTCACTTCCTGACCTGTCTCTACAGGGAGCCAAAGGTGACCGAGGACTGCCAGGGCCGCGGGGCGAGAAGGTGAGATGGGCCTGGTCCCAGGGCCTGAGCCCTGGGCACGGAGGGGTAGAGCTGCGTGGCCAGACGCCGTCACCTCCGTCACCTCCCTTTCTGTGCAGGGCGAAGCTGGCCGTGCAGGGGAGCCCGGAGACCCTGGGGAAGATGTGAGTCTGGGGTCTGGGCAGGCCTGAGCCTGGCTTGAGGAGCGCAGTTGGGGACATATGGGGACCATTCCTGGGCCTGTGCACCTGCCCGACCCCGAGCCTGACCACACGTTCCAGCATTCGGGATCCTGCTCCCCGAAGCACGCACTCCCGGCCTTTGGTCTGTGTGCCTATCCCCGGTCTCCTCTTCCCCACCGCGTCTGAGCACACGTGTGCTCCCGTGCGATCTCCCAGGTCTCAGAACACAGCGGAGTTCTCGTGGGCGCTGCCTTGGCCATGTTTAAGCTGCTGCTTTCCCCTGCCCGGCTGCCCTCCGAGTATCTGAGTTCCCATCTGTGGTCACGTCTAAGTCTCCTAGGATAGGACGTGCCTGAGTGCCTGCTCATGTGTCTGCACTCACGTCCGCGGTCCCCTATGTCTGTGCTCGTGTGTGAGCTCCGAGGGTCTGTGGTCACGCCTGAGCGTCCCTCTGTGTGTGCCCTCCTGAGTGCGTGGTCACCGCTGAGTTCCCGTGAGCCAATCTCTGGTCCCATGTCTGAGTTCCCACGTGTCCGTGATCACATCCGCACTCACCTGGGAACATTTTGAGACAATGTCTAAGCTCTGGGTGCATGTTCTTACCCTCTCAAGAGCTGTTTTCTTTCTTTTTTTTCCTTTAGGGTCTTAAAGGTGCTCCAGGACTCAAGGGTCCTAAGGTACGTGTGCCCCAAAGTGTCCCTTCTGGGGGTCAGGATTCTGAGACTCCCTGAGCCTGATCTGACCCCCTTTACCTCACAGGGGGACCCAGGAGTTGGAGTCCAGGGCCCGCCTGGGCCAGTTGGTCCTCCAGGTCTGAAGGTAAGTCGCTGTCCCTTCCCCAGTGGTGGGGGCGGTGGGCAGGGGGGCCCTGGTGATGGGAGGGAGAGGGTGTTCTGGGGCTAGTCCTGGGAAGGGGTCCTGCTGGGACCACTCCTCCCTTTGCTGTCTCTGTTCCAGGGAGACGTGGGTCTGCCTGGTCCCCCGGGAGCTCCTGGTATTGTCGGGTTCCCTGGTCAGCAAGGCCCTCGAGGAGAAATGGGCCAGCCAGGCCCCAGCGGAGAACGGGTAAGGGTGCTGGGAACAGCATGTGGGGACTTAGCGACCTCTGAATCCGATAGCAGGTGAGGAGAAGGTGGCCGAGGCCCTGCCTCAGCGGCTCCCGGTCTTGGAAGGCAGAGGAAGAAGAAGGTCCCCTAGTCACCCTCTGCCTCTGTTGCTTCATTTTTCTGGTAGGGTCTGGCAGGCCCCCCAGGGAGAGAGGGAGCCCCAGGTCCGTTGGGGCCACCTGGACCACCGGGATCAGCGGTGAGTAGGAGTGTCGCAGCTTGCCATGTGTCTGGTTCTTGTGCTGGAGTCTGCCCGCATGAGAACCTAAGCTGAGGACTATACCACACGACGTGGCTTGGGGGCGTGTGCCTGCCTTTGAGGCGGCACCAGGCTCTCACCTCACTCTGCCCACAGGGAGCGCCCGGGGCCTCTGGACTCAAAGGAGACAAGGTAGATGGGACAGTGCTGCTGGCTTCCTCCTGTACCCTGTCATCCCCTCCAACCCCTACCGACCTCCCGTGACCCTCTGTCCCCCACCGATTCCTCTTGCTTATCCCTGGTGTCCTGTTGTTCTCCAGGGAGACCCTGGAGTAGGGCTGCCCGGGGCCCGCGGCGAGCGAGGGGAGCCAGGCGTCCGGGTACGTTGTCCTGCTCTGCAGCTGCAGCCCACTTCGGGGAGCCACATCAGGGCTCCCTTTATTGCAGATGTCACCTCTGAATCCAACTTCCGAGTCAATTAATTCAATATCACCATCCAGGGTGAAGATGGCCACCCTGGCCAGGAGGGACCCCGAGGACTTATGGTGAGCCCCCTTAGGGCAAGCGCCAGTGGTGTGACTTCGTCACCTGCCTGTGCCCTCTGTGTCTTTGGGACACTGCACCCTCCACAGCCCTCTGGTTCTCCCTGTCTGCTCTCCGGTCCTTTGCCTCCCCTATTCCCTTGGGGCCCCCAACTCAGTCCTCTGCCACCCCCTGACCTGTCTCCCCACTAGGCCCCCAAATTCCCTTAGCTCATAGTCTTCTTCTCTCACACAGGGACCCCCGGGCAGCCGGGGGGAGCGTGGGGAGAAGGTAAGGACATGGGGCAAAGGCCCCGGGGTGAGCGGGGTGGAGATGGGTGTTGTAACTCAGGACTCGGGGCTCCTCTGTCTGGCTGGGTGAGACTTACACTCTTTTATGCAATAGGGCGACCCTGGAACCGCAGGGCTAAAGGGTGACAGGGTGAGTATGGGCGTTGGGGAGGGCAGGGGCAAGGGTCAGGGGTGCTCCTGACTCCTCTGACTATCTCCCATCCACTCAGGGTGACTCGGCCATAACTGTGGGGCCTCCGGGGCTACGGGGTGCCAAGGGGGACATGGTGAGTGGGTCTGCTCTCCATGTGACTGGGTGTCCGTTGGGTGTGGGTGGGGCTCCTATGGGCTGGGCCAAGAGATCTGAGAGCTCAGAGCCTCAGGGGATGAGACCACCAGCCCCTGACCCTGATTCTGACCCCTGACCCAGGGTGAACGAGGGCCTCCAGGCACAGACGGTGACAAAGGACCTCGGGGAGACAATGGGAGACCTGGAGAGAAGGTACGGGGAAAGAGGGTGGGGTACTCCATATGGAGTCAGGAGGGGTTCCAGTGGGCTGTGAGTAGGAGGGGGGATGGGAGGGAGTGTTTCTGGGAGTCATGGGGAGGGGTTCTGTAGAGCGACTGTCTGGGGCTCTAGGGAGGGCTCAAGGGCCTCGATGTGAGGTCACACGGGAGCTCTGCGGGTGGCAGCTCTGTGAGAGGCGCCCTGGGAACAGCCAGGGGGCTCCTGGGTAATAGGGGCACTCCAGGTAGGTTCAGGGACCCAGTGGTCAGAGGAAGGGGCAGGAATCTGGGGGGCCTAGGGTGAGAAACGAGCCACCCCCTGGGCCACGGCCCCCAGCTCCGGCTTGCTGTGGCGGGGGCTGGAAGGGACGGGGCGACTGGGGTGACTAATGAGCTCCGCCCCAGCCGGCAGCGTCCAGCCATTGTCCAAACCTCCGGCCTGGCCTGGTCCTGATTGTCTTTCTCTCCTGGTCTCTCCCACAGGGCACCAAGGGGGAGCCTGGTGACAAGGGCCCCGCTGGGGTGCTGGGGGCTCGTGGACTCACAGGACCCAGGGTAAGCCTTGCCCCAGGCACAGACCCTGACTCACACGTCACACACACGTGTCCCTGGGGTGTCCTCTGAGTGCTGGAGGGTTTCTAGCCGCCCTGGCTGTTCACACGGGGTCTGTGTGCAGCCTGCGCTCTGGCCCAGCGTCACCGAGTGGCTGCACGTGCGGTAGATAGGCCGGCGTAGGGGACAGTCACACTGGGACAGTCATGCTGAAGGGCTGTCCTGCCCCATCTGTGTTTCCCCCAGGGAGAGCCTGGTCCTGCAGGGATTCCTGGCGACCCGGTAAGATGCAAGATGCCCCTGATCCCACGGGCCCCTAGCCCCACGTGGTGACCTTTCACCTTATGCCGATCTAGTACCTTCGTGGTGTCCTTGTGTTGCCCAGGGGCCACCACCTTCAGAGTGCCCCTGTGGCAGTTCTACCCATGTGACCACCCCTCGCCCATGGTGACCCTTGTCCCCACGGAAAACCCTGCCCACCCCCATGGTGTTCCCATCTGTTACATCCAGACTGATTCCCTTTGATCTGATCTCCCCTGACCTCATATTGTCCCCTCATATCTACCCCAGGGATCCCCAGGAAAGGACGGAGCCCCTGGTGTTCGAGGAGACAAAGGAGATATTGGCTTCATGGGTCCCCGGGGCCTCAAGGTGGGAAGGGGACTGAGTTTCCTGGTCAGGAGGTGGGATGGAGGGTGAGGCATCTGGGGTTAAAGGTCAGCTGTCTGAGGTCAGATCTTGGAGTACCCAGGGCCGACTGTGAGGTGTTAGGTCAGAGGTTGGAAGGTGAGAGGTTGGAGTGTCTGAGGCCAGTTCGGAGAGTGGTTTTAGGGTCGGGGGGTTATAGGGTGGGGTATCTAGAGGTCACTTTTCTTCCTACTTTTTTTCTCTCAGGGCGAACGGGGAATTAAGGGAGCCTGTGGCCTCGATGGAGAGAAGGGAGATAAGGTACAGAGGTGAGGGGGGATGCCAGGGGTGTTGGGGGCTGCAGGGCCTGAGGCCTAAGGCTGACCTCTCCACCTGACACCTGTAGGGGGAAGCCGGCCCCCTAGGCCGCCCTGGGCTGGCAGGACGCAAGGGAGAGATGGTGAGTGCGGGCACACCCGGAGTGGGGAGAGGACGGGTGGGCCAGAGCCTGGCTCATGTCTTCTCTTCTCCAGGGGGAGCCCGGTGTGCCAGGCCAGTCGGGGGCCCCTGGCAAGGAGGGCCTGATTGGTCCCAAGGTACAAAGTCTCTTGATAGTGGACATTGGGGGGGGTCAGGATGAGCAAGCGAGGTCATGGTAGGGTCGTGGGGGTTTCAGGTGAAGAAAGCTCTGGAAGGTCGAGACACTGGGGGTTGGAGTAGATCTGGTCTTGGGGCTTGAGGCTGGGTTGGGGTCACAGTGGGATTTAGGATGGAGGGATGCGAGGTGGGGCAGGGGGACATGTACATCAGGTCTGAGGGGTTATGGCGGGTGGGAGGTGGTGGAGGAGGTTGGCATGTCAGTGTAGGAGACACAGGTGGAGTCAGGGCAGGGGGTGGTACAGCGTGGCTGGGGTCATAGGTGCCTGGGGTACGGAAGGCGTGGCCATGGGCGGGGGGTTTCTCACACTTCTTTCTGTTCCCAGGGCGATCGAGGCTTTGATGGGCAGTCAGGACCCAAGGGTGACCAGGGCGAGAAAGGAGAGCGAGTAAGTTAAAGCCAAGGGCATCATGACTGAGGAGACTGTGCTCTCCGGAAGCGGGTCCACCTTTGAGAGCTCTGATCACTGACCCTGACCTTTTTCTCCCCAGGGGGCCCCAGGAATTGGGGGTCCCCCAGGTCCCAAGGGCAACGATGGCTCTAGTGGTCTCCCTGGGCCACCAGGCAGTGTTGGCCCTAAAGGATCCGAAGGACTTCAGGGCCAGAAGGTGAGGGGCCCTGACTCTGACTCCTGACCCCTGAACCTCCCTGACCTTTCCAACCTTACTGACCTCTGACCCATCTTCCGATAGCCCCGCCCCAACCTTGAATCTAAAATCCCAAACTTGCCTTACTTCCGACCCCCACTACTTCCGACCCTGCCCACCGGTCCTTGTGTCTGATAGGGTGAACGCGGTCCCGCTGGAGAGAGCGTGGTGGGCGCCCCCGGTCCCCCCGGGGTCCCCGGAGACAGAGGGGAGCAGGTGAGCGGGGAATGCTGGGCTTGGGGTCAGGGACTGGGTTGACCTCTGGTGTCCCTGAGGTCAGAGGTCACAGCCTGGTCCCACCCGTTGCACGCAGGGGCGGCCAGGACCTGCTGGCCCCCGTGGCGAGAAGGGAGAAGCTGCACTGACAGTGAGTGTGGGCCGGGGTGGGCCGGGCCCCTCCTCCTGCACCCCACACCACGACCCCCTGGGCCCTGGGCCCCTGACTCGATGCTGCCTCCGTGATCCCTGCATCCCGTGCCCTTTGCGCTTCCCGGGATCCGTGGGTGCTTCGTGATCTCTGTGGTCTGGTGCTCCCAGGAGGATGACATTCGGGGCTTCGTGCGCCAGGAGATGAGCCAGCACTGTGGTGAGTGGTGCCCCACCGAGGGTCTTTTGGGTCCGTCCCATCCCCACTCCACCCCAGCACCCCTAGACAGGGGCAGGCAGGGTCCCCAGAACTTACTGGGAGGACAGGCAGTCAAGGAGATGGGCAGAGATGGGCGGACACACAGAACAGGACAGACATGGTGACAGGACTTCCCCAACGGAGACACACAGGCAGATGTGGGCGGACGTGTAGTGTCCTGGATGCCCAGGACGGCCACGTGTTGGGGGGAGGGGTAGGTGAGGGCAGAGCTAGTCCCTCTGGGCCTGACGTGGGGCCAGGGGATCTGACAGCCTTGACGGGCATCAGAGAGTGACGCTCTGTCTCCTCCATCTCTGTCTGCAACTGCTTTCGCTGTTTCACGTCTGCCCGTCTCTGACCATCTCTGTCTCTCCCTCGTCCTTTGCCGACCTGTTCCCAACGTCCCTCTTGTCCTTTCTGTTTCTCCGCTGCCTTTCTTTCTTTCTCTCTCCCTCTCTCTGTGTCGCTTCCCTTCCTCTCTCCTTCTGTCTCTCTGTCCCTCCTTCCTGCTGTCCTCCGTGTGCCTCTACCTGCTGTCTCTCTCTTTCCCTCCCTCTCCTGCCTCTTTCCATCTTTGTCTCTTGCTCTCTCTGTCATTGTCTCTCTCCCTGGCCCCTCTACCCGCTCCAGCCTGCCAGGGCCAGTTTATCGCATCTGGATCACGTGAGTAGTTTTCTGGTATTTCCTGTTCCTGGAACTTCCCTCACCCCAGGCCCTGCTGTGCCCATCACCTGGTCTCAGCAGGGGCTGGGCTGGGGTGGCCGCCATGGTGACCGCCAAGGTCCTCTACCCCTGCTCCTTGCTCCAGGACCCCTCCCTAGTTATGCTGCAGACACCGCGGGCCCCCAGCGCCGCCCCGTGCCTATTCTCCGGGTCTCTCATGCTGACGAGGAAGGTGAGGACAGCTGGACCCATGGGGCATGTGCGGGTGGAGCACAGACATGGGCAGGGTGCTCATGCATGCAAGGCGCATGCGTGGACACTCTTGTGCACACGCGTGGGAGACCAGTGCTGCCCGCCCTGCCCTGGCTGGCCCGTAGGCGGCCCCGTCATAGCACACCCCACCCTGCATGCAGGCCAGGTGCCCCCCGAGGATGACGAGTATGAATACTCTGAGTATTCTGTGGAGGACTACCAGGACCCTGAGGCTTCTTGGGGTGGTGACGGTGAGAATGGCGGCTGGGTCCAGAGGGATTTGGGGAGAGGCAGGCGGAGCTGGTCCCTGCTGACCTCTCACTGACCCCAGGCCCTCTCTGACTGCCGCCACCCGCCCTTACTGACCTCCTGACCCCTCTTGGCTCCAGACCCCTGCTCGCTTCCGTTGGACGAGGGCTCCTGTACTGCCTACACCCTGCGCTGGTACCATCGGGCTGTGGCGGGCAGCACGGGGGCCTGTCACCCCTTTGTCTACGGTGGCTGTGGAGGAAATGCCAACCGTTTTGGGACCCGAGAGGCTTGCGAGCGCCGCTGCCTGCCCCAGGCGGTTCAGAGCCAGGGGACAGGTATGGGTCCCCCCGCCAGCCCAGCAGGGGCCTGGGCCCTGAGCCTACCCAGATCAGGTCCTGGGTCAGGGTCCCGAGTCAGAAGTCCCCTCAGACTGGGGAGCCTGGAAAAGACCCTCCAGACCAAAGAGCCAAATAGAGAACACAGCTGTGGGGTCCCCAGTATGGTCCCCCGTGCCCGCTCCTTGAAAGACCTGTTGAGGACGCCCTCTCTGAAGTCGGGGCTCCCGCTCCCGTGGCCTCCAGCTCCCATCCCTGCGGATCCTTCGCCCGGGGCTGCTCTGTGGCCTGTGAGTTGGATGAGATCAGGTAGCTCAAGACAGCTCCCAACCTGCCCCCCAGGTGCTCTCCAGAGCTGAGGCCCAGATGACGAGCTGAAGTTCCGTGACCCTGGAGGAGCCGGTGTCTCGGCAGGACCCTGCTGCCCCTTTCCTTGGTGCTAGAGGCTTGTGTGCACGTGAGCGTGCATGAGTCTGTCCGTTATTTCAGTGACTTGGTCCCGTGGGTCTAGCCTTCCCCACTGTGGACAAACCCCCATTGTGGCTCCTGCCTCCCTGGCAGATGACTCAGTGTGGGGGTGGCTGTGGGTAGGGAGCGGACGTGACTACGTCTGACCTGCCCCTTGACCCAAGCCTGTGATGACATGGTGCTGATTTGTGGGGGACATTAAAGCTGCTGTTTTAAAAAGCCCCTGTTGTGACTATTCGGGGAGATGGGGGTGTCGGGAGGTAGGTTTTCTCTGGGACATCAGTACTATCCTGCATGGGTGCAGAATCCCTCTGTCCAGCCTTGGTCACTGCCCCATGACCTTTTGTCCCCAACTTGTCCCAGAAAGGAGTAGACAGGGTGGGTGCTGAGGTTATGCCCTCACTGCCCCCCAGGAGGGGATGAGTCATAGGTGGGGGGGCTGCCTCCTGCCAGGAGACATGCCCCAGCTCCCACTCCTGGGGGCCGAGGGGGATAAATGGGCCCCAAAGGGGGCAGAGGGTGAGGTCACAGCACAGCGCTGCCCGGCCCCAGCCCGGGGCAGTCACAGTGGCCCTGACTTACCCCAGAGGAGGCTGCTGCTTCTGGTAGGACTAGGGTCCGGGTGGGGTGGGCAGGGTCTTGGGGGTTGATTGGGTCTGGGCTTTTGGCTAGTGGAGGTCTCTGGACCTGAGGGGGCTCCGGGGTTTCTGGCTCTTCTCTCCTCAAGGACCTCGATTCTGCCCTTCTGCAAGCACTCTTGCTGGGACCTCAGGCTCCCCTTAGTCCCTCTGTTTTTGTCTCATTTCCATCACCGTCTGCCTCTGGGCAAGTTTCTGTCTCTCTTTCTCCTAGGCTCACTTTGTTTTCCTCTGCCTCCCTCTCTCTCGTTCATCTCCATTTCCTTCTCCTTTTCCTCCCCGTCTCCTCTTCCTCGCACTCTTCTCCTTCTCTCCCTGTATATAAATATACATATTTACACACTCTCTGCCTCTGGATTTCTCTGTCTCTTTATCTATCTCTGTCTCACTCATTCTCTTTCTCACCCTTTCTGTCTCTCTGGCCCCTTCTCTGTCAGACTGGATTTTCTCTGTCTCACTAGGGTCTCTCCTTGTCCCTTCATCTCTGTCTTTGCTTCTCCCTGTCCTTGGCCTGGCCTCTCTCATCTTTACCCCTCAGTCTCCTTCTCTCAGTCTCTTGGTCTCCCTCTCTGTCTCTCTGCGTTCCCCACCTGTCTCTGTCCCAGAGCCACAGCTGTCCCCAGCCCTGCCCTGAGCCCATTTTCTCCTCGCAGCCTGACCACGCGATGACCAGGTGCACTCTGATGATGCTGATGGCGCTGATGCTGGACAGGGTCCCACTTGTCCCAGCAACCCCTAGCCCAGCCTTCCAGCTCCTCCCTCAGAACTTCCCTGAGGCCACCCCCTGCCCTGTGCTCTCGGAGAGCCCCTCAGCCAGCACCACAGGCCCCTCCACTGCCTGGAGTCACCCCAGCCCTGGCCCCCGCGCTGGCCCACGCATCACGCTCTCGCTGGATGTCCCCCTTGGCCTCCTGCAGATCCTACTGGAGCAGGCCCGGGCCAGAGCTGCGAGGGAGCAGGCCGCCACCAACGCTCACATCCTGGCCCATGTCGGCCGCCGCTGAACCTGAGGGAGGGGGTCACAGTGATGGGCCCACCTGGACGGGCCCACCTGGAGGGCAGAGGCAGAGCCGGATGATACTACTTCTGGGCACGGGGCATGTGGACACTGCCATGTGGTGTCATATCACATCTGAGTGCCTCACGGAGTCACAGTGTGTCTGGATTCCTGGACGTTGCCATGTCGGGTGGCTGCCAAGTGGAGTCTTGCCATGCCTGGGAGCCTCACGGACTTACGATGTGTCTGAACATCTTGGACGCTACCGTGGCCGGTCGCTACCATGTGAGAGCTTGTTCTGTGTGAGTGCCCCACGGTCACAGCATCTGGACATCGCCACATATGGTCACTCACAGGAACCTCAGTACAGGAGCCTATCGCTGAACCTGAGACCAGTCCACCTAAGACCAGTCCGACAGGTCTGCCCTGCCCTGTAGGTCTGCGAAGTGCTGCCTGCGTGTTTTGTGCTCCCTGAGGCAGCAGCCATCCCAGATGGATGGGGCTTCATCTCCAGGCACGAATGGCCTTAGTGGGAGGTCTGTGGCTGTGGCAGCCTTGCCCGTGTGGGGGGGTGTGCGCTTGTGTGGCTTCACCTCTGGAATCTGACAGCTACGAGTATGTGTGAGCAAGGTGAGGGCATGTGAGAGGGCTGGGAGGGACAGGTGCTTGTCTCCCAAACCTGCGTGAAGCATGCACAACACACGGCCAGGCACTGTCCTACCTACACACCTGCACACGCGGCCTTGGCCCTTGGACACACATGGCTCAGGGGTGGGGAGGCTCGGGCTGCCCCGGCTCCAGCCAAACTCTGCTCCTCCTTCTTTAAATTGTCCTCAACGAATGTGCTCACCTTTCTGGGCCTATTTCCTCATCTGGAAAGCTGAGTGATGCCACCAAGCTTCCCATGACCATTGATTGATAAATGTACGTGAAGTTTCTGGCGTGCAGAAAGAACTCAATAAACGTCGTGATGAGAGAATGAGATGGCCAAGAAGGTCACACCGTCGTGTGCACCCAGCCAGTGACATGTGGAGGCTGTCATAGCTGGCTGCTGTCCCTCTTCCCACTCCCCACTCCTCATCTCACTGACCTGGTCACCGGGTGTGGAAGGAGTGGGTTTTGCCTTATCTCATATTTGCAACTCCACTACTGGGCCTAAGATAGGACCGACCTCCCAGACAGTGTGGACAGGCTCGCCTGAGGATGGGGCTGCGTCGCTGGGCGGTGTAAACCCCGGCTGGAGACAAGGGCAGACACTGGACAGCATGGACAGCTCTGGCTAGAGAGAGGCCATAAAGACATGAATGAGGCTGCCTGGGCTGGGGGCACTGATGTTATCTCACGGTGGAAAGCAGCCCTGGGGGGCGGGCCCAGGGCAGGGCTGGAGAGGCGGGGCCATGGGCAAGCTTCTCCCTCCAGAGCCAGAGGGCGGAGTTGCCCAACTTCACACTGTAGGGGGCAGTAGCCCAGGCCAGTTGGGTTGCAGGATGGACAGACGCACGGAAGAAGGCAGCTCCCTGATGGCCTCTGGGTCAAGGAGCAGCAGGCGGGGTAGGAACGAGCAGCATGGAAAGGGTGGGGGGATTGGGGAATGACTTGGGCACGGTGGGGGTGGTGCTGGAAGGGGTGTGAGGGTATTGGGGATCTCTGTAGGTATAAGGGTGCTCTGAAGGGCATCGATCTGTCAGTAGTCTGGAAGAAGGGGAACATTGTCGCCTGCAGGGGAAAGGGGGCTGGGCCAAGGGGGAACTATAAATAGCTTCTTCCTCCAGCCCAGGGGGAGGGACAACCAGCTGGAGCTGCCCGAGGCCCTCCCACTAGGCCCTTTGCTGGCCTCCAAGGGGTCACGTTTGTCCAGGTCCCTCCTCAGGGGTCACACCAGTTTGAGGAGGCCCAGAGGCTCATTTGGGAAGGTTTTCATATGATGTGGCTTTAATCCTTAAACCAGCATTTCTAGGATACCTACTGTGAGCCTTGTGTCCGTCCTGAGCACTTATTGTGTTCTCTGTGATGATCATGAACCTCTCTGAGACCTTTCTGTGTTCCCAGGATGGTCTTGAACCACTTTTAGCACCTACTGTGTGTCCTGTGCCAGGCCGGAATCAGCAAGTGCAGATCACGGTCACATGGCTCCATGCCCCCAAGGGGGAACCTCACACCCTCTGTGAGCTCTGGGTCCAGAGACACACTGGACGATCCTTGGCCAGAAATGGCCAGAGGAAGCTAGAACTCCTGAGAACTCCCTGAAGCTCTCAGTGGCGGCAGAGGAGAGAGGAGGAGGGGAGTAAAGGGGAAGGGAGGCAGCAGAGAGCGGCAGGCCCCCTGCCGCCCGTGTCTGTGTGGGCCCGAGTGCAGTGCTCGTTAGTGTGTGTGCGCCTGAAGCTGTGTTCACAGTCATGTTTTCGTGCGCTGGGTGTGGGTTTGTGTGGTATTTACTGAGGTCCCTGGGCCTTTGTGCTGCAAAGCATGGCTTGGTGGTTAGGCCAGGACTGGCCAGCAGATCCAGGATGGAAGAATTTGAGCGTTGAGAATTGAGGACTCCGGGCACCTCAGAGCTTGTAGCCTGGGACACTGGTGGGATGTCCAGCGGTCAGTGCGGAGGGCACCACGGGAGGCAACCAGGGCCAGGCGAGGCAAGTTCACGGTGGGGAGAGACTGAGCAGGATGTGTTCACACATGAGTGCACACTGACATCCTGGCACCCTTCCCATCCCGGGGCTAGGCTAGCTGGTTCGCTTTGGGACATCCCCAAGGAGGGAAAAGCCATGAGGGCCAGTTTTTCTATTGAGTATCTACTGATATGGAGGGAGCAGAAAGACAGGAGACCATCTCCATGGAGGGGACAAACAAGTGCACAGGTGCGGAGGTGGGAGTGGGCGATAGCGCAAGGCGCAGGAGGTGAGGCTTTGAAAGGCTGAAAGTGGCGCTGAGTTCATCTGTGCTGTAGGCTGGCTCTGGGACCCTGGGCCCCGCTTCCCTTCCTTAGTTTCCTGAGAAATGGGGTCATGGGAGGGGAGATGGGGAATAACCTCAGAGCAGATGTGTACCCTGGCCTTGGGGGAGGGGCCCCAGGCTCCTCCAACTGTTGACTTATGGCCTCCCACTGGATATAGGGACTTAGGCGGGTATGTCCGGGTATGTCTGGGTCAGCCCAGGCTCTGACTGTTAGGGGAAGAGTGGGAGTTGGAAAGCCACTACCTTTCCTAGGAAGCCAGGCTCAGACAGACTGGGTATGGCTTGCCGGACGTGGCTCTGACCTCCTGTCTTGCCCCAGCCACCCCCTACCCCAATCCTTTGACTAACATCACAAGGGGACTGGGGAGGGGTGTGGGCAGGCCCGATGGGGTGCTGAGTGTCTGTGGACATTAGAGGCGGAAGCCTTTGCAATCAGTGCTGGTGGTTGGAAAGGGTGTGGCATGTGTTAACATAGTCTCTGAGGCCAGGGTGGCCCAAGGATGACTTTGGCAGTGGGTAGGAGACGGACAGGAGGGCTGGTTGTGTCAAGAACAGAATGAGTGGCTTTAGAGAAGTAGGAAGCAGGAGGGTGGTCACAACGGGCACCCTGCTCATCAGGAGCCACCCATGGGTGTGCTCAGAGCTGCTGGGCATGAGGTGGAGGGAGGTAGGGGTGGACATTGCAGAGGGAGGGTGAAGGAGGAAGTGGCTGAATCTGTCTGAGGCAGGGCATCCCCAGGGGAGGCAGCTAGAGCTGGTTTCAGGGGGAGTCTAGGTGGGTCTCCAGCATGCGGACCTCCTGAATCTTCACTTCCTGTGAAGTGGGCAAGCCATCTGTGTCAGTTATCTCAAGGATCCTTGCCAGGCTCTGAAGGGCTGGAGGTGATCTGGGGACTAACCCAAGACAGGGGTGTGGCAAGGAGGGCAGAAGTGCTGCACCTGTAGTGTACTGGGTTGAGCCTTGTTCTCCATGCCCCTAGCACCTGGCTCCTGGCTGGCACACTTTGGGCAGAGAGAACTTGAGGTTGCCGTGATCTTCCCAAGGGGTGTGGTGGAGGACATCGCTAGAGGGCAGTGTGATAAATTCCAACAGTGTCGGTAGGGCCCCAGGGGCAGAGAGAATCCAAAGCTTAAAGAGACTGAGCTGAGGAGTTAGAGAAGAGCGTGACCCAGGGGTTTAGGAATGCTCAGATCTCTCCCTTGCCCCTTGCCTCCATTGCACTTTTTAAAGACAGGAGAGAAAGAATATAATGAACGATAACATTACTGTGCTTTAGAGTGGATTTCTCAGACACTGACACATTTAATCTTGTAAGATTGATGACATCCATATTCCATTTTCCTGAGACGGGCTGACAAAAAAAAAAAAAAGTGAAACTTACGATTTAAAATTTAATTGGTAAAAATGAGTCCTGTTAGAAGTAAGATGCTGCCAGGGCCTAGCGAATCCCTAGAGAGCTTGGTTACGAGGTCCCCCTCACGTGCTCTAGGTGGGCTAGGTTTTGGTCTGAGCTCCCAGCAGTTAAGGCAAAGAGAGAAACACGATCAGTTTTGAGATCTGCCCTGTCCATGTGATAAAGGAGCTTTCAGCGTAGCTGAGCAGTGCCCTGAGGACAAGGTGGCGGCACCCAGGGAGAGGCCTTGGGAGATGCCTATGCAAATCAGCGCGGTCGACTTGAGTGTGCTCGGCTGGTTGACGCGGGGCGGGGCCTGCGCCATCCAGGACTTGCATCTGCTGGGAGTTGGGCATGCGCGTCGTGGATGCCCGCACCAAGGGCGGCCCGCTTGGCTAGACCCCGGCTGGTCCGCGAGTTGGGCATGCGTAGTCGGAGGCCAGGCCCTCCAGTTGGGGTGGAGCCTGCTCGTTCCGGGGCGGGGCCTGCGAGGAGTTGCACACTCGTCATCGCGGCCTGAGAAGAGGCGGGGCCTCTGGGCGGGGCCTCGAGTGGCCGGAGTTGGCCCAGCTACCAGGGGCTAGGAGCGGCGCCACCCGACTTCTCACGAGTCCGGGATGGCGTCCCCGCGGGAATTGACCCAGAACCCCCTAAAGAAGATCTGGATGCCGTATAGCAACGGGCGGCCCGCCCTGCACGCCTGCCAGCGCGGTGGTGAGGCAGGGTCCGCAGGGAGAGGAGAGGGCGGAGCACGGGGATGGGTGGATAGGGAGGCCTGGGCAGTGGGCTCGCGGGGAGAGGGGGCCGGGAGCCGCTGGGGAACCGGGAACAGGTGAGGCTGTCCTGACTGGTGGCAGGGGAGCGGGAACAGGTGGGGGGCCGGCGACAGGTGTGGCAGAGCAGGGGGCGGGGACAGGTATAGGATGATGTCTCAGCTCGGTGGGGCTCGGTCTGGCCGCCATCACCTCGGGGAGTGACCCCGGCCCATCTGCATCCCACGGTGCCCTCCCCACCTCAGGCCTGGGTAGCGCTCGGAGGCCCTGTCCTACCCTCTTTGCAGGCCAGAGAGCATGGGCCGGGTGGTTGAAATGGGTCTGAGTGTGCTGGCCCTAGAAGAATCGGCCTTTCTGAGCCCAGAATTTACAAAGGGCTAAGAGTGGGCTAGTCCTCCAGCGGGAGGAAGGGCACTTCTTGGCCTTCATCCCCCATCTCCATGCCTAAAAACAGAGTTAGGAGAAATTTCAGGGAAGTGTCGATGTGACCAGGATTGAGACAGAGAGAACACGGTGCCATATCGGCCTGTCTCTGTGTCCAGGGGTGTGGAAGCATTCTCGTGGGGTCATGGGTGAATGCTAAAATCGAAGGGTGAAACATCTAGGAGACATGCTGAAATTCATGGAATTGTTAGGGGGCTCACCTTTCCTGGGGTCCCGGGTGTTTAATCCTCTACCCTGACTTTCTGCTTGTCCTTCAGTGAGTCTGCAACCTTTTTATTACCAAGAAAAATAAAGATTAGTTTTAGGAGTAACTGAAACATTGTGATGAATTTGTGAGTTGGCAAGGACCTCAGAGAACGTCTTGTCCAACTCTTGGTACAGATATGGGGGTGGAGGTCAGAAGACTGGGCTGTGTGTGAGGTGTCTCCCTGCACTCCTGACTCTGCTTGGGCATGATAAAGGAAGGGAGAGTGCTGGGTCCTTGCTGTGCTTTGCGGCCAGCCTGGGGTCCTTGGCTTTGACCATGATGTGAGTCCTGGGGGAGGGTTGTTTGTATCTCTTACCTCACTGTGGGAACCGGCAGAGAGCGGCCACGGCTTTGACCAGACATTCTGGTAGGTCATGGCTCTTACTATGACGTAGGTCCTGGTGGGGGACCAAGGCTGTGATCATGCTTTTGGTCCTGGGGCCATGGCTTTCCAGACAGTGCTCTGAGTCCTGAGGGGCTATGCCCACACCCTAACCAGCCCTCCTTCCAGACTTTCCTGTAGGTGTGGAGGCCGAGGCCCCTTCCTGTTGTGCTTTTAGCCGTTCCGTGTAGGGCTGTGTCGTCCTAACCAGGAGGGTGGCTGCTGTTACTACATAAAGGGGACGAAGTGAGAACCTGGGCTTTGGAGGCGGGGACTCTCGAGCTGCATCATGGCTTAACTGTGTGACCTTAGGCAAGCGGCTGACCCTCTGGGCCTCGGGTTCCTCACGACGGTCATCATCCTGCTCCATGAAGCTGCTGTGAGCCTCTTACTGAGTAGGGGCTCGATAAGGGGTAGCCGACCCTTTCGTGGTTTCCTCACCACCACTCTTTCTCCGCTTCTTGCTCCTTCAGACTCTCCAAGTCTGCAATTAAAACATGGCTCTGGCATGAGCAGAGGGGTCTCATGCCATCGCATTGTCTCAGGGCGGGGAGGAGGTGGCAGCCAAGAGGCCAAAGATGGGAGGGTTTGAGCCCAGGCTAGGGTCAGAGTTCACAGCAGGGAGTGAGTAAGCAGTGACTGAGGCGGAACCTGCTTGTGCAGCACCTGGAGTTCCCGGAGCCTACATTTGTGCAGCGTCTTGTCCTCTGCAAGGCGGGCTTATGACTAGGTTGGAAGACCATGAGGACAGGTGAGGACCCGCCGGTGGTTGGTGGGTAGAAGTTGACTTGATCACAGTGCTTTGTGGAGAAGAGGACGCGGGGCCCATGGCTGGTCTGTGCCATGTGGAGGCTTCTCTCTGGGGTCTAGCCCCCCGCTTCTCAGGGCACCAGAGGCTGGTTGACTGAGAGCTGTCCCATGCCCCTTCCACCCCCACTCTCCGCTAGCAATTCTTCCTCCTTTTGATAAAATTCAGTGCCACACATGAGGTTCGGAAGCTGTTACCTTCTTCATCATCGACCCCTCAGTTCAGACCTGGAGGAGCTCAGGGGGCAGGTGAGGCAGGGGATGAAGAGAGGACTTGGAGCGTGGCAGAAAAGACAATATTTATCTGATGGCTTTTTTAGACGAATGGTGTCAAGACCCTTCCTGTGACTGGTATGTGCACAAGACAGCAGGTTGTTTTATTTTAAAGAACTCTTCCTTCCCAGCCTGGCCCAAGGAAGTGGGAACAGACGCAGTTCAGGAATCAGTTCTGGAACCCGCCTCAGGGACTTGTGGCTGTCTCTGTGGTAACACTGTGAGAAAATGGTCACTGTTCAGTGTCAGGCTTGTGTCTGGCCTGTTGGTGCCTTGAGCAAATGTACAGGAAAAGGAACTAGTGAGGGAAGCTGAGTTGACATGTCTTCAGATTTCCTTCCGCATGTACCCAGTGTGCTAAACAGTGTGTCCTGCTGTCCCGTTTCTCGGTGCTGAGGCGATTGAGGGCCCGGAGCTGCAGCTCCGGCTGCATGCCCCAGCTCCCCTGGTCCATGCTCTGTGTTTTGGCTCAGTCGTATGTGTGCCCTGCATGGGGGCCTTAGTTTGCAACTTCACATTGCCAGGACTTTTCCAGTGTTTCGCTGCTGGAGCAGAGCTGTTGCGAACACACTTGCACTTTGATTTTTCTTTTGGGTCGTTTCCTTGGCAGTTTATCTTGAGGAACAGAGACAATAGGTAACTTATTACTCTTGCTTTGCACCCAGCTCAGAGTTGTTGCCCTGCCTGCCCACCATAGCTGTGCACGGGGAAGGGGGGATGCTGTCAGCAAATGTGGGAGGAGGCCAGGGAGTCTCTGGGAAGATAGAGGATGTGCAGAGGGCGTGCAGGACCCCAGTCCTGAAGTTGTGGAAGAGGCCATCAGGGAGTAGTCAGAAGGGGCGACCGACCGCATTGTAGGGAGCAGGAGGGGTGCAGGTCCCGCCCCCCGCCCCCCCCCCCCGCCAGTTAGTAGTGATACACTGTCCTGCAGCTGCTTGGAAGGCCCAGCCAGAGGCCAGGAATTGTGCAAACAGCGCAGGTTGCTGGCCTTCACGATTCAGGGACTTGCCTAACTTGTTTTGCTCTCGCCTTAGCCAATGCCGAGGTTTTTCTACAAGTTTCTTCACTCTTGCTCACAGTCAGCCTATTCTGTGGGATCCCTCCTTCCCTCCCCTGGGGTTTATGGTGTCATATACGTCCAAAGGTCGTGCACAGGAGCAGTGGAGGGCCCTTTACTTCTCTGCAGGGCCTGCCTGGGGACAGACGAGTGCCCCTGTACCCCAAGTCCCAAGAGCAGTCGGTGCTGCGCTGAACCTGTGCCTTAGCTGGGCATGCTGCCAGGGCTGGGCAGAGGGCACAGCTTCCCCAGAGTGCTCAGGCTTTTACATGGAGATAGGGCTAGACCTCAGCGAGGGACTGTCGTCCCATTTTACAGGTGAGGATACCGAGGCACAGAGTTGCCAGTAAGTGTCAGAGTCAAGATGGGAACTCAGGCCTCTCTGACTCCTGACCCCTGAGCAGGGCTGGCGCTGGGGCCGCTGTGCTCCAGTTAAGGAGACAGTCCGAGCATTTCGGCCTGGCAGTCTGTCTAAGGAGTGCTTCCAGGTGAAGGCACTTGCAGAGCCAGGTGGGCAAAGGTGAGGCACTGATAGGTCCCCACCTCTGTCCATCTGTCTGTCTACTGTGGCTTCACCTGGCCCAGGCCCTGAGGATAATGAAAGGGAAGCTTCCTGAGGCTGCTGAGGTGAGGCCACATTAAAAGCTGAGCTGGGTCACATGAGGCTGACAGTTCTGCTGCCTTGGTGTCTGTCCTAGCAGGCCTGGGATTGGGGGGGCTGTGTCCAGAGCTTCCTCGCCTCCAGCCTCAGCAGCTTCTCTGGTTGGCACACTAACCTGGTGGCACATGGGATAGGGTGGTGAGCTCTCAGAGGGTCTGCCCTTGTGGGCATGGGCCTGGGTCGCTGGTTGCAGCTCTTTGTGGGTTGTGAGATGCCTCTCTCCCTGCTTCTGCCCATAAGTTTTGAGCACCAACTCTTGTGCCAGACCCCAGGACCTCGAATGGCTCAGACACTGCAGGGCTGCTTTCGCTCCAGGTGATGAGTCATGGGGGCAGACTCATTGTTGAGATGACAGAGATTGGGGAGACAGGGCACTAGGTGGGCACGGAGGTGCTTTGGAGGAGGGACTCATGGAAGAAGCAGTTTTTGAGCTGGTCTTGTACGATGAAGAGAAATGTCCCCCCCCCACCCCACCCCCCGGGAGGGAAAGCAGCGGTGTCGTGTGAGAGCCAATGCTGAAAGACTATTAGACTCTTGGGTAACAGGCAAGGAGTGGAATCCCCCCCTGGGTTTTGACTCTGCCCTGCCTGCCATGGGAACTCCCCAGCAGTGTCTAGCCAGGGGCGTGCTAGTTGCACATTAGGATAAGGGCTGGCAAGATCCCTCTGTCTGCCAGAGCCCAGACAGGTCTGGGGAATGAGGACACGCCAGCAGTGGCTTGAGACCAGCGTCTGGGTACGCTCAGGAAGCTGTCTGATGCCAGTCTTGTGTCCTGAGGCTGAGGACCCTGCAAGGGGGGAGGTGGGCACAGCGGGAGGGTCCCGGCCCTTGTCTGACATCACTCCTTGCCTTGCAGTTTGCATGACCAACTGCCCGACACTCATCGTCATGGTGGGCCTGCCTGCCAGGGGCAAGACCTACATCTCTAAGAAGCTGACTCGCTACCTGAACTGGATTGGTGTGCCCACGCGAGGTGACACTTGGTCTCGGCTTTCCGAGGGGGCATAGGGGCTGTGGTGGTCTGGGGGGGGGGGGGCTACACTGCAGCAGGGCCTGGGGTGGGTCGAGGTTGGGAGTTGGGGAGGGTTGCTGTTGTGTGAAGGCTGAACCTTTCCTTTCCCCCAGAATTCAACGTCGGCCAGTATCGCCGGAACATGGTCAAGACGTACAAATCTTTTGAGTTTTTCCTTCCAGACAATGAAGAGGGCCTGAAAATCAGAAAGTGAGTGTGTATGTGTATGTGTGTTTACAGAGAAGGCCCTGGGCCCCTGGAGCCCAGTCACTAACAATAACTGAGCTGCTCCTGCTCCCCGGCCTTGCCCCACCCCAAAGGGCTGTGACAATGGGCTGTGACGTGGCTGCTCTCTTGACCTCTCAGGTGTGGGGTTGGGGATGGCATGGGTTTGGGGACACAGTGAGATGGTGTATGGCCTCTTGGTGTCTGGCCCTGCCCTGCCTGGTGTTAATGAGCCCTTGATAAGTATATCCTGTGGGAAGGGAGGACAGGGCTTCGGGGAGATGTCTGAGCCTTAGCCAAGGCAGGTCAGGGCTGGCTGCAGAGGCCCGGCCCTCCGTGGGGATGGCTTCTGGCAGGGAGGGGAGCCCAAGCAGGCAGGGGTACAAGCCCCAGGGACAGCAGAGTGGGAGTAGGACCACCTCTTGGCACCTCACAAAGCCAGAAGGATGAGGCCCGGAACTGGGGCCTTTCTTCCCTTGCCCCCGCATAAGCCCCCTCCTGTGTATTTGAAGGATGGTTAGCATGTGCTTGGCATGTTCTTGGTATGTGTGGGGTAGGCCTTAGCTTTGCTTTGAAGTGCTGGTCACTAGTTCACACTCCTGCTATTATTCATGGGATGACAACTTTCAGTGAGATGGGAATTTGCCAATGATACCCGACCCACCCCACCCCCGACTTGAACTTTGAACTGAGTGCTTTCTCCAGAGAAACTGAGCGCCATCTGGTAGTCTGATGAGCTATGCTAGCCTCCTCTGGGCAGGTATCAGCTGAGGGATCAAGAAGCTTCCTTGCCCTTGCTCTGGGCCCAGCCATCCTGGGCCAGAGGTTGGCCCAGCTCTAGTAACCTCTCCAAGTCAAGCACAGCCCTAGGCCAGAAGCCGCCTGGGTCAGGACACTAGGCTGCCAACTCCGCATCTGGCCACTAGGTGGCAGGAGAGCCCCACTGCGGGTCTTGGCTCTTCAGCTTGCCTCTGCTCTTCTTGGGTCAGTGGGGCTGGGCCCGGCTGCTTCACCAAGAAGGAAAGGGAGTCTGACATTCAGGCCTCTATAGCTGAATCGTGCGTGAAACTCAAGGCTGGGCCGTCTGGTGATGTCAGCTCAGACAAAAGGGAGGGGACTGATATTTGAACTCCTATTGTGTGCTGGTTGTGTGATGCCTATTGTTACCCTCCCCCCATTTTATAGATGAGAAGACTGAGGCTCAGACTCGCATCTAAGCCCATATACCACTAAAAACCGTTCTATCCATCATTCCAGAATTACCCAATAGTAAGTCAAAGGTCATATCAAATGCAGATTCTACAACAGCCTCCAGCTGTGGGCACTCACTTGCTTGTTTGATCTTCCCTGTGGTGGGTGACGGTACCTCACTCTCCCAGATGCTGAGGCTGAGGTCAGAAAGTGACAGTGTCATCTGGGATCACTCCGGGTTTGAATTTGAAGCCAGGCCTGCCTGAATCCACAGTGTTTGTGTGGAGAACACGAAAGCTGGCATTCCGCTCATTGAAGGTAGTAGTGCTGGAATTCACTTAAATTGGGGAACCCAGACTCAGAGCGCGGGAACCAGTCCAGGGTCATCCAGCTGGAGCAGAGGCCCCAGCAGTAGACACGGGGAGCGGCGCACGGGTGCCTCTCTGCAGGCGCACCTTCTGGCTGTCGCTAGAAACCCTCCCTCGTGTATTCAAAGCCCGGTTCTGGCCACCGGGCCACCTGGCCATTTCCCATTCACCAGCCCAAAATGTCCCACAGAGAACTGGCAAAATAAAAGAGTCGGACTTTTTAAAAATGGGAAGAGAAGGCTGCACTTCCCAGTGGCCCGCGTACTCACATGGTGTCAACGTCCCTAGAGGTACACGGTGTTGAGATCTGTCCCTGGTCCTAGGCACAGTGGAAGCTCTAGTAAAAAGCAGGTCAGTCGTGTATGCACGTGCAGGCCACGTGTGTACACCGTCAGGCACATTCATACTGGTGCAACAGTCTCATGCCACACACAAGCCCACATGCACATCCCTTCCATAGGTATGCATGAGTTCACACACATATACATACCCATGTGTGCACATTTACACTATACGTGTGAGACGTGAGTATACACACACGTGGACACACACACATGTAAATACTCAGACCCGTGCACTTGTAGTCCCTCGCGATCATACAGCACACACAAGGGCAAGTATACACACCCTTGCACGTCTCTTGGGACGTGTGTGGGCATATACACACTTGTGCTCACCCTATGTGCTCACGTGGGTATATGCTTAAATACAAGCACTCTCATATATGTGCACATACCACACGAGGGCGTGTGTACACACCCCATGTGTACATGGGCATTCACACATGTGCACATCCTGTGTGCACATGTTTGAGCATGTACTCTTGAAACCCTAAACTCATGTGCATGGTGCATCCACACAGCTGTGCACACACATGCGCTCGCTCAAATGCCTATGCTTTTACAGTCACCACACACGAGGGCTTAGGGACACTGAAACCCACTGATTCTCCGGTTCTCTCGCGCCAACTGAATATGTGCAACAAATCACTTCCATTCTGACAGTGCCCTCCTGGGGTGAGCGTCGGTCCCCACAGCTTAAGGGTTCAGCCCTCTAGACTGCCTTTACTCCAAGTACCAGTCGCAAGTCCCTGGGGGTGGGGGGGCACCTGTACTTCTGACTGATCCACCGTCAGTCGAGGGTTCCCACAGCTGTTACCAAAGGCCAGTAATTAAGTTCGTCTGCCTGCACGCTCTGGCCAAAATACTCATGAGCAGAGGTTTGCAGTAAAGCAAGGAATTCGAATTGGCCAATCAGGAGACGGGAGGGCTCAGGACCTAAAAGACCAGACTTGCCAGTGGCATGTAGGTTGCAGATTATATAGGGCAGAGTCACAAGACGCCGTTGGTTAGGGGTTCAGCCGGAGGTGACATAGAGGTAATAAATCATTTCTTCAGAGGACAACTCCTAAGTAAACTTCCAGCTCCCAGCCCCAAACGGTAGCCAAGGGGTCCTCCAGGCTTCCAGGCTTAGGACTTAAGAGCTGAAACAGAACTTAGATGATGATATTGCTTTTAGCCTGCTCTAGGCTTAAACCCTTAGTCAAACCTGGCTATAGTCTTCCGCTGCCTCAGGGGTCAAGGATCATCCTGGTGAGGCTAAGGTCAGACCAATGAAGTGTGCTGAGAAAGAGAAGGAAAAAAAAATTGCTAGAATGGCCCACTGAGTTTGGGAACATTATTTATGTTCACGAGTTTATTATAAAAGATATAACTCAGGAATGGCCAAATGGCAGTGACGCCCAGCCAGGGCAGGGGGGCAGGTCATCCTCCCCGCGTTCGCCAACCTGGAAGCTCCCCAACTCTCTTTGTTCAAGAGTTCTACAGAGCTCAGTTCATCTCCAGCCCACCCCCCACCCCCCCACCCCTGCTTCTGGAAGTGGGTGGGTGAGGCTGAAAGTTCCAACCCTTTAATCACTTGGTCTTTGGACCAGTCCCACCAGGAGGCTATCCGGGAGCCCCATCCTGAGTCACCTCATTAGCATAAACTCAGTGTGATGGAAAGGGGCTCCTTATGAATAATAAGACACTCCTCTTACTCCAGAAATCCCAAGGGTTTTAGGAGTTCTGTATCAGGAACCTGGGACAAAGACCAAATACATTTGTTGTACTACACACACACTTGTGGCATACACAGTTACACTCACGTGCATACTCATAGACTTGCACACACATAGGGCACAACACACACACACACACACCCTCATGTGGATACATGCACGTGTGCATCCGTTCACATCTGGCACGTGTGCATCCGTTCACATCTGCATCCCTGCACACACTGGCTCCCAGGCTCTTCCCCTAGCATTTCCCCTGGGGCCCTGAGACCCCTCCCAGATGGTAGGGCCTCAGTCAGAGCCGCCCCAAGAGGTGATCTCAGCCCCAGAACTTGGGACTCTAAATGGGAGTGGCAGGAAACGGCTCCGGCAATGCCTGTTTCCTGGACTCAGAATTCAGGTCTTTTGGCTAAAGAAGAAAGTACTTTGAGGTTTTAATTGAAGGAGCCACTGGGGCACCGAAGGGTCACAGGGAGAGAGAGGAGCTCCTTCCAGTGATCTAAACTCAGCTCTGCTGCTGACTTGCCCTGACCCCAGCGGGCTGCCTCCATCCTTGGGCATGCTGACCTGGTGATGGTCCCCACAGCACAGTCCTTTGATGCCCTGGGGGTTTACACACAAGATCTGAAGATCAAACATGGGAGATCGAACTTTACTCTTACGTTGAAAAGATGAAGGATGTAGATAAAAAGTGAAAGTGATTTCTATATCTCTGGACCTTATAGAAGAAATGGATGAAAGTAGAAAAGATCCTTCTATGTGCCAATCCATTTTGCAGCAGCCAACGAAGGCAGAGATGTTTTGAATGCAGTGTAGTCGGTGGTCAGTCATCGTGAGGATTTTGCCTCCCAGAGGGTCTCTCGACATGGGTGCAAGAGGCAGAGACACAGCACCCTCTTCCAGAAGGGATGGTTTGGGGAGTTCTCTCCTCTAGGAAAGAAAATTGAATATTAAGCTTAATATTGCCTGGGGGGCCAATGATACAGTGTCTCTCCTGTCCCCACCACCGGCCCCTGACACACACACAAGGCAATGCCTGGTTTTAAAAGTGCTTATTTTGATAACCAGGGAAAAGGCAGGACAATTAAAAGTCATGAATAAGGCAAAATGGCCGCTTGGACTTGTACATAATAAGACAAAAAGGGAAAATTCAGAAAGGTGATATTTCAAAATTATTCCCAATGGCCAGGGACACATAGCCTTCTACTCTTAAGGAGCAGAGTTAGCAAAACGGTGAAAATCATCTCAAGAAAAGAGAAACCTTGAAAAGAGAGAAGGGGCCCCAGGGGCTGTCCCCTCTCCTGTCTGGAGTGCGTCGTGTCCCTGACTCGCTGCCCTCCTGCAGCCAGGGTCGGGTGCTGGCTGACCCTGTGTTTTCTCCCCTGAAGGCAGTGTGCCCTGGCAGCCCTCCGTGACGTCCGGCGCTTCCTTAGTGAGGAGGGGGGACATGTGGCGGTGAGTGTGATACCCTGGTGACATCTGGGAGTGACATGTGGGAGCCCACACACATCTACCCCTTTGCTTACCAGGCCTCTGGAGGGGAAGGCACGGGGTGTGTGGCCTGGATGCGCCTGGCTGCCGGTCCCGGGAGGAAGTCGCAGGTGCTATGCAGGAGGAAGTCAGAGGCTGGATGTAGGCTAGGAGTTCCTTCCAGGCCTTGTTCGTTGCCTTCGACCCCTCAGAACTTCCCTCGGAATTCTCACATTTTTGGCCACCTTAGATGTTAGAGGGATTGAGTTACCTAAATCTTTAGCAAATGCGATTTCTCTTGGTGTAGAGAGAATCCTGCCCAGCATTTAGTGGCTGTTCCAGGAACCAGCTGAATCCTGGGTAAGGGAAGTCTACCTGTGTGTTAGCCCCTCTAGTCAGGTGGAAAGTTGGGACAAGCAAGGCTGAGCAAGGATGTCTGTGGGAACGAATACTACCCCACCCCTATACAATCAAACACAGGAACTTTTGTCCTTCTGCTTCCTCTTGGAGGCGTGCCTCCTGGACTGCCCTGTACCCTAGGTCCCAGAGCCCTCTAGGTCTGTGGCACAGCTGTCACCTGGGAATTCCCTTCTCTTCCCTCCTGGCTTGAATGCCTTGCTCTTGGATCTATTGTCATCCTTTTCTGTGGTTTACTGACTTGTTTTGTTGGAGCACATCCTCTAATAGCTTTCTGAGAAAGGTACTTGGGAAGTAAATTTCATGAGATCTTGCATGTCTAGAAATGTGTCTTTTGATTTTTATATTCACTGGTTGGGTATAGAATTCTAGGTGGGAAGTACTTTCCCCTTTGAATTTCCACAACATTGCTCCCTTGTATTATGGCTTCTAGCATGCCTGTGGAAAAGTCGAATGTCATTCTGATCTCCTGATCTTCCTAAAAGTTTTGTCTCTTGGAGGGAGCTGGGAGCTTCTCACGGCCTCTCCTTAGGGGAGGCCCATAGGTTGGTTCTTCAGGGTGATATATCTTGTAGTGCATCTTCTCTTCAACACCATTGTGGGGCCGGGGACCCTGTCAGGAATCTCTGTCCAGCAAGTCAGAGAAATTGTCGAACGTCATTACTTGTATAAACCTGCCACTTTCTGACAACTGATTCCTCACTTCACTCCCATTTTCAGACCTTCTTTTCTCAGAACGCCTGGTGGCTGCATGCTAGGGTTGATCCCTAATTTTATCTTTTTTCCCCTTATTTTCTCTGTCCTCTTTTGTCCTTCCAGAGAGATTTTCTCAACCATATCTTACAAGTATTTGGTTGAATTTTTTAAAAACTTTCTGTGCTTACATTTTAATTTCTCAATACTTTGTTCTCTGAGCGTTCCAATCTTTTAGAACTCTGCTCTTATTTCGTGGTTACTAGAGTGTTCTGTCTCTCTCCTTAGATACTAATATGTTTTCTGACGTTTCCTTCCGTTCATGCCCGTCTCCATTTTCTTGAAGTTCTATTTATGCTGTTTTAGTCTCCGTGTTTTGCATTAGCGGTTTTGCTGGAGTGTCCAGTGAATCCCAGTTGAATGCCCTTTTGAGAACGGAGTGCTCCGAAAGCCATTTGGACCTGCGGGCGGGCAGGCTGCCCGCGGGGGTGCCCGCACCAGCGCCCGGCACACCGAGCCGGCCGAGGGAGGCGGGGACAGTGCCTGGGGCTCCACCAGCTCTTGGTTGCTCGGCCGGCCAGCCCTCCCATTCCCTGCACACCCTGGTCCCTTTCGTCAGAGACGCCTGTGCCCCCCACTGGTCCTGACCGTCCCGGTTCTGCACGAGCAGGTGTGCTCTGCTTGGCGAGGGCTTCCGTTTGCTTTCCTCCATTTCCGCGTCGGTCACCACGCATCTTTCTCTCTTACGCATTTTTGTCGACATCTCCCGTTTCTCGCCAGTCTTCTCCTGTTCTCTTTATCGTTCTGTTCCCATTCTGGGGTCTCAGGATGGAGTGGAAAGAAACGTGGGTTCACGTCTCCAGGTTTAACTGGTTTCCCTGGAAGACCTGTTGATCAAAAAATGGATTGAGTGCCTGCTGTATACAGAGCAGTGATGAGTGCATTCCTCCATGCCAGTGGTTTGCCGCCGGGCCAGGAGCAAGGCACCCACTCCTTTGGCTTCTTTGGGGTGGGCTCCCCAAGGAAGAGGAGGAGCAACTAAACCTTCGCAGGTCTCAAGGAGACTGGCCGGTGGGTGGCCTGGGCAGCAGCTGGTCCTGGTGAGAAATTCCATCCCTGCAGTGGTCGGTGGCCTTCTACCTTCTCCAGGGCCAGAGGCCAAGTTAACCCCAATTTGGTCCTAGGTTTTTGACGCAACAAATACCACCCGAGAACGGAGAGGGACCATCTTTAATTTCGGGGAACAGAATGGCTACAAGGTGAGACTTATCTGGCTCACCTCCTTGGCTGGGCCATGGCACGTTTCGGCCTTCTGGGGCCCCTTTCATGGCCTCTGATGTGGGCAGGGCATTGGGCAGGTGGGCCCCCACATCGACTTGGGATGAGAGGGGCTGCATTTTTCTTTTCCACCTGTAATCTTCTTTCTGGGGAGGCCGGAGTCTTGGTGGGAGAGTCCTGGATAGGGCGGCACCTGCTTCGGTTCCATGCTCCTGGGGGCCCCGGCTGCTCAGCTTGGCCCTCCGTGGGGCAGGGCTCCGTGGAGCCAGGCCCAGAGCCCTGAATGTGTCTGTGGTCCCTTCCCTCCGGCCCACCCTGGTCCTCGCTGCAGACCTTTTTCGTTGAGTCCATCTGCGTGGATCCTGAAGTCATAGCTGCTAACATCGTGGTGAGTGGTACATCTGACGTTATTGGGACAATAGTACAGTGAAGGTGGCATGGGACAATGAGGTCCCTCTCCAGCTTTTTGGCTGATGCCTGGGCTGACCTTAATTCGGTCTCCTGAACCTTAGGGCGGGGGGGGGGGGGCGTGGGAAGTAGTGAAATGCTGGGTTCAGGTGAGCCTGTACCCCTGAGAACCTCTCCTGTGGGGTTATGTCACTGGGGGCATTCATTCCTGCTCCTTCCTCTTCCCTTCCTCTCAGAATCCCCTGGACAATGGGAGAGGCACGTCAGCCCCTGGGTAGGGGAGTGCGGTGAGGGGGGGAGGTTTATATTTGAAAGAGAAAGAATCTTGACCCCTCTCCCTCCCAGGAGTGTACATCTGATTTTGGA
>CM053507.1:148727676-148812421 GCA_028627145.1 Eidolon dupreanum | reverse complement strand
GGGGGGCGGGGGTGATCTGGAATGGAGCACTGGTAAAGGGAGGGTTTTGGGGTCTCTGGAAATGCGGGTCCCAAACGTTAGCATCCTTGGGGAATGGAGCCAGGGTCTGGGTCAAAGATGGAAGGGCTACATGACGCCGTGGTTTGGGGGGCATGTTGGCTAGTCGTTTTCCTTTCCCATGTCTCAGGATTTCACTGGATTTTCTATACCTCCTGCCCTGGGGCTTGGGCCATGGGATCAGGTAGCAGGGGTGTTCTACCTGGGTATGATAAGGCTGGGCATGGCTGGGTGGCCACCCGCGCTTCTCCCAGTGTCAGGGGGGAGGGTGGCTGTGGCTGGGCTGCTCCTGTCTGGTTTGGGGTTGCCAGCAGCTTTGGCTCTGCCTTACCCAGCTGTGTCACAGCAGATGACAAACCTCTGGGCTCATCGCCGGGCTCAGGAGGTTATCAGCTACGCCTGTCTCCCGGTGGGTGAGGCTGGGCGGCAGCTCAGTGGTCCTCACATTGACTTCCTGGGGTGGACACCTGACCGCCTTGGAGGCTTCAGCACTTTCTGAAGGAGGTGTTGAAGATTTTTAGTAGCAAAGCAACAGCAGAAGGAATGAAATATAACTATCATAATTTTTCTTCAGGGCCAATGTTCTCCCGCAGCCCAGAAAGAGTGATTGTATATTGTCATGTTGAAGAGTTCTGTAGCATTTTGGGTTGCTAGGAAACAGTAGTCATCAGGTGGGATCCGAGGATATTTGGATTGATAGAAACATTGTAAAGACATAGGTTTCAGCAACATTTGAGTTAGATTTATAATGATTATATACCATATATTAATAAATAAAATTATCACCTTCAAAAGGGAGTGTTGCTGTGTTTGTTTGGACAAATCATTATTTATCCCCTGAGGCTAGGCTCATTGGTGTCTGAACAAAACTATTTTATTAAAAGTGAAAAATGCCTTTGTGGCAGGTCAGAACTAATGCCTGCCACACCCTGGCTGATGGTCACACGTCTCTTTGGGGTAGGCAATGAGGAAAGTGCCAGCATGAACCTGAGCTATTTCTGTAGGGCCCCCCTTAAAGGGCACTCACCCCACTTTGTTCAGGGGCCCCCAGGTATGTGAACTGATCTTATCCGGGAGATTGGTGAGCATTCCCGATGCAGGCAGGTCTCAGGTGGTCAGCCCTCCAGTTATTTTGCTCTATACATCGAGTAAGTCTTGCCATCTATCAGTCCCCACACCTGTCCTCTCGCGGCTCAACACTGCTACTTGACCCCTGTCACCAAGGGCCCTGGGATCTGCATTGAAATCAAGGAGCCATTTCAAATGAAAGTATCTCTCATCAGAATCCCTGACACATGGAGGACAGACTCTTGTCATGGGTCAAATTGTGTCCCCCACCAAATTCACAGATTGAAGACCTAACCCGCAGGACCTCCTATGGAAATAAATAGGGTCATGGCAAATGTAGTAAGTCGATTATACCAAAGTGGAGTGGGCCCTTAATCCAAAATTCCCTTGGTGGAAGGAGTATCTTCTGGGTGCTCTCCAGGGACTCGGGGGAAAGATGAGTTGTCTGTAATCAATTTAGGCCAACATTTATTTTGAACGAATGGGTACTCTTCCTGAGGCTTTGGATTCTTTACACTCAACTGGGGAGCTTTCAGCATCGCGGCGTTTGGTGAGGCCTAGCTTCACTTCAGCAAAGCACACAGACTCGCAGACTACCCAGCAGTAGTTTAGGACAGCACCTGTATCCAGAATTTCTGGCAAGTGCACCTGTGTTGATAAATTCACTCCAATCTAAACTTGTAGTCTTATCTCTTCAGTCTAGGACCTCAGTCTCTTCCCAGGTAGTCTCCATATTTTTGCCAAGATAAGATAACAAAGTCTTACAATTCTTTTGTTGTATAAGCCTTCCCCTCTGGGTCTGGCTTTGTAATAAGCTCTCCAGACATGCTGGAATCTATCTCTAGTTTCAGGCACTGGAGATACCAAGGCGTTGGGGAGGAGGGACGTGAGAAGAGTTCACTCCCCCTTGCAAAGTAACTCCCTCATGAGGGGCAGGGCAGAAAGTCTAGGAGTTGGTGGTAATCTGATTCCTCTGGGTTCTTTCCTGTATCTTCATTCTGTTTAAGTCATTGACACCTTAAATGCCTACCACGGACTGAGCAGTAGGAAGACAGTAGCAGTAAGGGGCCTTGGAAAGGGGGGCCTGTGAAGGACTCTGAGCCAAGGACTTGATCTGATGATCATTTTTAAAGGGCCCCTCTGGCTGCTGCTGAATCAAGAATAGACCTCAATGGGAGCAGAGTAGAAGCCAGGAGACCTGTATGGAGGCTGATGCGATAATCCAGGTGACAGACCATGATGCTTGTGATGGAGCTGCTGAGAAGTGGTCAGATTCTGCATTTTGAAGGTGGAGCCAAGATGGACTGGTGGTTTGGATGAAGGCATATGAGACAGACCGAGGGATTGAGTTACCATTTATGGACATGCGGAAACCCACAGGGCAAGCTGTTGGCACTGGGAAGGGGCTGGGCAGCAGTTCAGTTGAAGGCACATTAAGATAAAATGCCAGTTGGCTATCCAAGTGGAGATGTTAACAGGATAGTTGCATCTTCAAGTCTGGAGTTGAAGAGACCTGGGGTAGAGATAAGAAATGGCGTCATCAGTGTGTACATGGTTTTCAGAGCCATGACACTGGAGGTTACCAGCATCCTGGGTTCTTGCAATCTCCCAAAACGGGAATCAGGAGAGATCACCACAAGAAAGTTCAGGCAAGAAGGAAAGATTTATTAAGCTTGTGCACAAGGGAACCAACACCGAGAAAGGAATGGTCTGGGAGGCTCCCCGAGGTTAGGGCAGGGTTGTAAAGGGGGCTAGCAGCGTAAAAGCCACGTCTGAGCATGTAAAGGCAGAGGTTTCTCGGCACCCGTGCAGTGTGAATACATGTTTCATGTATCACATGTGTCACTTGCATGGTAAATCTTTACCGTAGGTATGATTTTTAGTGTTTAAATTAGGGAAAGTCCACCTTAGGGACACTCTGCTGTGATAGGGACAGTCCCTGGTTATCGGTGCTCGCCTCCCAAGGCTGCGGAGTGGCCCGCTGTGTCAGACGACTCTGGGGGTCAAGGAAAGTAAGGACTGAGAACTGACCACTGGATGTAGGCATGTGGAGTCCAGTTTCCCAGAGTCCCTGCTCTGTCCTGATCACTGCTGTTGATTTTTCTCTAACAAAATGGGTTAATTTGTAAACGAGAAAGAATCACAATTCAGAACATGCAGTCTAACCACACGAAGCCCAGAAAACAAAGCAGAGGAACATTCTTCTGTAGAGATAAGGGAGAGCTCAGAGGGGCTGTTGTAAAAGAAGAGTCCGCTGGAGGACACTGGGACTTCGAAGAGGCTTTTCATTGGCTGCGTGGTTGCCAGGTGAAAAGAAGATCCTCCTTCTTCCTGCTGGAGTACTGATGTAGAAAAACATGTTCCTTTTGGAGATGGAAAGTGTTGTGGCGTGTTCAAATCTAAGACCCACGGAGCCAACTGAGATTAATTATGAGCCTTTGTTAGCCGGCCGGCGACTGACTCTCCCCACTAGAGAATCAGTCCCGAGCCTCTATAGGGGTCAGCTTAGATAGCCTAAAACTATGCCTTGGTGGGCTTTGATTACGCAAGCAAGCAGATTACAGAAGCAGATGCTGGCTGTTAGCGTCTAAGTGGACAGTTTGGTTATCTGTACTGCGGCGGCAATATTGTTTTGGTGTCTCTTCTTGGGAGCCTTGGGAGCTATTTTCTCCTAGGCAGCTGGCGCCTGAAGATATCACTCTCTGTCCTGTCCTTGGGACTCGCTTACTGAGGAACTGATATCATTAGCCCATAACAACATATTTTCCAAAGTAGTCACGGCCGAAGAAAGAGGGGAGATGTGAATAAGGAAGATGTTATTGAAATGTACTTTTACACTTTTACACCTCCAATTTCTGTCCCTCTAATCAGTCCAGAGGGATCTCTCAAACCAGTCATTCCTCTAGGTCCACAAGATCAAGTCCTAATTTCTCAGCACATGGCCCTGAAAGGGAGCCAGGTGAGAGGTGTGGCTACGGTGGGTGTGGGTGCAGATGGGGTAGAGAGTGTGACTGCCTGCAGCTTTGGGGAAGGTGCAGCGAACAGCCCCTCCCTCTCCTCCCACCTTCCTACATCCTTCAGCTGCCTTCTGCTGGCTGAAAGGGAGCCCCAGGATTGGGTGGGGTGGAGGGTGGCCCTGGAGGGGGAAGTAGAGGGAAGCCCGGACAGGTCCCTACCGGGGGCACCAGAACTAAGGCTGACAGGATGGGAGGGAGGTGGATTCACAGCTAGTCCATCGGGTGAATGCTGAGAGGCTGGGTGAGGGCACAAGGGACTGGGGGCTGAGGTGGCCCTTTCCAGCCAGTGCTCTGGGGAACGTGGTCAGTGGGATGAAGGGGCTCTTTTATTTCCTCTTTTGATTGAAATTGAGCTGCGGGGGGCAGACGCAGCTGTTCAGGATGAGCATGGGCTGGGTCAGGGAGGAACCCTCACCCTGCTTGGGGATACGCATGCCTCTGCTCCCACCTGGGTGCTGTGAAAGAAAAAAAAAATAGGCCCCCGATGGCTTCACCTGTGCTGAAAGTGCATGAAAGCAAACCTGTAGCAGCATACCCCTGCCCTCAGGTGAGACATATGTGGTATATAATGTACTGAATGTGTCAGGTACAGGGTGGGTGCAGGTCAGAGATCCTGGGACAAAAAAATAGCTTGCTGTAGACTGAATGTTTGCATTCTCCTCAAATTCATATGTTGAAACCCTAATCCCCAGGGTGAAGGTATCTGGGGGGGGGGCTTTGGGAGGTGATGAGATAAGGAGTGTGGAGCCCTCAAGAATGGGATTAGTGCTCTCCAGAGCTAGCTCCCTCAGGCCTCCCTCCACGTGGGAACACAGGGAAAAGACGGCCATCTCGAACCAGGATGCTCTTACCAGGCACCGAGTCTGCTGGCCCCTTGATCCTGGAGTTTGCAGTCTGTGGTACTGTGAGATATAAATGTGTATGAACTAGTAAGTCCGTGATGTTTTGTTAGAGAAACCCAAAGTAAGACAGGGCCCCAACTGCCAGCCAGTTAACCACGGACGGCTCCCCCCCGAGGCTGCGGGGCACAGGCTTCGGGACAGACAAGGATGTGAGTCAGCGGGCGCTCCCCTGAGCCTCGAGATGGCCCCCGGCGCGCCTGGGGGCTGCCAGCTTCGATCCCTCAGACCAGGACACTGAGCCAGCCTTGCCCTGGGCCAAGACGGAGCCTGCTCGGACTGGGGGCTGGACGACCACCGCGACAGGGTCGTCACCCCAGTGCGCGGGGCGATGTTGTGTCCTCAGAGCGGGGATCCCCGGATTAGACTTCCAGATGGGTACCGACATCTGTTGGGCGCTGGCAGTGTGCGGAGATCTGCACTGGGCACTGTCGCCGCGCCACCTCGGTCAGGTGGCTCTCGGAGAGGAGCGTGGGAATCCGCCGGGCACCAGGGGAGCCCGAGGCGCGGTGAGCGGCTGTGTCGGCCTCGCGCCGCACGGGCGCTCGCGAGTTGGGGCCCGGTCCCGCGGAGACCCCGTTCCGGCTGCGGGCCGGAGAGTCTCGGGGAGCAGAAGGCGACCTCGGAGGTGCGAGTGCCCGCGCCCACGCCCGACGCGGCCCCGCCCGCGCCTCGCTCTCCTCCCTCCCCCGGGCGGGGTTCCCGGAACCCGCCGGGGCGGGGCGAAGGGGCGGGTGGCCGAGCGGGTCCCCGGGGCTGCGGCTGGCTGCGCGGCGACCCTGGTGCTTCCGTCCGTCTGTCCGGCCGCCCGCCCAGCCATGGCCGCGCTGGCCCCCGCGCCACGGATCCTGTTGCTGCTGCTGCTGCTGCTGCAGCCGCCTCCGGGTGGTGAGCCTTTGGGGGTGGGGGAGTTTGTCCCTGCCAGGGACGGGGGCAGCCACGTCCACACTGTCCCTGCGCAGAGCCCTGGCAGCACCATCCCCAGAGTGCCCCCAACTCCTCACCCCGAATAACCCGAGGCCGTCAGCCGCGTCCCAGGACTGACCTCTCCTCCACCCCAGCTCCCTTCCCTGCCTGAGCTGACACTGGCCGGACCCCAGGCAGCAGCCACCATTGTTCTGTCCTGGAATTGGGGGTGGGGGTGTCCTCCTGCTGATGTTCTAAGGTGTTGGGTCCCCCGAGGCTGAGGTAGGGTTCCCTACTTGACTTTTGCCTGGGGTGGTGGCAGCGGGAGCCGGGGCCCCTCCTTCCGAGGCCTCTCCGCCTCTGTTTACTGGCTGGGAGCCCCCATCCGCTGCCTCCAAGGAGACCGTTGAGGCGGCCTCCGGGGTTGGAGGAGGCACTACTGTGTACTGATTGGTGCATTGTAGACAGATGATTCACAGACGGGGGCACCCAGGCTGGGGGACCTTGTGGGGCTAGGAACTGAGACAACCTCCTCACCCCCCAGCCACGGGAAGCCAAAGGTCCCTGTGAGTGGGGGGCTTCCTTGGGGTGAGGGCTTTATCTCTTGGGGGCTGTGGGGAATCTGGAGGACCCTGGGTGGCAAAGTGAGCAGGCAGAGCCCTGGTCCCGGTCCAGCAAGGTCTGGAGATCCTAGTCCAGAATTTCTGAGGGTCAAAGAACGTTTGTGTCATGGGCTCTTGTCACAGACACTGGTGTTTGTCTTCAGCCCCAGCTTAGAGGCTCTAAAGGCTGTAAAGACCTTGCTGGAGGTGGCGGTGGGTCATCTGAGTGACCCAGTAGCTTGGGCCATGCGGAGCAGACCTGTCAGGTGAACAGCTGGCTGGGTCAGTGGTCCCACCCTCTGCCCTATAGCTTTACCCCAAGCAGGGTTCTGCCTGGCGCTGCTCAGAGCAAAGCATCTCCCCAACGCATTCCTAGTTATCTCTTCTCAAGGTCACTCAGTGGGCCTTGCTCTGCCATGGCCCTGGAGACCCAGGGTATGCCGACAAGGCTGGGTCTCCAGAGTCCCAGTGTTGTGCCAGGGCTGTTTCCATGTGACTTAGCCACACCTCAGGGTTTATCAGACCTATCCCCAGTCTGCCATAGTTATCTGGGACTGGCGGGACTGGCTGGTTCCACTTTGGGTCTCCAGGCAGAATCCTGGACCATTCCGTCCTGTGGGTGGGCAGGATCTCTGCTAAGGTAGCTTGAGAATGCCTGGGAACAGATGGCTATTGCATCTTCCTGGAAGTTTGCAAGCCTTGTGGTCATCCAAAGCTCTGGGTCACCTTCCACATTTGTCAGCCAGGTCCCCTCAGCACGACCTTGTGTCCTGAGGCTCTATCCTTAACCCTAGCCTGTGAGGACATCCTTAGATCCCACTTCTGTGGCCAAGAGCCTTGTGTTAGTTCTGGGAGTTGAATTGGTACCACTGCCTTGGAGCCCCAGCTGCCAAAGGCACAAACATTTCCTAGGCAGGCCTGCTGCAGGCCCGGCACAGAGCTAAGTGCTGCATGGACACTTATGCAGTGGGTGTGACTGTGGCTGATGGTGAATTGGTCAGGAGACAGCCTGCTGGGACGGTGTGGTCTGTGAGGGCCAGGCCCTGATACTGTAGTGTCCAGCAGGGGCCGAGACTGCTTGGCCAAGTCGTGGGGAGAGGGAATGAGGATGAAGAATCCGGGGGCGATACGGTTCAGTTGTGTGACTGCTGGGCTTGGGTAGCTTCTGGAGGAGGTGACCTGGAGCAAGGCCTTAAAGGATGAATAGATTTGAGGGTGGGAGAAATAGGCAAGGATATGGCAGAGTGTGGATAGGGCTGGAAAGTTGGGGTGACCTTCAAGGCCCTTGGACACTGTTTAGTGGACTGTGGACTTGATCCTGAGGTAGTGTGAACCAGGGACAGTCAGCGAGCAGGACAGCTGAGGCCCAGTCAGACTCACACTTAGAAGGTTCACTGTTCATCAGAAAGCAAGCAAGCAAGCAGGCTAGTGGGGAAAGAGGAAGCCCAGTTAGGCGCATCTGCTGTGGTCCAAGGGAGAAGGCAAAGATAGTTAGGTAGTACCAGAGATAGCCAGTGACTAGCATGGCTCAGAGATGGCCCAGCACACTTGTGCCTGCTGGCTATGCTGGGAAAGGGGCTGCGCTGGCTGGGACATGGCTGAGGCCTGGTGTGAGATTTCACCATGTGGCCACAGGTGAACAGATGTTTCTCTGCTCCAGCTCAGAGTGAGTTGTGTACGGCTGCCCGTGGAAACAACCTCTTCCCCAAGTCCTGTCCGGATTTCTGCTGTGGCACCTGTTACAGCCAGTACTGCTGCTCTGACGTGCTCAAGAAATTCGTGTGGAGCCAGGAAATGTGTCCCGATCTTGAGGACAGGTGGGTGCACACAGAGGTCACAGGATAGGTGGCCAGAGCCTGCCCCAGCAGGAGTGTGCATGGAAGAGAAATAGCCCTGCCTCTCAGGCCTCTCAGCCATCTCAAGACGATGAGCCGGGGATGGGTGGGGGGTCTCTGTTTCAGACCGCACGCCCCAGACCATGTTTCTTAGTCCTTTGCTCCCCTCTTCTCTACTCCAGGTCACCTAGGCTTGGGCTGAGCAGGTTTGTCAGGGGTTTGTGGCCTCAGCTGGTCCTGTGGCTCACCCCTGGGTGTGTACTTGTGCCAACACGTCCTGAGGTTGGGTACCTTGGCGTGAGTGTACCCCACAGTATGTGCATGCACCTGGAGGAGTTGTATGCGATTTGTGCAGATACCATCCTGTGGGCCCTGGAGGGCCCGGTGCATGAATATGTGCCCCACAGTGTGCCATACCTGTGTCCTCCTGGCATGACCCACGGATTTACACTGCACCTTGGGTATAGACTGTCTCATGGACGAGAACCAAGGTTCCAGGCCCCTGCATATGTCTCCATTTACCACGTTCTTTGTTTCCTTTGTGTTTGGCCACAGGTATAGAGGATTGAGCAGTCACCCTCCTCAGCCGATGGCAGGTGATCGTCATTGTCTGGATAAGACCAATTCCCCTCCATCTTACATATTTATTTTAATCTCCTATGACCGTTTTCATTTTCCCCTCTCAACTCATAGGCAGCCAGTCTGCCATATCCTTTCGATTGTTTCTAATCTCACGAATTCTATATCGTTTTGGGGGTACAGTGAACCCTCTTCCTTTTTGCACTCAGTACAGTGTTTGCAGGACCCACCAATGTTGTTGTATGTACATCTGGCCTGTACCCACCACTGCTGTGTTGTTCTCTGTGCCGTGAGTCTGAAACTGTTGCTATCACAGATAACTGCAGTGGGCATCCTTGTAGGACTTCCTCCTACCTTCTACAGAGCCTTGTGAGAATTCCACTCTTTTACTTTCAACCTCAGTATCCATATCCATATATATGTATATGTATATGTATATGTATATGTATATGTATATGTATATGTATATGTATATGTATATGTATATGTATATACACACACATTTGACTGTTAGGTATGATGTTAGCTATAGCTTCTTCATAGGTGCCCTTTATCAGGTTGAAGAAGTTCTCTTCTTCACTAGTTTGCTTGGAGTTGTAATTATGAAGGGATACTGAATTTTGTCAAATGTTTTTCCTGCATCTGTAGTGATGATTATATGATTTTTCTATTTTTATTCTGTGAATGTGGTAAACTACACTTATCTCATTCTTAAAGAATATATTATCTGAGCAGAACTTAAGTTGATGGTTATTTTCTCTTAGCATATTGTTTTCTGGCTTCCATTATTACTGTTAAGTCATCAGCTTAATAATCAGTTGTCCCTCATTTAAAAGAAATCTTTTTTTTTTTTTAGTTCTGACAACTTTTTAAGATTTTTTTTCTTTAGTATTCTTCAGTTATCCTATGATACATTGAGATATGGATTACTTTTTGTGTATGGTGCTATGGATTTATTTAGCGTCTTAAACTGTGGTTTAGTGTCTCTCATTAGTTCTAGAAATTTCTTTGCTATTACTTCTTTTAACATTACCTTCCCTCCTTTTTCTCCTTTCCCTTTGGAACTCCAATTAGACATAAGCTACGTTTTCTACTCCAGTGTCTACGTATCCTTGTCTCTCATATTTTCATCTCTGTATTGTGTTCTGTATAATGTCTTCTAATCTCGCAGATCACTCAGTTCTTTCTTCACCTGTGTCTGATCTGCTGTTTAACTCATCCATTGAGGTTATTTTTTATATTGTTATATTGGAAAATATAATTCACATGCAGAAAAGTGCACAAAATATTCAGTGATTTATCACAAAACACACATCTGGGTAACCACCACACAGGTTAAGACATACAACTTCACCAACAACTCGGAAGCCTCCCTGAGTTCACTCCTAATCACTGTTGCTTCTCCTATCCCACAAAGGTAACTGTTATTCTTTTATATAACCTTGCTTTCCTTTAGAATTTTAATACCCACGCATGCATCCCTAAATTCTATAGTTTAATTTTTTTCTGGTATAGGGAGTAAAACACTTTCCTACATTGATAGATATCATACCTGCATAAAAGTACACAAATCTGAAGTGTACAGTTCAGTGAATTATCGCAAAGTAAACACATCCATGTAACTACCACCTATCCGGGTCAAGAAATAGAACATCATGATACCCCAGAAGCCCCCTCATGTTCCTTCTCAATCAATATCCCTTCTGTGATCCCCAAAGATAACCATTAACCTGCTATACCTGTTCTATATATGTGTAGACATATAAATAAAATTACACATATTTGCCTTTTGTATTTGGTTTCTTTTTCTCAACTTGTGAGTTTCATCCATATTATTATGTTTGTTCATTTCCCTTGGTGTATAGTAGTAAGATTTATACCACAGTTTATCCATTCTAATGTTGATGGACATCTGAATTGTATCCATTTTTTTGGCTATTACAAATAATGCTATTGTGAGCATTCTTGTGGATATCTTTTGGTATACATGTGTATGCCCTTAAGTATATGGCTAGTAGTAGATGTAAGTAGGGATCAAATTTTACTTTTTAATATGGATGTACAATTGACCTAACACCATTTATTGGGAAAACTACCCTTTTTTCTATAACTCTGCCATTCCAACTTTGTTATAAATTAAGTGTTCACATATGTGCATAAAAGTCTTTAGGCTCTCTATTATTACATTGGTCTTTTTGTCTCTTCTTGAATTAAAACAGACTTATAATTACTGTAACTTTATAATAAGGTTTGATATTCTTCTTCAGTATTGTCTTAGTTATTTTGGGCTTTTTGTATTTCCATGTACATTTTAGAATCAGCTTGTTCATAAAATCAGCTTAAATTTCATTGGCTTTATAGACTATTTTTATAGAATCGATATTTTACTAGATTGAGTTTTCCAGTTCATTAACACAGCATATCTGCCCATGTATTTGGGTTTTCTTTCATTTTCTCTTAATTATATGCTGTAGTTTTCTATGTCAAAGTCTTGTGTATCTTTCATTGTATTTTTTTCTAGGTATTTGATTTTTTGATGGTATTGTAAATAGCATAGTTTAAATTTTTGTTATCTAATTATTGACTTAGAGAAATACAATTTTTATGAATTGACCTTGTATCCTGAGACCTTACTAAATTTACTTATTAATTTGAGTGATTTTTAATTAAATTTTCTTTTAGGATTTTCTTCAGAAATAGTCATGTCATCTGCCAATAATGGCAGTTTTATTTCTTCCATTTCAATTCTTATACTTTTTATTAATTTTTCTTACTGTATTGCACTGGCTAGGATCTCCAGTAAATGTTGATTGAAAGTGGTGGTAGACAGCATTCTTTTCTTGTTTCTGGTCTCAGAGGGAAGTCTTCATCATTTCACCATTAAAAACAAAGCTTGCTATTTTTTTTAAGACAATTTTTTTTTAGACAAAGGAAGGTTTCTATTATTCTGAGAGTGATACTAAGAATCCCTCTCTCTCCCTCTTTATCAAATCTTTGGTGCCTTTTAAAAGAAACCTGTTTCTTCTGGGTAAATATCTAGGAATGTTTGGAATTGCTGAGTCACTGAGTTCAGGTGTTCAGCTTTGGCAGATACTTCCAAACAGATTTCTAACATGTTTGTACTATTTACACTCCTACCAGTCACATGTGAGATTCATTTGCTCTATATCCCCTTCCAAATGTGGTACTTTAAACCTTTTTTTAAATGGAGGTATAAATGCATACAGTAAAGTGCATGGATCTTAATGTTCCAGGCTGAGGTAGAATTGCATACAATAAAATGCAGAGATCTTAATGTTTTCAATTTGAAACACCAAATGTATACTTCTCATATATAACACCTCAGTCAAGATAGAGATCATTGCTATTTCCTAGAAAGTTTTAATTTTAGTAATTTTGATGGCTGCGTGGTAATATCTTACTGTGTTATTTTCTTTTAAGATTTCAGTCTTTTGAAACTTATTGAGGCTTATTTTATAACCCAGTATATACTGTACCTTGGCGACTGTTTCATATTTACTTGAAAAGAAGGTATGTTCTGCACTTGTCAAATATAGTGTTTTATAAGTGTCAGTCAAGTTGATTAATAATAGTGTTTAGTTCCTTTGAATCCTTAGTGGTTTTTGTCTCCTTGTTTTATTGATTACTGACAGACTATAGATATATTTATTCTTCTTTTAGCTCTGTCGATATTTGCTTTATGAATTTTGATGCTTTGTTATGAAGTGCATATATATTTAGGATTGCTTTGCCTCTAGGATGAATTGCTTGTTTTATCATATGTAATCTCCCTCTTTATCTCCTGTAATATTATTGTAAACTCCAAAGATAACATTTTAATTGTTTTTGACAGTGAATATTTATTTACATTTATCCATATATTTACTTTCTCTGCTTCTTAATGCTTCCTACTTCTTTAAACTTCATCTGAGATCACGTTTCTTCTATCTTTGGTGTAGATCTGCTGGTGTCAAATTTTCTTGGTTTTTGTTTGTCTGAAAATGTCTTTATTTCAGCTTCCTTCTTAAAGGATATTTTTCCTGGTTCTCAATTTCTGCATTGGCAGTTATCAACTTCTTATAATACCTGAAAGCTTTCATTCTATTGTCTTCCGATGTCTATTGTATCCTTTGAGAAAGCAGTTGACAGTTTTATTATTGCTCCTTTGCAAGTAAAACTTTTTTTCTGACTACTTTTAGGATTTTTCTTTGTTTTTGATTTTCAACAGTTTTACTATGATGTGACTAGATGTGGTTTTCTTTGAATTTGTGCTACTTGAGGTTCACACTATCTCTGGAATCACTAGCTTGTTGTTTTTCATCAGTTTTAGAAAATGTGGAGCCATTATATCTTTAAGGATTGCTTCTGCCTTGTTCTCTCATTCCTCTCCTTTCAGGATTAATTACTCATATACAAGGCCATTTGTAAAAGGTATTCCATATTTCATCTACTGTCTTCTGTATTTACATTTACCATCTTTTTGTGTCTCTGGGCTTCAATTTACATGTATTTATTTTGACTTATCATCCAGTTCATAAATTATATCCTTAGCTGTGTCTAATTATTAATTCATTGTATTATTTTTTAGTTCTGGAATTTTTATTTGTTTCTTCTTTTATACTTCAAGTTCTCCTGAATTGCTCAATCTTTTCTCTAATTTCCAAGAACAGTGTATAGTGTTGCCATTTTCATGTCAGTGCCTGATAACTTCAGTATGTGAAGCCCCTGTTGATATTTCTGTTGTCAGTGGTTTCTATTGCTTTCTATTTGTGTCGTCTAGTGTCCTGGTATTCCTGAAAATTTTTGAATTTGTGCCCAACATTGTATTTGCAAAATAGATGTAGAAATTTAGAGCTCAGGATTTCCTCCAGGGAGGACTTATGTTGCTTTTGCCAGCAACTCTAAGTTCACGTTGCCTAATTGCAGAGACTGAGACGATTAGAAGCGGAACTGTCTACTCAGTTTCTCCCTTCCTGTTGGGATGCATCTTTTCAGGTCTCATCTCTAGCACCTGAAGCTTTCAGAATTTCTGCTTTGCCTCCCAGCTGCCCCTTGAAATTGGCTAATGCCCCCAGGAGAAAAAGGGCCTCAGATGCCAGGCTCACCTCCATGGATCTTTCTTATCAGCCTCCCCACCCCTAGACCCCAGCTTGGTACTCTTTACTGCATCAAGGCTTGCCAAAGCCTGCACACAGCTTTGTGGGTTGTCCTTCACATTTATTAGGGTATAGTTCCTAATGCTTTTAAATTTTATTTTGTTTTACATTTAATTTTGGAAATTTTCAAATAAATACAAAAGCAGAGAGAATAATGTAACTCCAAATATCCATCATCTGCTTCCATGGTTACCAACACTCTAACACTACTATTCTACGTACCTCCCTCCACTTTTTTTTTCTAGAATATTTAAAAACAAATCTCAGACATCATAAATATTTCTTCTTAAATGTTTTTGTCAGTACAAATGAGTCCTTTAAATAGAAATATAACAACTATATCAACACATTTGGCATAATTAGTAACTTATTAATGGCTTTTGATGCTCATCTGTCTTCAGTTGATTCTACTTGTCTCAAAAATGTCTTCATGAGTAATTTGTTCAAGTCAGAATCTAAACAAGATGATTATTTTAAAAATCTCTTTTCTGTCTCACAGTTATTTCCCCTTTTTTATTCCCCCTTTTTTTCCCCCTTTTTGTATCATTTCTCCTTTTCTCAAATTAGTCTTGCCAGAGGTCTACCAGCGTCGATATTATTAATCTTCTCTTATTTTTTTGTGGCTGTCATTCTCTTTTATTAATTCCTTTCTTATATTTTGGGTTTGTGCTATTACTTTTTCCCCATCTTCCTGAGTTTGATACCCTCTCACTATCAAAGACATAAATTTCCCTCTGAAGACCTACTTTAGCTGTGTTTCACAAATTTTGATCTGTGGTAGTTTCACTACCATTCAGGTTTACATATTTATTAATTTGCTTTATGATTTCCTATGTAACCCACAGGGGTTTTGGTTGTTGTTTTTGTGCCACATCAGTTTCCCAAAGTATGAGTTATTTTAGCAATCCTTTTTTAGTTTTTTAAACTCGTGGCATTGTAGTCTTCTGTTACTGATTTCTCACTTCATCCCATTGTGGTCAGGGAAGATACTTGGTATGACAGCTGTCTTTTCAAATTTATTTAGACTTGTTTTGTGGCCTCACACGTGGTCTGTCCTGAAGAGTGTCCCATGCGCACTCAAGAACACCATGTGGCATGATAGCCTGAGACCCTAATGTGTGTGGTCTCCCTCCACAGGAGGCCGCCGGGGCCATCTCCATGGCCCAGACGTGGGTTGGCTTTGGCGCGTGTTCTGCATGTGTAGTAATATAGTGTTGATTTGTTCCCGCTGTGCTGGGTGGGGCTTGGTGTGTTAATCGTGCGGTTTCCTCTTTGCAGTTTGGCCAGCGCCGGGGAGCATCTGGAGCATCTGGAGCAGCTGTCCTCGTCACTGAGGTTCTCCTCCTACATGGACAACGACCTCATGCCAGGGTAAATCAGACCTTCAGGCTGATGCGTCTTCTTAGTGGAGATGACAAGGGGGCTCAGGTGGTCTAGGGTGACAGATCTGGGGACTGGGATGGCTCATTGGGGTGGGGTCCTAGGGAAGTTGTCACCTTGTCTGACCACCAGGGCCCTTGAGCCTTATGTTGGAAATTTGTGTCCTTATCATTGTGCTGGTGTTGACTGTGGTTGGGGGGGTTGACATTTGAAAGGCCGAGGGTGGGGGTTCACATTGACCTAAGTGAGTGCACCGGTGGGCACAGGTGAATGATGGGTTTAGGTGAACAGAGGGACTGACAGTAATGGGGCGATGGTGACGAGAGGCGACGACAGTGATGAGGCCGTGGTGCCAGGGCTGATGGGGGGCTACAGTGCTGAGTATGTGGTGATGGGGGCAGTGGGCGTGGGATAGGGTGGTGGTGGTGAGTGCATGGTGATGGTGGAGAGGCTGACGGTGATGGGGGGATGGGGGCGTGGATGGTGATAAGGTGACAGGGAAGCAGTTGTGGTGAGATGGTGGTGATCGGGTGATGGCAGCAGGGAGACGTGATGGAGATGCTGGTGGTGGGCATGTGGTGAGGGGGTCATGTGGCATTGGTGGCAGTGATAGGGGTGATGGTAATGCTGGGTGTGTGGTGATGGGGTGATAATGGTGAGCAAAGATGCTGAGACAACTGATGATGCATGGTACCCATGTCAAGGTTCGTGGGTCATGGTTACTGTGTCAGGGGCCTCCTATCCGGGGCCAGGGAACAACCCATTCTCCCAAACTTTAGTCCTCTTGGTCAGATTCCCGCCCTGTCTTGTTGCCACCATGACAGGTGTCATGATTCACATTTTGTGTGGATGGGATGGGTGTGCAGCCACTCGTGTGTATTTTCCTGGTGGAGTCTGTTCCCCATGCTGGCCAGTGGGAGGCAGCCATGGCTTCTCGGTCCCATGTGTCGGAGGCCAGAATGAGACTGGGCTTGGCGGGGCCAGGTGAGACTGGAGACCAGGCGTTAGGGAGCTGCCTGCTAGGAGGGGGCACTGAAGGAGTGGCAAGGGGTAGGGGATACCCCGGTCTCTGCTCTTGTGACAGGGCTGGAGGTCTAGCCCCGCATGGGGATGCAGGACCAAGAGCGGGTTCGGGGTGAAGGGCTGGGTTTGGGTGGGATGAGTGTGTGGAGGGTCTGCCTCTGAGGGTCCATGGCTGAGGACTAGCAGCCGGGAGCTGAGAGGGCGGGCTCAGAGAGGGGAAGAGACAGGAAGGCGGCCTGGTCTGCATTGAGAAATGTGGATTTCACACCACGGAGCCCATTCGGCGGGGCGGATTGAAGAGCGAGGTGGAAGAGCGTGCGGTGAGTGTATAGCGGTGGGGCAGGGGTTCGTGGTGACAGTGGAGGGGCTGACGGTGATGAGGGCACGGACGGTGTTAGGGTGACAGGCAGTGTATGAGGCGAGTGTGGATAGCTCCATGGAGACTTGGCTGTGGACGGATGAGGAGTCAGACAGGAGCTAGAGGAGAATCGGGGTGAAGAAGGCTTCTGTTGCAAGAGACCTGAGCTGGGAAAGTAGAGAGAGGGGATGGTGCAGAGGGGCATAGGAGGAGGAGTGGCTTCCTGGCGCTGTGGCAACAGGGAGGTGACCAGGAGCAGCTCAGAGCACCGACCTCTTCCTTTCCAAGGTGTGCTCCCAGAACCAGGTCTAGTCAGCTCAACTGCACACGAGCTGTGCACACCACAGAGCCTCGTGGGCGTGCCCTGCAGCCCCCCCAGCCCCCCACGCCTCCTACCCAGGCTGTCTTGCCCACTCACCGAGAGGCGCAGATGACTGGGGTGATGCTCCACTCCTACCTGCCCCCGACGCCTCCATGCCCGTCCCTCCTCCTCTGAGCCAAGTTCCGGGGCTTCCACAGCACCTGCCCTATAAAAGTTTAGTGTTTGAGGAGCAGTGCTGGGGGACTAGAGGGACAGTGTCGTCAATGACACTTCTGTGAATGCCTTGTCAGCATCATGGTGAGGGCCGGCCCAGCTCCGGAGAACACCCTTTCACAGCCTTCTGAACTTGGCCTTTAGACTGCTTGATCTGGGAGGGAGCCCCACCCTTGGGAAGCCCCATTCTTCTCAGAGGTATGGTTCCATTACTACCACACTCTGGGTGACCACGGGCCCTAGCTACATATTGCAACCACTGCTCAAATATTGCACTTCCTGTTTACGGCCATGCCACCCTAAACAAGCCCGATCCCATCTGATCTCGGAAGCTAAGCAGGGTCGGGCCTGGTTAGTACTTGAATGCAAGACCACCGAGGAAGACCAGGTGCCATAGACGTAAAAAATAAAAAATAAGGGATTGTAAGATGACAAGGTCCTTGCAATCGGTGAGGTCAACTAAAAAACATATATATATTGCACTTTCTGAGAGCATCATACCTGGTAGTCCTACTAGGTATTGCCATGGTGACTTTATTCATTCCTCAGAGACTTACTGAGCACCTACCGTATGCCAGGTGCTGGAGATAATGGTGATGGCCCAAAGCGGGTGCAGTCTGTGCTTCCGTGAATCCCGGCTGGGGGCTAGATGCATGTTAATCCAATGCTCACACAAAGCAGTGAGTGTTTATAAACTGAGACGAGAGTTTGATTCTGTAAGAGCATACATACATCAAGGAACCTGACCTTACCTGTGAGGTCAGGGAAGGAGTCCCTGAGGAAGTGATGTTTTGAGCTGAGGGCTGAAGGGTGAACAGGAATTAATGAGGTAGAAGTGGGAGGAAGAGAAGGGTAAAACGGGCAGGAGGAACTGCTTGGGCAGAGGCCCTGAGGTAGGACACAGCACGGGGCTTTCCAAAGCTGAAAGGAAGGTGATACGGCAGACGGAATAGGGAGGGTGGAAGTCCTAGACCACAAAAGGAGTTTCACATTATTTAATAGACATTTAATTAAAGATTAAAATTTGCCTTATGGGACAAATCCTAGATTTTTTTCCTTTTATTGTCAACTGTCATAAGTATATAGGGAATTATAGATCTACACACACGTACACACACGAAGGAAATTGTAAAGAGGATTCCTGGGTGATCCCGGGAGCAACAGGAGCCATAATAGGTGCTTGAGCAGGGAGTGACATGATCAGACCTGGTTGAGGAGGACCAGGGCCCGCTGGTGCCCATGGAGGAGGGCGGTGGATCATGCTGAGCAGGGGCCCAGTGGGAGCATGATTCAGGCACGCCGAGGCTGGGTGTCTCTCTCACCCAGTGGTGGCGCTGTTATGGCAGTGGGGTAGGGGACCACCACGAGAGGCCGGGCCTGGGGAGGCCACTGTGGGATGGGGCCTGGGCACCTACCTTCCTCCCTGCTCCTGGCCCCTCCCAGCTGGTGACGCAGTTGGGGCTGCACGGCACTGTGTCTTTAAGAAGGTCTGGTGTCTGTCCTTCCTGCCACTGACGTCAGGAGAGGGGAGGGCGGAGGAAATCTGCTTTCCTTTTCTCAGAAAGGGGAGGAGATTGAAACAGTGGTTCATGATGGAAAGAGGGAAGTCAGGGGATGCAGGACCCTGAGTGAAGGTGGAGGCTAACATGGGGTGAGCTTGAGCGCAATGCTGTGTGTGTGTGCGCGTGCGTGTGTGCACGCACGTGCATGTGTAAGACAGAGACAGAGAGACAGACTGAGCAAGAGTGAGAGAGAGAGAGAGAGATTGAAGATGATGGCTCTGTAGTCACGTGCCACTGCTTGTCTGGAATGTGCGTTTCCCCTTTTCCTGGGTCGGCAGCAGGCCTGGGAGGAACTTGCGGCCAGGGCAGCTGAGGGTTCCTCCTCTGGGCAGGAAGGCACCTACTGACTCTGACAGTCCTGTCTTGGGGCCCTGCTCTGGACCACACAGCAGCCAATGGCTCCTGTTTTACCAGTGCGGTCGGGTATTTTTTGAGTCTGGCATGGGAAGGGTCTGTCCTTCGTCTGTCCCTAGGCTGTGGCGCAGGGCCCTGCTGAGGTGGTGCTGCCTGCCTGGGCTGTGAGGTGGAAGCCCTTCCGCCGGGGCAGGGTGGGGTCTACAGCCCGCCCCTGGGCCTCAGGGGAAGCAGGGGCCCTGCAGCTCACCAGGCTCCTTCCATGTTTTAGAGTGCTTGGTGCACTTGCCAAGCATTTGCCTTTTCTTAGAATGGAGCTTGGCCTCTGGGAACATAGCAGGGCCTCTGCCTGTCGTCGAAAGTCAGTTTGGGTGAACTTCCGGCCCGGGGCCTGCTTTCTCAAAGAGCAGGTCCTCCACTGTCGGGATCCTTGCTGAGGGGCCAGGCAGAGAGGCCTCTTCTTCCAGAAGCCAGGGCCACCTCCAGCCCATCCATATTCTCCGTCTGGCTCTTAGTTTCACCCACCTGTGAAGCCCGGGGGTGCCTGTGAACACCTGGTGCAGGGCTCACGTCTAGCAGGTTCAGGTCACGTCAGGACAGTCCTGCCCAAGGCTGTGAGCTGCCCAGCGCAGGGGCTGCGTTCACGGCGTTCCTCTCCTCGCTGTTCCGGTCACACTGGTCTCTGTCTTTCTGGAAGCTCATCTTCATCCCTTGCGCTTCCTGAGTTGTTTTACCTCCAGCATCTGCCTCTTACAGTGGTCTGTGGGCTCCCAGAGGCCACGAGTTGGTCTGTCTCGCCCACTGCCGAGTTTTTAGCTGAAACCACAGCACCTGGCTTGTGGCATGTGCTTGATGACCGTCCGTTGATCAGTTGGTGGGGTGACACAGAACTGTGACACAGATGTGTGTTTGGTGGGGAGGCACAGAACTCCCTGCCCTGCTCCTGAGGGTGGTGCAAGGGAGGCAGACCCCTGCTGGGGTGCTTCACAGAGACTCAAAACCCCATTTCCGCATGAGAAAACTGAGGCTGAAACAGGTTCCAGCCACAAAGCCGGAAGTTGTTCGATCTGGCAAGAGGGGCGCCCCCTGGGGCTGGATAGGATGTGGGCTACTGGTCCTGGGGGGCGAGAGGCCCTGGGTCATGACCCGCTCTTCGGCAGGTTCGGAGCAACTGTAGCCATTGGCCTGACCATCTTTGTGCTCTTTGTTGTCACCATCATCATCTGCTTCACCTGCTCCTGTTGCTGTTTGTACAAGATGTGTCGCCGACCACGCCGTAAGCACAACCGCCCCAGCCACCCCACTGAGACCCCGGGGTGACGAGGGGAGCTGGCCAGGGCCCTGGTTTGACTATGCTGGGGGGAAGGGTGGCAGGCCCACGGGCCCTTACTGGGATTCTCTTCACAGCCATCGTGACCACCACCACATCCACCACCGTGGTGCACACCCCTTACCCTCAGCCTCCAAGTGTGCCACCCAGCTACCCCGGGCCATCATACCAGGGCTACCACCCCGTGCCCCCCCAACCAGGGATGGCAGCAGCACCCTACCCAGCACAGTACCCACCACCCTACCCGGCCCATCCTGTGGGCCCACCAGCCTACCACGAGACATTGGCTGGTGAGTACCACTGCTGACTCTGACCCTGCCTGACCCTGACGCTTCCGCTGTGCCCACAGCCAACTAGTGTCCTCTCTGTTTTCAGGAAATGCAGCCATGCCCTACCCGGCCAACCAGCCTCCTTACAACCCGGCCTACATGGACCCTCCTCCGAAGGCCGCCCACTGAGCACGCCCCTGCCACTTGATGTGTGTGTGTTCGAATGGGTCAGGCACGGCCCTCTTCTCTCTGTGCAGGATGTGTATGTGTCATTTGTACACAAGGCTTCTTGTGATGCTGACAAGGTGGGGGTCAATCCTTGCCAGAGTTGCTGGGACTATACTTTGTTCTCTTCCTCACTTGAAATTATACTTCCTTAAAATCTCAAGTAAAATTCAAAGAATGGGGTGGGAGTTCTTATCCAGACCACCCCAGGGAGGCCAGGTGGGGCTCGTCACACTAGGAGAGCACAGCTTTCTGTGGACAAGATGCACATGTGTTCTGGATTCAGCAGAATGGCGGCTAGCTGCTGCTCCAGGCCATAGCTTGTCCTCAGGGTGTGTGCTTCCCCTTGAAGAACCAGAGCTGTGAAGCAGGCAAGTAGGTGAGGCTGGGGACCCGGCTAAGCTGGGTTTTGGTCCCATCGCTCCCTGTGCCAGAATGCCTAAGGCGGAGCCCCACCCGCCCTGACAGCTGTCTGGGACCACCTGGAGGCCACAGCCACCTAAGGTTCTGGCTTCCCTGGCTGGCCCTGGCCCCCACCACAGGTGGGCAGGGTGGCCCCTGTCCACCTACACACTCAGGTGTCCTCCCTGCAGTGTTTTGTTTTACTTTGAGCCAAACGTTTGGCCTGTCTTCTGTTTTGAAATGTATGTGCTGGTTGTTGTGGGGCTGAGCTCCCTGGGTCCTGGAGGGAAATTGGCTCACGGAGGGACCATCTGACCGCTGACAGTCCCCACATGCCCCACACCAGCCTCCCAGAATGTCCAGCTCCTATACCCCAGCCCAGTTTGTCCCGGCAGCGGGGACACTTGGGCCAATGAGCCATTTGGACCAATGGTGAAGGGGGCGCTGGATGGGCTGCTGGCCTAGACATGGATACCTCGGTGTTCCCCATCCGTTACTGTCTCACCTGATCTGTCTCAGCTTTGTACCTGTTAATATGTTTCTGGAAGTCTGGGGTCTGTACCCCTGTTTATAATAAATGCAGGCATTTGGAGCTGCACCCTCTTTTCCTCGGAGCCTTGGCTGCAGGCACTGGGCAGTAGGCCAGGTACCGTTTCCATCCCACACTTGGGTTTCCATGTTTTCACTTGTATTGGGCTCAGCCATCTCACCATCCTCCTGGGGGGTGAGGGACAGAGACTGCACCCCCTTCCCCAGGTCCCTGAGTGCGGACGGGCTGAGGCGCAAGAGGCTCTAAGGCTGCCAAGGAAGGTAGAGGCAAGGGACCACTCGGTGCTGTGGGGTCTTTATTAGTCAGACTTTCCTTGGCCTATTGCTCAGGTGTGCCCAGCGACAACCCGTACAGTGTGGCTACGGCCAAGGTCAGCAGGGCCAGCAGCCCCAGTGGGGCCAGCAGTCCCTCCTGGAGTGAGGCTGCAGGGCCCTTCGTCGGAGGGAGTACCTTGGGCCTTTTGCTTCGTCCAGGGTTGGGACTGGTGTCCCTGGCTCTGGCCAGGAGTGCAGTGGCTGTAGCAGCAGATGGCCCTGAGTTGGCTCCAGTAGAGGCTGTGACCCCGTACATCGGCTTGACGGTGCTGAAGGGCCTGGCGTGCGCGTCCACCCAGTGCAGCAGGGCCCGCGGCCTCCACTGGCAGATGCTGAGCAGGGCCAGGACGTCCCCCTCGGCCGTGTGCGAGTCCGGCGGGGCCTGCCCGTACAGGCGCGTGTAGATGCTGCCCAGGCTGTAGCTCCTCCTCGGGCCCTGCTTTGGGGGGCTGCCAGCCTTCTCCAGGGCCTTCAGGGCAGTGATGCTGTCCACACAGAAGGTGCCGTCCAGAGCACTGGCAAGGCCCAGCGCGGCCAGCTCTGCCTGCAGCAGGGGGAAGTCGTAGCGGTCACCGTTGTGTGCCACGAGGCACCAGGGCTGCGGCTGGCGCTGCAGGAAGGCGCGGAGCAGGTCGGCCAGGCCGGCGTCGAAGCTCTGACGCCCGTGGGCCGCCAGCGCGGCTGTGCTCAGGCCCGTGATCTCGCTGGCTGCGGGGCTGCAGGCCTTCCCCGGAGCCACGCACAGGGAGAGCTTGTCCACCACCCGGGGGGGCGGGGGCACCGTGGGCACCGTGGGCGGAGGCCCCTGTGGGCTGGGAGAGCTCTCCAGGGCACATCTGTGCACTGCCAGCAGGCACAGCTCCGTGATCTTGGGCTGGGAGAAGGGCAGTCCAGTGGCCTCCAGGTCCAAGAAGATGAGGGTCTGCATGGGACCCGGAGGCAGGGCCTGCGAGCCCATGCTGGGTCCTGCCGCCGAGCCTGGGGACGAGTGCCAGGTGGGGAGCGGCAATGTGAGTGCCCGAGGGGTGAGGTATGAGGTGGGGGTAGGGAGGTGGGGAGCACACCTCCGGGCCCCCCTTCCCAGGCAGCCCGCCCTGTCGGTGAGCTCCAAGACCCATTTTCAGGACAGGAAGCCAAGAGGGTGGGGTGGCTTGCTTAATGTCATCAGCATAGTCCACTGTCAGGGGAAGGTTTGGTTCCTCCCCTAGTACCTGCCTAGTCTGGGGGGCCGGGCGGAACCCGTGGCCTTCCTACCCAGCCCCAGCTCCTTGCGGATCCTCACTTACCAAGTAGCTAGCGGACAGGAGCAGCAACGACTCCAGGCGCACGCTGACTGGGTCTTGCTGCTGGTTGCAGTGGCGGGAAATGAAACTTAGCCTGAGCCCGCCCACCAGGCTGGTATGAGCAAGGCCCGCCCAATCCCTCCCCGGCCCCTCCCCCTGCCCCTCCCCTCCCTCCCCTCCCCTCCCCCGTGACTCCTGACAGGCCTCAGATGTATAGCTGTGGACCTGGCTGGCACAGTGCACCATGGCCCTCACACCAGTGAGACAGTAGCTGGGAAGATGAGGGCAGTGGTGCCCAGGGTATCGGGGAAGGCCAGCGCAAGGACTCGAGCCTGCCAGGAGCCCCTGCCATGGCTATTCTGTGCCCCCGCTGTAGCCGCACTTCCCCAGGCCTCCCTGGTTTAGGTCTGGCTGCCTTCTTCCTTGCTGTACAATGGTTTCTTCCCATGGCCTCTGCCCAAAGCGATGACTCAGGACAATTCCACAGGCAGGGCAGGGCTCCTTCCTCCAGGCAGATTCGTTACCATGGGGACAGGTCTCAACTCCAGCTAGGGACAGGAAGAAGGATCCCAGCCTTCTCAGGCTCTGGCTCTTGCTCCATCCCGCCCACTCAGCCAACACAGATCTGACTCAGGAAACACAACAAGGCTGGCAGGGTCTCAAACAGCCCGTCACTGCTTTTAATCAGTTGATGAGATGAGGAAAACAGCAGTGCTGGTGCCACCATGTGGCTCGATGCCCACAGACGTCAGCCGCAGTCCATCTCAGGGTCATCCACATCGGTCTCAGTGGCACAGAGGTCATCCAGGGCAGCCTCTGAGCCAAAACAGAAGAGGGTTCTACGGTGAAGGCCTGAAGGTGCTGGGGACTGGGGCAGGTCCCACCTCCCCTCCCCCCACGCCCGCAGGAACTAACCAGTCCCTTCCACGCCCAGGCCTTGCTCCCTCAGCTACTGCAAGCAAAGTGATACAAAGGCAATTCAGACAGGGATGTTTCTGGAAAAACCGTGACTCTGCCAGGCCGACTCAACAGATAGGAGCAAAAGGCAGCCTGCTATGCTCAGAGAAGAATCGGAGCAGGAAGATAGGAATGACCCCCGCGCTGGCAAAGGCTGTGGCGGGCGGAGGGCTGCCGGCACCAGGCCAGGAAGTCTGACTCGTCCACGAACTTCAGGGAAAACCCAAGTGGGCCGGGGCAGGGCGGGGTCCTCCTGCCAGCTCACCTTCACAGTCTGTCACATCAGGAAGCCCTCGAATCAGCATGCTGACCCCTGGCATCACCTGGTCATACTGATGCAGGACCTCCACGCAGTGCACCGTGAAGAGCTTGTCCTTCTGGGACAGGCTGTGCAGCAGCAGCACCGTGTCCCGCAGACACCGCACTGTCCGCTTCTGCTGGTCAGTCCTTGGGGGTCCCTCTGCCCTCCGCACTGTCAGCCACTGTCTGTGCAGCATCACCGTGAGCGCTCTGACCACCTGGCGGGGTGCAGACTGAGGTCAGGGCTCACGGTCGCTGCACCCTGACTCGCTTGGCTGGGCAGCCCTTCCCTAGCCCCCCGGTTGCGGAGGGCTGTGAGTGACAGCACCAGGGGTCGAAGCAGCATGGGGTCGTCGCCCCCGCCCGCCTCTGAGCACTCACCTCCACGTTGCACTGGCAGTTGGAACCAGTCACTGGGGAGGAGGGGCTCTGCACACCGAGCTTAGCCAGGAGCCACACTGCCTAGAACAAGAGCAGACTGTTCCATCCGTGGCAGAATGAGACCCTGATCACAGCGAGGCCTTTCTCAGGCTTCTACGAGAGCTCCAGTTGCCTTAGCAACTGCTGGTCTGCACAAATGGGGTCCAAGAGGTGGTGCTGTGGGCCTTTTCAGACCAAACTCAGGACCAACACCTGTGTCTACCCACAAGCCCACCTCCAGACACCAGGCCCCAAAGCCGGGGCAGGACCAGTTATCTGGCAACTCTGCCAAGTCCCAGGACACCCTGGGGCCCACTGCATTGCGCCTGTGCAGGGTGAAGCCCCCAAATGAGTTTACCTTATTAGTAGCTAGAGAAACTCTTGCTATCAAAATGAATTACAGGGAGGGAAAGTGGCTCTGGGGGTGGAGTGGGGTGGGGTGGGGCAGCGAGCAGTCAGTCCAGCGGCTCTGACGTTTTTACCTCTTGCTCCAATTGAAGCCACTGTGTGTCCGAGGCCACCTTGTCAGGCCTTGACGTGATGTACATGTACAACAGCAGCAGGAGGCAGCCTTCTGAAAAGAAAGCCCGGCTCTCCCTCAGGCTTCCCCTGCTCGCCCAGAGCCGGCACAGCTGCAGAAGCCCTCAGGAGGCCTCTGACGTGGCCCTGCCATCACCCTTCCCTCCGCCCTGCAGGCGCAGCCCTGGCGCCCGCCCCCGACCCGGCTTTACCGGAGTGGGTGCAGAGCTGAGGTGCGAGTGTCTCGTGGTCCACCAGGAGGGAGAGGAGCTCGACAGTTAGCAGCACGCTGGGGAGAGGCGTCTCTGCGCCGAGGCACTGTGGCAGCAGCGGGAGCACACACTGCAACCTGAAACACAGGGGCCCGGAGGGATGTGGCACTTCTGACCCGATCCCACAAGTCACCTTCGTTTCTCACGAGAGAACAGGAAATTCAAGCAGGCCAGCAGAAAGAGCTGTGGTTCAGACAGTCCTGGGTTCAAATGCCAGCTGACCACCTACTTTCACGTCAGTGAGTGGGCACTGCCCTTCATTATGGGACTGTTGCAGCTTAGAGATGACAGGCCCTTACCTGGCACAGTCACCCAGTAAGTGGGGTTTGCGTCCCTGGACCTGGGGTGCCTGGCCTCCACACTGCTCCTGGGGCTCTTTCCTGCCTCTGCTCCCAAACAGGGAGGCAGGTGTTAATTGAGGGAAATGTCCTGTTCCCACCACCAAAGGACTGGCCAGGCTCCGGAAGTGATAAACTCGGACTTGGCTATGGTTGGATCTTATGAGACCACTCGCTGAGCAAGACCATTTTCTCCACTTGTCAAAAGACACCAGCCCTTCTGCCGCCAAGTATGAGAAGGTGCCCACTTGGGATGTACGTGGGGCTCTGGGCACACTCTCCCCCAGGTCTCAGGGCAAAGGGATGGCTATCACCAAGGAACCAAGTCCCAAGAGAACTGGTCTGTGCAGCCTGCACAGCCGTGTGGGTGGGGAGGAGGCGGCTCGACCTCTGCGTCCCGCCGCAAGCATCTGCAGCCGCCCAGCGCCGAGGGTGCGGAACGTTCCTCAGGCCGCCGCTGGGAGGCAGGCTCTCACTACTTGGGGCAAACTCATTTTAGAGCAAATCCTGTCCGGCAGACAGGAAGCTGAAAGTTTCCAGTTGCCATGGAGTCTGGAACATTGTGGGAAGCTGTCATTCTGTGGGAAACTGGTTAGAAGTGGCCCCTAACTAGTCCACTAAAGCCCCTGAAACTATCTGCACAAAACCCCCATCTTTATATACAACACAGTGGTTTCCAAATTGGTTTTTGATAGCGTCAGAGCCTTCTTTTTAAATGAATTTTCTGCAGCGCCTCCAAACGCACCATAGGTAAGTCACGCTGCACTGGCTGAAGTTGGAGGTGAGACCTATCTGCTCCAAAGCCCCTGCCACCCTAGTACCTGCGGAACAACCCTGGACCTACGGCAACAGCAGATGCAGTGGCAAGGCAAGGATGCGAGGGGTGATTTGCCCTCAAGCCCGTGGGCAAGAGTGCCTTTATGAGGCCACAGCGTCGCATATTGTTTTAGAGCCTTGCTGGCACCTGTCCCTAGCTTTTATGCCAAGGTGACTAATAATCTGTATAGCGGGTTCAGGTTGTAATATGAAGGAATTCCAAAGAGCAGAGTGGGAGGTGGCATCAGATGGTGACCAAGGGCAATGGCTCAGGAACCTAACTGGTTCGAAACCCACCCAGCATGCTCCATCGGAACTGACAAGTTTCCCTACCTCAGCACAGGGTTTATTCACTCAGGGGACAGAGGCCCCCAGCGAGCCAGGCTCTCTGCTAGTGTGGGGGTGCAGGGCTCTGCAGATGTCACATGAGCTAGTGAGCGGAAGGCACCCAGCTCTGGCCTGTGGTAAGCACCCAGTAAATGGCTATTTTTTTGATGTCCTGTGGACAGGTGAACAGGAGTAGAATGACGGTTTCTACCAAGAGAAATGGTGAAAATGTGGCTCCTGGTATTCATTCATTTAACAAATATGAAACAATCAGGCACTGGGCTGGGCTCCTGCCAGGCACCTGAGTGATGGTTCTGCGCCTGCCATGCTGCCTGCACTACACAGTGGCACTGGGTACCGCCTTTAGGATGGACCAGATCAGCCACATTATGTTCAGGCAGACCACGATCTGGAAGTATTTTTGGAAACAGCTATCTGAGGTCAAAGGTGAAAAGTTATATGCAGCCCGCAGAGCCATTCCAACATAGGGACTGGCCGCTTGGTAGAGTGAGGGGTGGTCGTTCTGGACAAGGGGATGGGCTGGCAGTGTTTATGGGGTCTCCCAGTCTTGAGGCTCTGGGATCCCAAGTCAGGAATTTATGACAATGGTGTTCAATGAGCAAGGTTCACTACACGCCCACTTCCAATAAACCTTAAGAACAGCCAGTCACCTGCCGTTCGTGCCCGAGGGGGGCACAATGATGACGAGCAGATTCCCAGCAAGGTCGGCTTGTGGGCTGCAGAGGCTCCCCACACCCGCTGGGAACCCCACCAAACGGAAACGTGGTTGTGATACATGGTCTTCACCTGACCCATGCCCCGGGTTCAAAGGCCCCTTGCTTCAGCCTTTGTCTGTCCTGGAGCAGGACACTCTTCACGGTGGCTAATAACTTTCCTTTAACACGTGTTTTTTTTTTCCTTACCTGCTGTACAGAGGCAGAATTAAGCCAAATAAACCACTTCCTTGGTTCTCCCAATACCTGGCCCCACTTTGCATCACTTCAGAACTCCTCGAACAAAGCCTCAGAATCTAAACCAAGGCTTAGAACTGCGCAGTATAGATAAGTCGAGATACAAGTAGAGTTCAAGGGCCACAGGATAGACCTCGAGCGGTCAGGTAAGACCCCCGGAGAATCATGACTCCCATGCTGCGTTATACCTGGGCAAGAAATCAAGGGAAGCGTTTTCAGCTAATTTCACCAAAACCTTAAGGCACTGGCTGAGGATATTGGCTTGAAGATGACCTGTTGCTGCAGAGGAGAAAGCCAAGAGGTGAAGAAGCATCTTCAAGAGTGGATGCTGGCCTTGGTCATCGGCAAGCCCCTCTGGGGCTGAGGCCACATCCCCATGGGAAACCGGGCTCGGGTCTCCTTCCTTAGCAGCAGAATCCACCCCGGCTCCTGATAGTAACAAGCAGATGACCGCTCCACTGTGGCACACCAGGTGCTGGAGAATGCTAAGCGAAGCCACGGAGAAGCCTTCCAGGTTGCAGAGTGAGTCCTCGGGGCTGGTGTCTACCCCAGAGCTCATGCGGGAGGAATGTGTCGGTGAGTCCCCGGGCGCTCCGCTTCTCTTGGCTACTGCCAAATCCTGCAGAGCCTGGCAGTGTAAGCCAATAAAGAACTGTACCAGTGGGAGGAGATGCACAGCTCCAGGAAGCTGGCAGAGTGGGAAGGCCCTTCTGCCTCCCTCTGCTGGGTCTCTGTCACATGAGCCTTCATTCCTGGCAATCAGATTCAGTCCAGTAAGTGCCAGGCTCTGTGCTTCTCTAAGGGCCGAGAGGGGAAATGACCCATCGCGAGAACCTGCGGTCCTCAGGCTTGAAATCCCAGTCAAAGTACTAGCAACAAACACAAAAGAAAATACATAAATGTGAGATGGAGATAAGGTCAAGGGCCCCAAACAACTTGCCTGCCAAATTCTCTAGTTTCCCTGCCCAACGCATAGGCCTCCTAGACTGGCCAAGATCAGAAAGGGACCTGCTTCTTGGAAACTTCTTCTTAAACCAATTTTTTCAGAGTCTTATGCTTACCTGCCAAATAAGGTGCTGGTAGGAGCCTCGGAGCAACTGCTCAGGAGGTGGCACAGACCTAGAGGTGACCCTGGGATCAAAGGCTGCTTCAGGAGAAGGTTTATCAAAATGGAACCTGCAGAAAACAAGGTGACTCTAGAAGGTTCTGACATGGGAGGCCTTTTCCATGGCCTCAGAAGGAAAAAGCGAGGGTTCCTTGGATACCAACTGTCCTCTAAGCTGCTACTGAGCCATACTGAGACAGATAACTGTGGATGCTGAAGGCTCTGGGACATGCCTGCTCTTGGCACATTCCATTTTACAGTCTTCTGCTTAAGTCACAACTATGACTTCCCTGAACCCGCTAAAGGACTGCGTGGGGCACTGGTGCTCAGAAACCGAGACGGCTCCCCAGGCAACTCCACTGCAGCGTCACAGTGGACAGTCGGAGCCATGCAGGCCGCTGGCAGAAGGAGCAGGGATTCTGATACCTTGAGTGTCTGACCTCTGCATCCAGCTGTCAATGAGACTTTTTGGGGGTTCTTCTTGCTTTCTGGGGTCACCTCTCAGACTGTGGGTCTTATCCTCTGAAACTAGATAAAATGTGAATCAAACTTGAGCTCAAAAGCATAGGCATAACAAGATTAAAATAGAGATTGTTCTGCTTTTTCAACTTTGGATCAAAACAAGAGCCATAGCAACCCAAGGACCCTTACATCTTTTGCCTTCCTCAAGTAAAACAGGAACTCACATGAGGAAATGAAAGGAAAAGAAAATTAAGTTTGCTCCCTTTCAAAATGAGGCACTAGCATAAAAGCAGTAGTCACTAACATTTGTAGGGTGCTTACCATGGCCCAGACACCATTCTAAGAGCTTTACACATTAGCTCATTTGTTCCTCACAGCACCCCTACGAGGGGACAGTATTATTAGCTCTATTTTACTTACAGGAAAAATGAGGCATGAGGTTAAGGGACTTGCCCAAATCACACAAGCCAGTGAGCAGTGTGACTGGGACTCACGGCCAGGCTGGTGGTCTCCACTGCCTGCTCGTAACACTACCCGGCACTGCTCTTGGAGTTGCCAGACTCTGAAAGCGTGAGTGGCTGTGGTTCTCAGAGGTGGCATGATGGCCAGAGATTTGACAGGGTGTCAGGAGAGAGGCAATAGATCTGAATTATAAGCAATCTGGCACAGCACAGTCTCAGAGTGAAAACCTACTAAGGCTAGACTGTCTCTCTCTAGAAAGCAGTAGCATTCCTTCAGCCTGGGTCAAGGCTGGGCTTGTACAGGTCAAGGCTGGGCTATGAAAGGAACACATGCACTAGCACACATACTAGCACACAGCCTACCAGCTGTGTTTCTGGCATGTCAGTGGATGCCGACCACGGAGGTTTTAAAATGTGCCTGCAAATTCTATGACATGCTTCTCTTCAAAAGGTGCCTCCTAGTTTCCTTTTCCTTGAACGTGGCCCAGACTCAGTGACTCACTTCTAACAAAGAGAATGGGCAGAAGTGATATTATGTGATTTCTGGGCCAGGCCACAAAAAGGATAGCTTCCACCTGACTCTCTGTGTTTGCTAGCTCTAGAGGAAGCCGGTCACCGGGTTATGCAATCAGCCGAGCAGCTCTGTGCAGAGGCCCATATGCGGAGAGAAATTCTGTTGCCAGCCACGTGAGTGAGCCACCTTGAAACTGATCGTCTAGCTCTAGACAAGCCTTCAGTGATTCCAGTCCCTGCACAGACAAATCATCCCCACTGTGCCCTGTTAGAATCGCTGACCCACAGAAACCAGGAGAAAATAAATCCTTATTGTTGTTTCAAGCCACAAACTTGGGTACTTTGTTATACAACAACAGAGGACAGAAGACTGACTTACCCTCTCTGTCTACTGGGGCCTTGAATCCCGGCTCTGTCTGACAAGGGTGGGGAGGCGGCATGTTAGCACTGAAAGACTCCTTTGTAGGGAAAGGTGGTCTCCCGAGTTGTGAAGAACATGCTTCTGCCTTTATAACCACAGACTGGCTTTTCCTGGGACTGGAAAAAGTCAACTATGAAAGCAAAGTAACGATTCTGCTAAAACCGCTAAAATATCTTGTTATAAAACCTCTAACAAGCTTTAATCTTTACACGTCTAGGTGATTTGACCAAAGGTTATATCTGCTATATGTCTGTCATTCTTTGTCAGGGCAGCAGTATAAAATTCAAGGCATTTTAATCTGAACTGTTGAAAAAAACTTCCATTTATTTCTATATTCTTCTAATCACCAAAAAATATTGGCCATAATTCCATTACTATTTCTGATTCCACAAAAACATCTTTCCAATATGGAATGACTTCTTTTTTTAATAGTCAGGGACTTAATTCAAAGGTTTTCAGTAGAAAGAGGGTCTATTAAAGGGTGTGTTATTTCTTGCAACTTGAAAACTGAGCCAGGTCCTCAGTGTGCCAGGGGCTTTATGTTAGAGAAGCAGTCTTAACCCTCTGAGTCAGACAAGGCCAAGACCCTTCTGTTAGTGATGGGTGAAGGCGTGAGGCTGGACTCCCTCTGTTCTCCTGTCTTACCTGGACTATGCAAAGCAAGAATAGGTTAATTTCACACCCTACCCGTTACGAGCAAAGACAGCAGAATGCTTGATACCAGAGAAAGATGCTCTGACTCATACCATTCCAATTTCCAGGCTGACACTGACACTGTGCCAGCCAGTGGCAGGACACAGATCATTAACAAGCTCATCATATCTGCAGCAAAGTCGGGGGCTGCTGGATAAAGGTCCCAGGGCAGCAAATAGAAAAATTATTTCAAGTAGTTGAGACTGAAATACATTTATGCTTGGAGAAAAATCAGTTATTTGAAACAAATTATATAAAAATAAGACTGGCCAACCCCAAGAGTTTAGAGATGATCTTTCCAGCTTTTTCTAGTCCTGCGGAGCTGTCTTTATAAAGTCCTATATAGTGGAAGCACTTCTAGAGTGTGGGGCCTTTATGCTGTGATGTCCCAAACCATTCAAGCCTCATCCAAACCACCTTTGAGGGCTTCAGCAAAGAGGACCTAGGCCCAAGCCCCAGCATCTAAATGGCCTTCATTCAGAACTAGCCTGATGTTGTTCTTCAGACTTTCTACTAAACAATGCAAAATTGAACTCCCCCTCAAGCAACGTGATTACCTGAGGTGGGAAGTGGAGGGAGCAGCTAGTTTATTTGCTCGTTCACTGCTTTGAAGCTTTGTCCTTAATTCGTTCATCTCTGCGTCTTTAAATTGGAGTTCAGACTGCAGTGACTGGAGCTGGAAGGCAAAAGAAACATACTTGTAGTGCCCTCATCACATATACACAAATACCTCTGGGCTTCAAAATCTCAAGCAAATGAAAAACAAATAATGAGAAATACGTTTGAAAGTCTCCTGTGACATAAATGTCCTAAAATATCAAGCTTTAGGTTTTTTTCTGAAAGACAGCATGGTATTCTATAAAGAGATTTTGACCTGAACTATTGTGAGGGTTCAAATATCATTTACTCAGACTCCCTGAACTTCAGCTTACCTGTAACATAAATACCTGTCTTCACGATTGGGGGAATTAAATAAGAATGCTCATTGTAAAATGCCCAGCACAGAACTTGACAAGGGGCCATTTCTCACACAGTAACGTGTTGGCCTTTTCATGAATGCTGTGGTGCACAATTCCAGGCATTCCTGAAAGTCTGGGCAGAGTATATGAGTTTTACCAAAACCCTGTACAGTGTGGGCAGACCTGCTGCTCTGGCCCTCAGGGTCTATGGCCAACAGTATCTGCTGTCACTCACTCTTCTGAGCACACTCTGTGCCAGGCAGAGCACCAGACACAGTAAGTGCAGAACCTTTTAAGTCTCATAACAACTTTCTGGTTATTTCCTGGACTAGGTAAGGGAAATGAGTCTTAGAGTTTAAATCATTGCCCTGAACTCACCACTGGTAGGAGATAAAGCCTGGACTCAGACTCTGGTTTGTCCAAGTGCAAATCTCTCGTTCTTCACCATGCAAATGGAAAGGCACCTGCTCCTATTAGTGCTGGGCCCAGGTAGTTTAAAGTTTGCTCCTTTCAAGTTTGCTAAGTTTTCTGAATGAAGACCTTACACCCTTGAGACTGAAGACTCAGGAAGTGCTGAAGGCAAGTCGGGGTATACTCTGGACAACTACTGTTTTTCTTCCCAGAACAGCATCTCTTTCCCCTGAGGAATAATCATCTCACCACCTCTATGTGATCTGAATGGGAACTCTCATCTCTGTGGTGACAGCAACTGGTTCAAGGACAGGCACCTGATTGGGTCAGACCAATTTTGTTTTTATTTTTGAATTTTTGTAACAGTTATATTTGAGCCAAACTGTCTATATTCTAGACATCAAGATCTCAAAGGCTCCCAAGATCAGACCAATTTTAAATTTTAAAACTTCCCTGGAATTTTAAAACTTGAGATGGGAGCCCAAGTCTTCGGTCTGCTCTGGAACACGAACCTAGTTGCTTCTGGAGAACACACCCTCTACCAGAAGGATGAAGCCTGTCTATAGTGCAGAGAGCAAAGATGAATCCTGGCAAGGCATGAGGCAGTTGAGGCCGCGGCACACCAGTTTCCCCCAGATTTAGTTATAGAAGCCAATACATTTCCTTTCGGCCTAATCTAGACCTACTGAGTTTCTGGCCTGCCAAAGCACTCCCAATGTAAACCTGTTTCTGGAAAGTCTAAGTTAGAGGTTTATACCTGCTAAGACCAACTGCTACAGCAAAGCAGTTTCAGATTGCTTTTCCAAACAACATGCAGAGCCTGAGGAAAAGTACATGCAATGAGCTGATAGCAGACAGTATTTAAGACAACTGTTGAAATCTTCCTGAAAGATTTACATGCAACTTTGGTCATTGTTTCTAAAGGAGCTCAGTGAGCAGGCAAAGCTAGTGTCCATAATAACCAAAACGAATGCTCTGAGTCACCTTTTTGGAGAATTCCCTTTCTTTGTCACTGAGTGCTTGAGTTTTCTCTTGCTCCAGAAGGAAATGTGATCTTCTCTGCTCCTCTAAAATGGATTCAGTCTGATGCAGTGAGTCCCGCAAAATTTTAATTTCTCCATTTTTAATGAGGACTTCTTCTTCCATTGCCTTCATCTGTAAATCCCAAATCAATCTTGTGAAAAGTTTGTAAAGGAAAATTATATATGTAGTTGTTTCAACATGTAGCTGTGGGGATGGAAAAAGCCCATTTAAAATATGTCCTACAGACCAATGAGCACTCAAACTATATCTGTACCAACCAGACGTCACCATGGTCTACTAGGCTCCTTCATGTGACAGCTGATACTTAGCAAGACAGCTTAAAGACACACTTGTCACTCATGCATAAAGATTTTGTAGGCTCTAGCAGGTCTTAAACAATTTGGGTCACACACCTCACAGAACTAAAATTCCACATTATGTTCCTGGTTTTCCTAAGGACCAAGGTTGGTCACATGAAGGATGTCTGCTTTTTTGCACAACTGCTAATGAAAATAGCAACCATTACGATGTTGTGTCATTTATATAAGACATAATTTATAATTTTATCTTCCTGCTAAAACAGAAAATTTGTATCTCTTTTTGGATCTGGTATACAGTGTCTGTCTGCTTTCTTGGAATGGCTGTTAGGCCAAGGAGTTTCAAGATTTAGTTTCTTTCAGCCTCAATTTTCTGGTTTTCTTTTCCCAGTCTTCCCCCATTTCATGGGGATGAATCTGGACTCGTTTTAAAAATTTATCTATTTTATTGTATGCTGATTTACAATGCATGCATAAGTGAATGAATTAGCTATAAAAACCCCAAGTTAAGTCACTTACCTTGTCTTTAAGTTCTTTGTATTGTGCCTGAAGTACCTCTAATTCAAAATTATCTTTAACTGGAACAATTTCTCTGTTTTTTCCTGAAGGATTTTTTGACAGTCCATCTAATCTGGGGACCTTATGAACATCTGTAAAAAACAGTTCTCATATGCTTTTCAGGACCCAACATTTTCCCACTTTTGCCAGACAATGTTGAAAAGAATCCCTCTTGAAAGTAAATTAGAGAAATATCTAGTAAGCAATATAGGTATTTTCCAACCTAAGAACCTGACTCAAACTCATAAATGATCCTTACGAAATAATAGATCCTGTCACCCTCTCCCCATCCCCCACCCAATTTTAAGAATCTCATCTAAAGTCTGAATGGCACTGTGGGGATCTCACTGGTCAGAACTCAGTGATCTATTATTTAAAAATATGTACTAAGCACCTACAATATGCAAGGCATGATTTAGCCTCTAAAACGTACAATGGTAAGCAAAATGGATTGTCTTTACACTGATGGAGCTTACAGGACATTGAGAAATAATCACATGTACAAATGTAAAATTACAACTGTGTTGAGAGCTGCAGAGAATGTAGGAAAGCCTATAATAGGGGGGTTTGATCTAACTGAATGACTGGAAGGCATATCCTAAGGAAGTGATGACTGAGCCGAAAGCTGAAGAACAAAGAGAAAGTAACCACATGAGTGGAGATGGGGAATGGATGGATAAGAAACAGCAATGTGCAAAGTTTCTATATTGTAAAGCAGGGAGAATTCAAGGAATGAAGGAAGGGCAGTGTGGCTAAATACCAGAGAAGAAGAGGGAAAGGGACAGACCATGCTGGGCCTTGCAGGCCACAAAAGGATTTAGATCTTTATACTACAAACGGCAGGAAGTCATTAAAAGGCTTTCTGTAGGAATGTTCAAGTCTATTTGTATGACACACAGCCAGATTTGTTTAAAAAAGATAACTCTAGCTGTGTTGTGAAGTCTGACCTGTAGGGAGTCAGCGCTGGAACAGAGAAGACTATTTAGCAGACTATTGTCCAGGGGCGGGGGTGATAGTAACACAGATCAGTGAGATGGCAGAGATGATGCAAAGAGGCTGGATTCCAGAGATAGATTCAGAAGGTGAAGTTACAGGGTTTGGAAAAGAATTAGACGTATGCTCAAGGTAAGGGAGCTGTCACCTTGTGCCACCTGATAGAGTAGTACTAGTCACTGTCGTGTGGAACATTTGGTCATCGAGTGTTTTCTGCGTGTCTGCTTTGCCAGGCACCATGCTGGAGATGCTGGAGGATGACAGTGTTTCCAGGTAGTGATTATGTGGAATTTAAGATGTCTGTGAGACATCCAAGTAGAGATGAAAGTTGCCCTCGAAACCTCTTTCTGGGAGCTCCACATATTTCATTCATTTCCCAACTAGAATGCAAGCTCCATGAAGGAAGGGGTTTTTGCTCATTGCTAAGTGTGCTGCAGTTCCTAAGGTTTGGCCACCTAGTACAATTTACTGGCTGTAAAAAGAATACGTCTCTTTCATCTCTTGCCTCTGCCAGACCCCTCTTATGCTCATACAGCTCAAGGGGGACAGCGGTCTTCATTAGATCTAAAGCCTCCCAAACTTGACACAAGAATGGGTCTCCGCCTATAGGTAGTGATGGTTCTGATGGTGGTGGGAGTCCTGTTCCAAGGATTTCTGTTTAGAACTAAGAACCTAGTGGCCCTAACTCTAGAAACTGAAGTAAAATGTTAACCTAGTTTTCCATATTTCAAATCGATTGTTTGACATTCCTGATCCGTTTCTCCTCAAAGTTAAAGGACTTTTTGGGGGCACAACAGCTGCTTAAATCAAGCTGTTCTGTATTTTAAAAAGGTGAAGGGGTAGTGTGGGTGTAAGACGTCGAGGGCAGCGGTCGCTGTGAGGTCCTGAAGCCACAGCTATCAAGGGTGATTGGCGAGGTCTACATCACCCTCGGGGGAAAAAGACCCCTAGGTGCACTCACTGGACACGTCCTGAGCAGCGGACGGGCATTGACTCAGGGCCTGGGACGCGAGGGTGTCGAGCTCCTCCAGGTCGTCCGCGGTGAAATCCCCGTGCGGGCCGAACGGGTCTTCGGGATCCAGAGTCGCGGCCGCGGGGAAGCCCCGAGCTCGCTTGCTCGGAGGGTGTCCGGTGCTGGGCGGCGGGCCAGGGCTAGGCGCCGGGGGCCCGCTCCGCCTCTTGCTGCCGGGGGCAGAGGTTCCAGCCATGCCGCTGGTCAGTGCCCTAAGGTACCGAGGCGGCTATGGTAACCACGAGACTGGAGGACTGGACCAACCGCCCGCGAGCTGCCGCCAGCCTCAGCCGCTGGGGCCACGCCCCCAAGCCCACGGGCCAATCATCCGCCAGCCGGCTGGCGCGGGGAAATGACGTACATCCGAGCGCGCCGCCGTGCTCCGCTGAGTGCCTGTTCTTCTGGGTCGCGTGTTTCATCTCTATACCCGCCCCTGGGGCTCAGTAGGTTTGCAGTCGGGCCTGTGTGCCGCGCGTTCCAAGCTAGCAGGGGCGCGGGACCCGGCTCACCGGGCCTACTGCACGGGTGGCTGTGCGCCCCTTCCCTAGCATCTCGTGGGGTACACAGCCACGCTGGAGGAGTTCGCCTCGACATCCACACTTGCAGCCAGCACTAAGGGTTTCTGCACCCTCGCTGTCCTCTACTGGACCCACTTCTCACATGCCCCCAGGTTCTCGTGGGAAGAAGTACGGGAGAGGGGGTTAAGCGAGTACGAATATAACTGAGCAGACATGTTTGAGAACAGTAGGTGTTTTGAATGTGCATTTGAGGTAGGTATGGGGAAGAAAGTCTAAGAAGGAGTGATCCTGAAAAGGTTGTGCATGTGTTGGGAGGGGGTGGAAACTGTTCAGACCATTAACATTATTCATTCATTAATTTCTTTGAGAACGCTCGAGTGTTTTTGTTCCAAGTGCTGGTCATAAAGAAGTGAATGAGGCTCAGGAAGGCGAGGAAGGACTCCTGGAAGTGGCATGTAGGCTGTCTTACAGGTTGAGTGGGAGTTACCAGAGTGAGCAAGGAGCCTGCCACATAAGACTACTCAGACAAGCATACACCACCAAAATGGTAGCCATACAAGTGCCAGGTAGGAGTTATCTGTGGCAGAGATAAGGCAAGGCTTCCAAAGAGGAGCAGGAATTCAAGTCGGGTTTGAGTGCCTGACAGGATTTTATTGGGCAGCAGTGGTGTGTAGGGCAGTTAACAGGAACAGGGTGTTGGAGAGGAAGGGACAAGACTTTCATCCTTCCATGCTCAGTGCCAAATTTAGCCTGTGATTGTCTTGTGGCTGCTTATGAAAGCAGTAAATGAAAGGGAGATGGTTGTCAGGGTCTAGAGGCTCTTGAATACTTCCATTTTTTAAGGTAACTGGTAGTTTCCCTCAGATAGCTGCCTAAGTTTTCATTGCTGCAGGTCTCTGGTCCTGTAAAGAGACCAGAGACAGGACTGCACTTGATTTGTCAGGAGGGATTAGGTTCCACTCTTAGGGGCAGTGTGCTAGCACTAGATCTCAGGGTTGTACTCAGCACCACAAGGCTAGGTGCCAGCAGGCAAGGTCCCACAGGGACTGCCTAAAAAGTCAAAAGATGCTGCTGGCTATGCAGCTTTACAAGAGCGGACCAAAGAAGGATCCCCCCCCACACACACACCCCCGTTCATGTCAAGTACATTGAGTCATAAAACAGGCTTCAATTTATCAAAACATTTTCCAATTTTGACTTTGTGAAGTCCAACTAATTCTAGAGCCCTTTTTGAAAACACATTTTCAAAGAAAGCTTAGCATTATTCCCATTGTATCAAGTGTTCTGGAGGTGAAATCCAATGACTTGTGCCTCCGAATTAAATGTTTCAATACATATGCATTTAGTACACATTATGGATGGCCTCTGTCTTCCAGAAGTTATTCCTCCTGGAGTCAAGGGTGATAATTAACAAATGCCAGGAGAAAAATATGAAAAAGGTTAATAAAACACTAGGACTGCCCCTTTTTATTGTGATCAGGGAAGAATCCACAATTGTGGTATTTTAGTTCTCTAAAGGGAGTGACAGAGTTGGCGACAATACAGTAAGGCAGGCGCTTGCTTGTAATGTAGGCCACTGTGCCTCAAGATGATCAAGGGGATGAACTGTAGATATCAAAGGGCAGGGAATGGTGTCTAGATCCCTTAGGGCCTCAGTGGTCATTGTAGGGATTCTGGCTTTTGCCCTAAGAAGCAACTGAAGAATTCTGAGCCAAGGAGAGAGAAATTATAATTTCAGTTTAGCAAGATCACTCTGTGTCCTAAGTGAAGATTAGACTATAAGGGAACATGGGTAGGGGCAGGTAGATAAATCTTTTTTTTTTTTATGTAATCAATTCCTCTTACACAAAAGGCAGAACATTAGGGGTTTAAAGAGCATATAGCGCAAATAGCACGCCAAGGAACCAGGACTTTATATTTTAGTCTAAGGGCATCCAGATTAAAAAGATTCAGGATACAAGAGTATTTACTACTGTTAACAATATGAGTAGTTAAGGATCCAGGGGAGGGATTTTAGGGTTAGAATGGGGTGGGGGCATTGTAAGAAGTATGAAGGGACCAGATTTAATTTTTTCCTGATGGGTTGAATGTGGAGTATAAGACACAAAAACCTAGGAAGGGCGTTTCTGAAGCCCTTATAGAAATGCATACCTGGGGGATTTGAAATAAGCTTGGTTCTTATGAGACTTTTAGGAATCTCTCCCTTCCCCAGTTTTCTTCCTGTCACGACATGTATCAAGTGTCCTGCTTCCCTCTCACTACAGAGAAGTTTCTTGACAATAGGAACTGTTCACTGGTACAAACTTAACCTGCATATAGCAGACTCCTTACATGAACAGATTAGCAACCTCATTAAAACAAATGGCAATGTGGATGTCTTAACAGAAGGATGGGTTTTCTTTCCAAAGTACAAATTCTTCCACTCACCTCATGTAATGTACTGTCAGATACACAACCACACAAAAACAGCCATTTCAAACAAGTTGGTTTAATTCCAGGCAGTACAGAATTCAGGCTAGAACAAAGACTAAAGAACAGTTTGGCAGGATTCCGGGTTAGGTTAACTCTAACCTCACTGCTAAGGCTGAAATGACTGATGAGAAGAGTTAAAGAGATGAACCACTGCATGATTTTTTTTTTTTTTTTTTACAAAAGTTTATTCTCAAATGTACAACAGTCTCCAAAACAACTTCATTCTAGCTGTAGGTGGCAACAGATGTTATGGCAGGGAATCCGGATGTTAAAACAGGAATGGAATTAAGTATCACCATTGCCCCAGGCACAAGGAACGGCTTACTTTTTGCCAGATTTCTTAATTCCACCTGTGGCTGCAAAAGGAGGAAAAAAAAGTCTCATCTAGGGAAAGATACAGTTCTCATGGTAGTAGCCTGAGGGGCCTGAAATAGAAGGCTCAGCTGTCGTACTGGGGATTCTTTTTGACACAATCACATACAGGGCTTTACCAATATTGTCTATTCTGGGCAAAAGTAGAATGAGGATGAGGCAGGGGCATAAGTAATCGCTGTGCACTGGTCTAGATCTACATTGTGTTGTGTACTTCAGACTGGTTCATTTAATCCTCATCCCCTATCAACTCATTTTTTCAGATAATGAAGTCTTAAATGTTAGGTGTTTAAAGTTATAAACTAGTATGTTATGAAGCCAGGATTCCAACCTGGGGAGTCTAACTTCCAACTCCATATTCTTAACTGCCACGTCACATCACACTACCTTCCATATTATGATCCTAGGGTCTGGTTTACTCAATACCTGTATTTTACCCAATTTATAAATGACTATTTGGCACACAGTAGATAATTTAATAGATGTGGAGTTAAGTATGCCTAGTATAGGAATGAAGATCCCTTAGGACTGACAAAATAAACCTTAAAAAAATTAGATGTCAATGGAAACAATTAGTATAGGATTTCACTAAGGATTGACGTCCCTATACACAGAGTAAGGAAAGGTGCAAAATACCTCACCATGTTACCCCAAAAAGAGTTTGCAACAGTTAGAATCTCAGTGTTGTGTAAATAAATAATAATGAATACAGCCCACTGGGATAGAGGTCTTGGTAAGCCCTGGATGACACTCCCACCACCATAGCCTCCACCTTCCCCAGTGTGGCTCACAGTGATCCAATAGAGCATCACAACTATGGAGAAAATAATCACTAGTTTGATGAAATGTAAACAGCATTTAAGCAGCATAAAAATATTCAGGCTGTTGGGCTCGAAAAACATTTTTTGACACAATCAATTTCTCTTACATAAAAGAGGTAGAATGTTAAAGGCTTAAAAGGCATATAGTGCAACTAGCACGCCAAGGAACCAGGAGTTTTTACATTTCAGTTTAGGAGCATCCAAAAGTTAAAAGACTCAGGATACAAGAGTATTTACTACCGTTAACAACATGAGTAGTTAAGAAACAGTGAAATATAACTTTGGGGCAAAAAATTGTGGCAGATATTTGGAAACCCAACTGTATGAATTCGAATATGAATTTCTGTGTTTCAATTCTGCCTCTCCTCCAAGGAAGGGAGGCAGACTGCCTGGCAGGCAGGTAGACAGGTAGACTTCGTTTCCAGACCCGGCCTGACTTCGTCCCTTCCCGCTGCGGCGGATCCAAGCATGGCTAGGCCACCGCCGCAGTGGACACCAAGAACCGAGACCTCCCACTCACCATCCAGGCAGGACACGGGCCTGCCCGGGCCGCGTCCAGACCGATACTCACAATATTTGTTTGGATTGGGCTCTACCTAGCCCTCACTTACCCAGGGGGCCCTTCCCCGCGGCCTTCGCTTTTAATTCCTCGAGTTTCTTTTGCTCCTCTTTCTGCTTCTGCTTGAACGCCTTATCTTCCTAGGGAGAAGCAGAGCGGGTTCACTCCAGGCGGGTGTCCCAGCCCCGCCGCGCCCGCCCACGCCTCCGCGCGGCCCTCACCTCGTCCATCTCCTTGGCCTGCTTCTTGGGCTGTTTCAGGGGCTTCTTCTTGCCACCTATGGACGACACGAGCACGCTCAGCCCGGGCCTCACCGAGTGCCGTCCCACTCCACCCCGTCGGCCCCATACACTCACCTTCGCGGCCGGACATGGCGCCTGCCGCCCCTTCCCCAGACCCTGCCACCGGAAGCGGAGCTCTCGCGCCCCACCCCTTGGCTTACACCTCCCCGCGGGCCCACTGATTGGCTCCTAGTCGGGAAGTTGCGCTCCCTCTGCCGGAAGTGGCCGTCTGGAGGCGGGCGCTAAAGGCTCAGGGATCAATTGAGTGGCGGGCGTTCGTTTGGGGGTTGCAGTGCGAGCGCGAGGCGCGCCAGGTATGGGGCGAGGGTGGGGGTCGTTCTGTCAGGGGAAGGTCCGGAAACCGGGAGGAGTGCTAAACCGGAAGGCATCCGGGCTGGGGTTGTGCCCGGGCTAGGCACTGCAAGTAGAGGGAAGGGTTTGTGCAAAAGGCCTTGAAGCTTCGCGCGTTCCTGGAACCGAGGAAAGCACAAAGTGGAGAAAGAAGCGAGGGGAGGTGGCAGAGGTGGGCGAGGGCGAGATTACCTGGTCCTAGAGCTTTGGAGGCCACCCGAAGGAGTTTGGGTTTCATAATATAGTGCAGGGCGCGACTTTTTGCAATTCTGTTTATTCAGTACATTTTTGTTGATTATATACTATATGCAGATAGTATTCTAGGCACTGAGGATGCAGCAGTGAACAAAACAGTGGCAGCCCTGGCAGAGCTGACATTCTAGTGGAGGAGACTACAAGCCAAGTAAATGAGTGAAATGTGCATGAAGAAAAATAAAGCAGTGGATAAGGAGTGCTGGGGTAGGGGTGGATGGCAATGACGTTTAAGCAGGACTTGAAAAAGAGGAGGCAGCAAGCAGTACAGATAGTGAAAGCTAGTGTGAAGGCTCTGAGGTGGGGATAGTTTAGTGTGTTCAGCAGTACTAAGTCCATGCGTGGTAATTATGTAAGGTGAAAGCTGTGTTAGCTAACCTTATTGTAGTGAACATTTAGCAATGTATGAGTGTATCAAATGATCACATTGTACACCTTAAACTTATACAATAGTATATGTTAATTATATCTCAAAGCTGGGGGAAAATTCCTTGTGGCTGGAGCAGAGTGAGACCAGGGAGACGAGTGGGATATAAGGTCAGAGAAGAGAGATCAGAATGAGAGCCAGGAGGTGGATGCCCTGTGGGCCATGGAAAGGATTACCTTTTACCTTGAGAGAAACGGAGAATCATTGCAGGGTTTGAGCAGAGAGAGACGTTATAAAAGAATCACTGATCTGTTGACAGAAGACTGTAGGGGCTAGAGTAGGAGCAGGAGTCTCCTAGGATAATCCAGACAAAATATATTGGTAATTGGGACCAGGTGGTATCGGCGACAGAGACAAGAGTGAGGGATTCTGGATTTGGAAAAGAAGTGGCATCAGCTAATGAATTGGACGTGAGGTGGGAGAAAAAGCAGAGTCAGGGATGATGAGAGAATTTTGGCCTGATTTGGACTTGGGGTTTCCATCAACCAAGATGGAGAAGACTGTGGGGAAAGCAGCTTTGGGAGGGGAAGATAGGATCCCCATGAACCTTCTGAGCAGTGATGTGGATTGGGCAGTTCGATAAATGAGCCATCTGGAATTCAGAGGAGAGGTCTGGGCAGGTGAAGTCACTAGTTGGTTTTTACTTTGAAATAACAACTTTATTGAGATACAATTTACGTACCATGTAATTCTATTTGGTGTGTACAATTCAGCAGTTTTAGTATTTCAGTGTTGTGCAACTATTACCACAATCAATTTCAGAGCATTTTTGTAGATGTGTTTTAAAGCCATGAAACTGAGTGAGAGAGGAGTCTGAGGACTAAGCCTTGGGACACTCTGTGGAAAGGTTAGGGAGATAAGTGGGGACTGGAAGCCACGTGCTGAAGGCATTTCAAGGAGAAGGGACCTGTCACAAGGCACAGGCTACTGAGGACTGAGAACTGGTTGTTGGATTTAGCAGTGCAGAGGTGACCTGGTCAAGAGCGGTTCCAGTGACATGGTGGGAATGAAGTCCAGATCAGAGAGAGTTTAAGAAAACAGGAGAAGAGGAACTGGGTAGAGTGAGCACAACAATCTGTCAAGGAGTTTGGCTGTTAAGAGGGGCAGAGAGATAGGGCAGTTACTGGAGGGGGTGTCAGATCAATTACTGGGCAGTGTCTGAGGAAGGGAGAGGCCATGGGGCCTAGGGCCCAGCTTGGTCCTTCATGGAGCATGGATTCTTCACCCAACAGGGAGAAGGGAATGAGACAGACACTGGCAGGTGGGAAGGTGTGGTGGGAAGTTCTTTTCTAAATTTTAGCTATTGGTGAAAAATGAGGTAAGCCATCAGCTGCAAGTGAGGATGATGATGGAGGTTTGAGGAAAGGGCGTTTGGTGGAGACAAGTGAGACAGTGGACAAGTGAGAATGGATTTGAAAGGGGCAAGATTCTGAACTTGGGCCTCAAGGCCCTGCTTAACTTGGCTTCTGTCCACCTGTCCAGACTCTTCTATCCATTCCGCTCTCCTCTTCTTTCCAGATACATCGGCTGTCTTTCAGGTTCTAGATGACCTTGAGCGCCTTTCTACTTTTTCTCTCTGCCAAGGACATCTTCTCTTTGCTGGTTGAGGGGTTTGTGAGACATCTGAGTGGAGAGGAGCTGAGCAACAGGCTGGGGCATGAGGGCGGGAGGCTGAGAGGAGGGACTGAACTGAAGGAACAGCTTGGGGGTCATCGGTGCCTCCCCTCACAAAGAGAAATCCTTGCTGTCACCCAGTTATGTTCTGGTGATGGGCTAGGCAACAAATAAATAGAGAAGACAGTGCGTATCTGATGGAGAAAAATAAAGCAGGTAAGGAAGCCAAAGAGGGAGTGGTCAAGGAAGGCCTTGCCAAGAGGTGATATTTGAGCAAACACATGGAAGTCAGGGTGAGCCGACTGGACTTGTGGAGAAAGAGTGGTCCAAGCAAGGAAGTGGCAGGGCACAGGCCCTGTGGCGGGATCGTCCTTAGCTTGGTAGGGTGGCCGGAGTGGAATACAGGGATGGAGAGAAGGAAGGGGACGAGGGCTGAGAGGACTGGGGCCTGTTGGCCACTGGCAGGACTGGTGTTTATCCAGGTGAGATGAGACCTGTTAGGGGTTTTGGACTGAGGGATGTGATCTGCCTTATGAGTTAACAGCCTCTGGTTGTCATGTGAAGAGGGGCAGTTGCAACGGGCAGGGGAGGAAGCTAAGACTTCATAGGAGCTGTAGCTGTCATCTCTGTCAAGAGTGGGTGCCCTTCCTGAGGTCCAAGAGTGGGCAGCTGATAGAGGAAGAGCGGGGAAAGGAGGCTGAGAAGGTCAGAGGAAGCCCAGAGGGGGTAGTGATTTCAAAAAGAGAGGGTGTTGAAAGCTGCAGAGGTAAGGGACAAGAAATCTGAGGAGCACCAGCTGGATCTGGCAAGGTGGACATTTTGCAGGGCCGCCAGGAGAGCAGCCTTGGTGGCAGACTGGGTTCAAAAGAGAACGGGGCTGAGGAAGTGGTGACAGCCAAGGTGGACAGCTTTCTGCCGAGCATTGCTAAGGAGCATAGGTGCTGTGGTTGGCGGGGCTGCAAGGCTGCGTGCTCTGCTTTGATGAGGGGTGCACCTGCAGGATTGTTGCAGGGTCACAGTTTGTGTGCAGAGGGCACTGGCATTGAGGCCTAGGAGGCCAGTGGCCACATGCGCTCCTTTGGGCCTTATGAATGGGACCCAAGGGTTCAGGCACGGCATCAGCTTGAAACCGCTGTTACAGGGGTGCCCCCTTCTGTGTCTCTCAGCTCGGGCATACTTTGTCCAGGAGGCAAGTCCCTACCCATCCAGCTTGGTTTTCAAGAGAGCTCGAGCTTCTCTAAGCACAATGGGTAGGAGGCCCTGGGTAGGTCTCTGTTCCACATCACCTTACATCAGAAAGCCTGTTTCTTGGTAACTGGAGCACCTCCAACTTGTCTTCTTGTCCCCAGCTTCCTCTACTTTTATCTCTCTGGCCTGGTTCTTTGGCCACCAGGTGTCACTCTGACAGCCAGTGTCACTACTGAGGTCTCCAGGGGGTGCAAGGGTGGTTTGGCCAGAGGAGGGCGCTGCTGGCCCAGGTTTGCCCAGAGAGCATGGGTCTCGTGGCCCTCTCTTGGGGGGGGGTCCTCAAAATCACAGCTGCCCTTGGGCTCCTGATAATGGGAAACTCTATGCTGTTCAGGTGGTGAAGTAGGCGTTGTTGGGCCCAAACGTCAAAGCAGAGTTGAAAAAGGAAAGGTTAAAGTAACCCAACCTGTTGAGCAGTGACTGAGGTTGCAGCAGATGGAGAAAGTTTATGGAAAGTGAAATGTGAGACTGGGAGTTGCTGACCTGGAGAGTCTGGGCTTGCAGGGCAGGAGGAGGAGGGTTGGTGTGAACCTAAGGAAAGTTGTCCTCTGTCGCTGAAACCCGCTGGTCCGACAGTTTCCCCGCGTGTCTTTATCAGTCTTTGTGGGGCGTTGTTAGCATGCACACAACTCAGGTTTGAGAATTTTCTTTGCCATTAACAGGAATGTGGGCACCAGAACTCTTATTCAAGTCATAATAGAGACCTGGGGGATGCGGAAGGCATGATTTCCCAGATACATTCTTCCCTGATGTGTCTTGTTGTCCAGGTCCCTGGGGAAAGCCTGACCTCAGTGACAGCAGTCTCCAGGCCCTGCACAGCAGCTCTCAGTTTGGACTTCTTAGTGGAAGTTAGTCGGTTCAGAACTGTCCTTAGGGCTTGAAACCTGCCTGACTCATGCCCAGCTTTCTCAGGTGTGAGCTGATCTGTCTGATGTCCCCCACAGATCTCCCAATGACAGGGTACAGCCCTGTGTTTGCCATGCAGCATGTCGCGGGCGTGCCCCCCATACTGATGCGGAGAGGCCTCCTTGGAAAGGACCCCTCTATGACCAGGACTCTCTGCAGCCCAGGCCCCAGCCAGCCGAGAGAGAAAAGACCCGAGGACGTGACCCTCGGGCTGTATCACCGCCTCACAGCGCTGGGAAGGGCCCTGGGGCATGGCATTCAGCAGCGAGCGTCTTCCACGGCCAAGACTTGGTGGGACAGATATGAAGAGTTTGTCGGACTCAGTGAGGTTCGAGAGGCCCAGGGAAACGTGACCGAGGTGAGGAGGGGAGCCCAGGTGGTTGGCCCCGCCCCCTGACTGGGCAAATGAGCCCCGGATGCTCCTGCCACACAAATCATCAGCCAAGTCACCAGCCGCCAGCCACCAGCCACATGGTGTTTAGAGCCACATCCAGATTTGCCTTTTCTTGAACAAATGCAAGTAGTAGGGAGATTGGACTGTTTTTCATATGACAGCATAGGTTTGATAGTACTAGGGTGAAGGTCTCTGTGTAACTGTGATCCCATCCCCCCGAAAATAAGTTACTGTGTGCCGGTGAGTCCCTGGCCAATAGCATCTATTTTGTCAGGCCAGCAGACACTTCCTTCACTGACGGTTTGGGGGTTGGAGATGAGAGTTGATGTGTTACCGTGTCCTCGAAGCCCCGCGTGTAATTAAAACATCCCCCGTGAAGGTGGAGGCCCTGAGAATCGTACTGTGGGGTGCAAAGAGCTGCCTGTGTTTGTCAAGTCCTTTGTGGGAGCGGATATGCACTCCGCCACCTGTTCCCACTCCTGCCTGGGTGCAGACCAGTAAAGTGTGACAGGAAGAACCTGGGCTCCAGCCGCGGGGTTTGAGGCAGAGTGCTGCCTCTGCCCGTGGAGGTCACGACCTTGGCTGAGACAGGGTTTCTGGGCCTGTAAAACGGAGGCCGTTGCAATGCCTCTCTCGGCACTGTTGTGAGGTGTCACTAAGGTAACACGTGGAAACGTCTTTCATAGGTTCTTTTCTGTAGTTTGTCAGACTAGAGTTGGCTGGGTTTGGTAGACAAAGATTGTGTGCAGTCATACCTGTTTTCCAGTTTCCCAGGGGCATGTTATTTCTACTTGAATGGATTAATCCGATGATTCCGGTGGGCGTGGCCGGGGCTGCACTTTGAGGACCACTGGGTGAGCCGGAGTTCTGTGTCTGAGGGACTCTCTGCCCTTTGCACTGACACCCTGCTGACCTCAGCCACAGCCTCTTTGGGACTAGAGATGAGCCTGTGTGGGTATGGCGAGAAGGGGCAGCCGGCCTCCGTTGTTCTCTCCACAGGCAGAGAAGGTGTTCATGGTGGCTCGAGGGCTCGTCCGCGAGGCTCGTGAAAATGTGGAAGCACAGCAGGCCAAGCTGAAGGAGGTGAGGGACCGCTTGGACCGCATCTCCCGAGAGGATAACCAGTACCTGGAGCTGGCCACTCAGGAACACAGGATGCTGCAGGTAGGCACCTTGGGAGGCTGCCATTCCTCACCTGGACAGGGACCCTAGGTCATGGAGGGGTGCGGTGGAAACCCTGATTGGTCTGGTGGTCAGAGGCCTGACGAGGAGGCAGACCAGAAGCCGCAGTTGGAGGGACTGGGCCCCAGGCTTCCAGAGCCCATGCACCCACTTCTTTCTAGAGTAGTGGAGCCAGCAGTCCAGGGCACCATAATTGGGGCCCCAGGGTGCTGAAGAGGGAACACCATGGAGGGTGCTGGCCCCAAGAGTGCCAGACACTTCCATCCTGAGAGACACATGTCTGGCGAAAGCAACTCCGCTTGGGCAGGAGGACAGTGCTGCTCACCTCAACCACCCTGAAGCCTTTGCTCCCACACCCGACCAGGCTTGTACTGCCTTCATTCATTAGTACGTAATCGGTGCCAGGTGTGAGGCGGAGCCCCAGGGACACGGTAGTGGGACATACGCTGTCAGCTAGAGCTTCACAGTCACACCGCTGCTGTATAATACCACTTTACCTCTGCAGGAGGAGAAGAGGCTTCGCACGGCCTATCTGCGTGCCGAAGACTCTGAACGAGAGAAGTTCTCCCTCTTCTCTGCAGCTGTGCGGGAAAGTCATGAGAAGGAGCGCACTCGGGCTGAGAGGACCAAGAACTGGTCCCTCATTGGGTCAGTCCTGGGAGCCCTGATTGGCGTGGCTGGCTCTACCTACGTGAACCGTGTTCGGCTGCAGGAGCTGAAGGCCTTGCTCCTGGAGGCTCAGAAGGGGCCTGTGAGTCTCCAGGAGGCCATCCGAGAACAGGCATCCAGCTACTCCCTCCAGCAGAGGGACCTCCACGACCTCATGGTGGACCTAAGGGGCCTGGTGCAAACTGAGCCAAGGCAGAGCTCTGGGTCCCAGGCAGGTACTTCCCCCACCCGAGACAGAGACACAGATGTCCTTTTGGCTGCCTTGAAAGAGCAGCTCAGCCATTCCAGGCAGGTCCATTCCTGTCTAGAGAGTTTACGAGAGCAGCTTGATGGCCTGCAAAAGACTTTCAGCCAAACGGCTGGGATTGTTCAGCTTGCGGAGGCTGCAGCACTTCCAAGCCTGGTGGAGCCAGCAGATGGGGCCGTGCCTGGCGCCCTTGTGGAACAGGGGAGGGTGATCCTGGCGCTGGCGGACATGGAACAGAGGCTAGAAGCCCAGGTCAACAGGAACACCATCTACAGCACAGTCGTCACCTGTATGACAGTTGTAGCCGCAATGCCTGTGCTCTACATGCTGTTCAGGGCCAGCTAGCCCCTGGACCCCACGCCAGAGGGTCTGAGGGGATAGGTGTGGGTGTGGATTTAGAGAATCCAGGTAGTGAAGTGAGCCTTTGGGGGTACACGCAGCCTCAGCCTGAGTCTGAGTACCATCCATGTGGCTCACCAGCAGGCACACTTTGCTTTTTAGGCCATACTCGTTTACACTAATTAGGAAAATTTGTGCTAATGTCCAATTAAAGTGTCTTTGAGTTTGTATTATTTAAAGTAATTGACATCGGACTGAAGTTTCATCTGTTGAAAATTGAGATTTGGGACCTGAGGGTTTCGAATTACAGCAGCCACCTCCTTTTGTCCTTTCTCGCCTTCTATTTGTCTTGTCCTTGGTTCAGGACCATTTTGGATGCACTTACCCTTGAGGCCTGGATTTTCACTTTGGATTTCCTGGCCTGCCCTGTGTCGGGTTGCCTAGGTGTTCCGGTGAATGGAACCTAGCCTGCTGCCCACCCATTGGTGACGATGGTTACTGCCCCTCTTCTGGATCACTTCCTCTGCTGTGGTGGGGAGAATCTCCTGGTTCTAACACCATAGGGATGATCAGAGGAGAGCAAGGAAGAGGGATTGGGGAAAGAGTTGATGAATTATGCTGGGGACATGTTTACAGGGATTGGTTGCCAATCTGGGTCCCTGGTGCAGCTTTGGGCAGCACAGGTGTGCCACCAGGGCTGGGTTCAGCTCACCGGCAGTGTGCACAGAAAGGCAGTGATGGGGAGGGGCCTCCCAGAGGTGGGAGATGTAGCGGAGGGTGTGGAGGCAGACCGCTCTGAGAACCCCTGACCTCTCCCTTTTCAGAGGGGGATGGCAGCCTTTGACCGCCTGGGCTAAATGGCCACAGGTGGCCTTGTGTTTCCTTGAGTAAACAGGAGCAGTGGGGAGGTACTCTGTACTCTCCTGGGAATAGTGGAGGCCTCGCAGGTCTGGAATACCTGTCAGAGCAGACTGAGGTGGCATGCAGGGTCTGTGGTAGCGGCTTCCTGTGGAGCAGAAGTTTTCCAACAAGGTGCCCTTGCCTTTTGGAGCCTGTGCTCAGACCTGGGCAGTGAGCATGGCCCAAGTGGCCGCACAGGTGGTATGAACCTCTGAGCTCCTGGTCCCTTAGTCATCTGGTCACTTCTTTCTTGGCATTGTTTTTCTGTAATGGTTCCTCAGGATGGCACGGGATGAAACGACCTCTGATGGCGTTGGAGGTACCATGTCAGATGAGGGGTGCTGTGGGATTTGGAAGTCTCAGGCATCCCTCTGGGTAAGGTAGGTCTTGAGGGGTATGCACTTGAGTGAGTGGATTTCGGGAGGGGAGGATTGCAGGCACATGGAAGGGGCTCCCCACAAGCTGCACAGGCAGGAAAGCCATGGTGGGTGAGAGACTCGGGGCAGACTGACCTGGCTGAGGTGATCGGTGTGGGGGAAGGTGGAGCGTAAGGTTAGAGAATGAAGTGGGGGATCTGGGGTGCCAGATGGGCAGGCACCTGGGGTCTCTGATGCCAGAGGCCAGGAATGAGGGAACTGGGGAGGGAGCGCCGTGCTAGTGCAGACCATGGGCTGAGTGCCTGGACCCAAATGCTGGAAAGAGATAGAGGAAAGGGAGAATTTGGAAGGCAGAGCTGGGTAGATGAGAGTGAAGGCAGAATCTTGGTGGGGAGAGTCAAATGGGAAGAGGGTGCCTGTGCTCTTAGCTCTGGACAGTAGCCAGTATGGATGACCTGAACTTTCTGGGGAAGCTCTGGGGACTTCCAGGGTGATTGTATGACAAAATTTTCCTCCCAGGAGGCCATCCTAATGGCCTTAAAGCCAAAGTCTTCCAAAAACCCTAATAGCATGGGCCAGGTCTTGGCTCCTGAGTTTGCAGTGGGCAGGCCAGGGTGAGAAGGGCCCAGCAGGGGGCACAAATGGGCCTCTGGGGAGAGCCTTTCTGCTCAGCGGTTCCTCCCTCCAAAGGCCCAGGTATTTGCCAGTGAGGGAGTCTAGACTTGCCCAAGGCTTCTCGGTTATGGGTGGGTCCAAGTATAGGCCAGAGTGAAAGGAAGGAAATGCGCCTTTGCTTGTGCACAGCCGAAGTGTCTTTAACAGCCGGGCTAGGTGTGGTATCACCTCCACTTGCGGGTGAGCAAATAGCCTTGTGTGTGTGTAGTAGGGGGCGGGGGTCAGGTTACTTGGCTTAGTGGTGGCGCAAACCCAGGCCCAGCCCCAAAGGCTGCGCTCTTCCCGCACAGCCAGAGGTGGGGGCCGGAAGGAGGGGTTGGCTGTTTGGGAGTCCTGGGAGTAGGGGCAGTGGGCAGGACCCGGTGCGGTGGGAGAAACAAGGCGCCGAGGAGTTCAGGTAAAGAAAGTTGGAGGAGGCCAACCACTGGAGCCAGGTATTGGAAAGAGGAAGCCCGGGGTACTGCAGGGCAGAGGTGGTGGCTAGGGAACAAGCGGGGCAGGTGAGGGGCGTGGGTCCCACCCAGCGCTGGCTGGCAGGAAGAAGCCCGGGGCTTGTACCACCACACCTGGGGGTGCAGAGCGCGCCCCTCGCCCCGGCCCCTCGGGTCGCGGGAGGGCTCCCAATTCCGGTCACGGCGCGCGGAGCGCAGGTGAGGCCCGCCGGGGGCGGGGCGGGCGAGGTGGGGCCGTCCACGCTCCACTCCTCTCCCTTTCCCTCGCCGCGACCCGCGTTGCCGTGGCTACCGCCGGGGTGCAGTCTGCCCCCTACAAGGGAGAGGTCGAGTCCCCCGCCCTAGGCAAGTGCGGAGTCCGCGGGGGCAGGAATGCGGCGTCCCGGGCAGCTCGGGGCGCACGCCCGGCTCTCGCGGCTGCTTCCGGCCTGGCCTGGGCGGCGGGCGGGGGGAGGGCGGCCCGGCGGGCGCGGGGGGGAAGGAGCGGAGCCGGCCCGGCCGACGCGGCTTTGTCTCCTTTGTTCCCCGCGGTGGCAGCGCCGCGGCGGGAGGGGCGGGCAGCGGGCGCAGTTTTCCGCCCCTCGGTCTCCGGGTAACAGCTGCGGCTCCGCCAGACCCACCTCCGGGGGGTGGGGGGGGGCCGCGAGGTCGCCGCGCGCAGAGCCCGAGCCCGGAGCGGCCGGCGCCCGCCTCGGCGCGCTCATCCCGCGGGGCCCGGCCCGGTGGTGAGTGCGGGGCCCGGGGCCGGGGCGGTGGGGACGAGGCGCGGCGGCGCGCCCTGGGGGGAGGGGCCGAAGCCTCGATCCCGCAGGGCAGGGGCAGCCCGGGTGAGTGGTGGGCAGCTTCGGTCCTGAGAGTTGGGACCACACTTCTCCGCGCGAAGGAAAAGTCTGGCGGCTCCGCCTGGAACGCGATTGGGAGACAGAGGAGGTGGAGCTGCTCCTCCGCGCCCCCTCCTCGCCGCCGCCGCCGCCGCAGCCTCAGCCGGAACCGGCCGGCCCCTTCCCCGCCCTCCCAGGACCACCCGTGGGGTCCCTTCCCTGCGAGTCCGGAGAGGAGGGAGGTGGCTCGAGGAGGAGCCGATTGGGAGGTCGAAGCGTCCCCCCGTGTAGTAACAGCCCTTCCAGGCTGCGCTGGGGTCGGACTGAGCCTCCTGCCACGCTCCCCCAGAGGGGGACCTCCTTCTCTGTGCTCAGACTGTCTTTGGGTCCTTGCGGGTGCCGGGTAAATGGTGGATCCTCCCACCCGACGTCAACACACAGACAACAGGGCGAGCAAGGTGCAGTACAGCACTATCAATGAGTAACTCCTCTGGATGGACCCAGGGCGCCCAGCAGGAGCACGGGAAGGAAAGGCCAGTTTCCCACCGTTCCCTGGGACTTGACCCTTCTCCAGGTGTGGAAGGGCAGAGTTTGCGAGCCCCTTCGGGTCGCGAGGACAGCCCCAGGAGGGCGCAGGTGGTGCTGGCTCTTTGCAGACAGAAGTTAGGCAGCCTTGGGCCCTGCTGCAGACGTCCAAAGTAAGGTGGGCCAGAAGAGACCTCAGGACAGGCCTGGCACAGGCGGAGTGAGGCTTTGGCTGTGCACCTCAGCGAGGCCTCAGTGGACAGGAGATCCTGGCTGTGCAGGTTGGGGACGTGAGGCCTGGCTCCAGTCCATCGTCTCCTGTCTGCTCTGGCCTGGTCATTAATTAAAGTGGGGCTCTCACGCCATGTCCTTTGAGAGGCCAAGTAGCTAAGAGAACCCCATATCTCCCCTACTGGCTAGATTTCCTTGGCTGTGAAATGGGGGTGGCGGGAGGTCCTTTCAACATACAAGGAGCACCTGCTTGGTGCTTGGTCCAAGGATGTTGCTGGGGCCTCCGAATCAAAAGCCACACTTCTTTCATGGAACTTCAAGTCCAGAGGGTGGAACAGGGAGAAAAGTGGCCTTGGTCGGTGCCACCAATGCCAGGCACACACCACACCACGTCTAATGGTCAGAGCAGTCAGACCTGCCTTCTGTTCTGCACGTGGCAAATGAGGCTCAGAGAGCCACGGCAGAGCTGCGGTGTGCACGGCCAGCACACGGAGCAGCCTGTGTGGGGGGGGTGGGGGGGGCAGGGAAGGCTCCCCTGGGAGATGATGGTTGGGAGTCAAGTTATGGGACAGAGAGGGAGTGCACATTCCAGGCAGTGGGAACAGGCTGCGTGATGGCAGGGAGGAGCGAGACAGCCCGCGGTTCAGGAACGAGGAGCATGTGTGGGGGAGCACTGGCAGGGATCAGATGGGGGTGCTGGAGGATTTGACCTTTATCCCAGGCCATAGCATGTCCCAAAGACCCTGCAGAGAGGAATGTGCTCCAATTCCTGTGAAGTGGGAGGTTTGACCGGAGGGGCTGGGGGCTGCTCTGTGGCCTGTGGCAGAGGTTAAGTGAAATAGGAGTGCCCGACAAGGAGGAGACATTGTCACGGTCCATCTTCTCCGCCCCCAGCTGCCGTATGTGGGGAAGGGCAAGGGGTGCTGGGCCCTGTTTCAGTGATTGAGGAAGCCTGTTGCTTTTCCCAGGGTGGGTCAGCCTCCAGTCTCCACTGGCCTGGCCAGGAGCTGTTCCAATCCTGTGGGCCACCCAGTTGTGATTTTACATTTGGGGAGTGTCTTGGTTGCTTCCCCTTGAGGGCTGGAGAACCTTGGCACACAGTAGGCTCTGAGCAAATGTTTGTAAGCGGATAAAGGAGTGGATGTTGGTCTAACTCTGGACCCTCTGCCCCAGGCGCATCCATGAGCAGGAAGTGACAGGCAACAGCCAGCAGTAGCTGAGTGCAGGAGGTGGCCTCTGCCAATCCCAGGCAGACTCTGTCTTCCCCGAGGAAGAAACTTTCTTTCCTCACCCCTTGCAAGCAAGGTGGGGGGCTCCTGGGAAGCCCAGCTTTGCCACACTCCTGGGCTTCTCGCCGGGTTCGCAACTCTCCCTGCCACCCCCTTCCCCACCCCCTCGGGTGGCAAACAGAGGTGGCCTTGTTCTTGCTCCCATAGAGCTGCCCTGTTCTCTGCACACTAAAAATGGAAACCCCCAAGCTATTTCGGGAGCAGTGCCCAGCCCAGCCCGGCCGTGGCCGCGGCTTCCCTGCTCCCGCGGGCTGCTGGACTTCCCTCCAAGCCTTGCGCCCAGCCCGGCTTGCTCTAGGGCAGCCTCAGGGACACCCCTTGGGGCCCTTGACTGGGAGGAGCTGACCTGGGCTGAGGGAATCTCTCCCATAGGCAGAGTGGTGGGAAGAGCTGAGCAATGTGGCCTTGGGCACAGGCAAGTAGGGGAAGTGTCTCCCAGCCTGTGATGTATGGCCTTGTCCTAGTGCTTTACCAACCTTGGTGCTCCTGGCAGAGGACGATAGTGTTGCCATGGTTTCCTGGTCCCAGCAGGCCTTAGCTGGGGCCTGCAAGGAGGGGTCTGTGAGGAGAGCAGGCACCCCAGGTCTGGGAAGGTCCTGGGTTTGGGGGGCACAGCTGGACATGGTGACTTCCTCTTAGACAGTCCCCCTACCTCTAGGCCTGGCTCTGCTCTGACCTGTCAGAGAGGCCAGAGTTAGACCAACATTTACTCCTTTATTCACTTACAAACATTTGCTAACAAGAGATGGCCTGGCTTCCACAGCCCTCTAGGACTTAAGGTTCAAACCAGGGAAGTGTGCGTGAGTCTGCGTTTGTGGGTGTCTGAATGTGGGTGGTGGTGTGTGTCTTTTGTAGATGGCTGTGACCTGTGCCCGTGCAAAGTGCGTATATCTGTGAGATGTGCATGTTTCTGTGTATAAGGAGGTGTGGATGTGTCATCTCTGTGCAGGTATCTGTGTGGGTAGTGTGTGTGTCTGTGTGGCGCATCTGCCTGTGTTTCTGTGTGTGTTTGCTCTGTGTGCATCTGTTTGTGTGCCAGTGCCCATGTGCTCGTGTGGGGGTGTGTGGATGCAGGTTGGAGGGTACGTATGCTTCTTGGTATGCACGAGCATGTCTGCTTATGTGCTGGTGGCAGTTTGGGCTCCGGTAGCCCCTGGCCTGTGTGGAGGGTGTGTACCTGGGTGCCTCAATAGGTGGAGTTTGGTCAGAGGGTGAGAATGGGAGAAGGGGCTGGAGAGGTGCAGGGCCGTGCTAGGGGCCTGACTGGACCCTGTCAGCCTGGGGGCTCCTTCCTAGCTGCCCTTTCCCAGGCCCTGAGGGTTCCCAGTTCTGCTGCCCTCCCCCTCCCTGTGTGGGCTCCGAGGAGGCGTCCCCTGTGGAATGTGTTTGATGGCCAAGAGCCAGGCTGGGCCCAGTTCCACCGGCAGGCTGGGCAGCAGGAAGGGGGTACCTTTGTGCTGCTTCCGCGTGCCTGCAGCCCAGCCCCCAGCTTCATGGTCTGCTTTCTCCCTGGCTAGGTGACTTCCACACGGGTCATGCTGTTGTCTCCTGACCCAGCCGGCCCTGCCAGGTGAGCCTGACCTCACACCTAGGCATCTGGGAGAAGTGTGATGTTCACTTCTACTGGGGGCTTTCCAGGATGGGGCTAGTCTTTTGGGCCTCATACCTGCTAGCCTTAACCTCCCTCTCTTGTCTGGCCCTTTGGTTCTGTGCTTATTACCTTCTGCATTCCTGTCTGAAAGGCTCTTCATCCAATTTTTGCCCTGCCCTGCCCTGCCCTGCAAGTAGCCCATGCGACCTTGCCCTCCCTCCTCCTCCTGTCCAGCAAACACATCTGTGACGAAGGAGCCAGTCTCTCCTTGGGGTTCTGGGCCCCTCCTTCCCATCACCTACTCTCCTGCCCCCTCCAGGCCCTGGTGCCTGGGGATGGGATGTTTCCCACATCTCTGCCCCTCCATCCCCTCACCCTCGGACCCTGTGGTGGGTGACAGAGCAGTGCAGGGTGAGGGTGGGGTGCAGGTCTGAGAAAATAGCGCTTACAGAGAACAGGCAGTGTTGAAGCCTTTAGGAAAGCCCTCCTGATCCCTCGCTAGTGTGTGGTCCTGGGGTCATCCCGGACCAGTGCCTGTCTAAGCCTGGGCCTCTCCGCGCCCCCTGGGTTGGGAGGGGCATCTTGGTAATGGCATCGCCCTGTCCTTCACCAGTGGCCCCTCGGCACCCAGGGAGCCACGTGAGCCCTGCTCCACCTCTCTCCCTGCCAGGTGACCATGCCTGCCCTTGGCCGAGCTCTTCTGCAGGCACTCTGGGCCGGGTGGGTCCTCACCCTGCAGCCCGCTCCACCGGCTGCTTTCAGCCCCAACGGCACGCACCTGCAGCACTTGGCTCGGGATCCCACCTCAGGCACCATCTACTTAGGAGCCACCAACTTCCTGTTCCAACTGAGTTCAGGGCTACAGCTGGAGGCCACTGTGTCCACTGGCCCTGTGCTAGACAGCAGGGACTGTCTGCCACCTGTGGTGCCCGAGGAGTGCCCCCAGGCCCAGCCAACAAACAACCTGAACCAGCTGCTCCTGGTGAGCCCAGGGGCCCTGGTGGTGTGCGGGAGCGTGCACCAGGGCGTCTGTGAGCAGCGGCGCCTGGGGCAGCTCGAGCAGCTGCTGCTGCGGCCAGAGCGGCCTGGGGACACCCAGTATGTGGCCGCCAATGACCCTGCAGTCAGCACGGTGGGACTGGTGGCCCAGGGTTTGGCTGGGGAGCCCCTCCTGTTTGTGGGGCGGGGATATACCAGCAGAGGGGTGGGGGGTGGCATTCCTCCCATCACGACCCGGGCTTTGCGGCCACCGGACCCCCAAGCTGCCTTCTCCTACGAGGAGACCGCCAAGCTGGCTGTGGGCCGCCTCTCTGAGTACAGCCACCACTTCGTGAGCGCCTTTGCACGTGGGGCCAGCGCCTACTTCCTGTTCCTGCGGCGGGACCTACAGGCTCAGTCTAGAGCCTTTCGTGCCTACGTGTCCCGCGTGTGCCTCCGGGACCAGCACTACTACTCCTACGTGGAGTTGCCACTGGCCTGCCAGGGTGGCCGCTACGGGCTGATCCAGGCCGCCGCCGTGGCCACCTCCAAGGAGGCGGCCCGGGGGGAGGTGCTCTATGCAGCCTTTTCCTCCGCTGCCCCCCCCACTGTGGGCCGGCCCCCGGCGGCAGCAGCGGGGGCCTCCGGGGCCTCTGCCCTCTGTGCCTTCCCCCTGGACGAGGTGGACCGCCTTGCTAACCGCACGCGCGACGCCTGCTACACTCAGGAGGGCCGCACGGAGGACGGGGCCGAGGTGGCCTACATCGAGTACGATGTCAATTCCGACTGTGCACAGTTGCCTGTGGTGAGTCCCAGCACTAATGAGGCCACCGTGAGGCCACTGGCCAGGCATCCGCTGCCAAGCAGCTGTCTGGGGAGTCTGGGTAGCTGGTGGTGGGGTGGGGGCTGGTCAGGTCAACGGATGGTACACACATCCTGTGTCTGGATGATGGAGGGGGACCTATGGAAGCATGCCATTCAGGGGACAGAGAGCTATGCGGGGGCGGGGAGGGGAGTTTGGACCGGGCACTGAAGGGGTGGCATTTGTGTAGGTGGACTGAGAGGGTGTTTAGGGTTCTGGGCTATAAGGCAGCTCCCTGGAATGTGGGGAAGAAGGGTGGGACCTGTTGTTTTCGGTTCCTGAGCAAGAGGGCAGGCGAGGTTGAGACTTGTTTGGCTCTAGCCTCGGGATGGATAAAAAAAGGGAAAAGCTGCACACAGGGGGACTGAGTCAGCGAGGAGGCTGGGCGCAGGTGAGTGGACCTGGAGACGAGGGGGCAGGCTGCGAGAGACGTTGGAGAAGTCTTCGGGAGAAGGCTGGGCTTGTGCTTACACTGGAGAAAGCAGTTCCCAGGCCAGGGATGGGCGAAGGTGGGGCCCCAGACAGATGGAGATCAAAAGAAAGGGAAGGAGCTACTGAGGACTGTCTGAGGCAGCTGGAGATAAGCCGCCAAGGCAGGGCTGAGGATGTGGCTGTGGGAGATGTTGTCAGGGAGGGCTGGCGGAGAGCCTGGGGGCGGGGACGAGGTTGTCCCAGGAGGCCCTGGGGAGAAGACAGAATTGTTCAGGGAGAGCTGGCAGAGAGCCTGGGGAAGATGCTGGGGTTGTCCAGGAGGATGGAGCAGCGAGGTTATCCGGGGAGGGCTTTACCGGTACTTCCTGCTGCCTGCAGGACACCCTGGACGCTTATCCTTGTGGCTCAGACCATACTCCCAGCCCTATGGCCAGCCGTGTCCCCTTGGAAGCCATACCAGTTCTGGAGTGGCCAGGGGTTCAGCTAACAGCTGTGGCGGTCACCATGGAGGATGGACACACCATTGCTTTCCTGGGTGACAGTCAAGGGCAGCTGCACAGGGTGAGTCCACAGGAAGTACTGAGCCCTGCCCCAGGGTCTGGAGGGGACAGGCTGCTGGGGATCCAGCCAGGGCAGAGCTACCCCTGTGACTCCTGGGGCTTGGACGTGGGACCATGACATGCCCCCAGCCTCAGGCTGGGCGAGATGAATTATGCTCTTAGGGCTGTGTACTGTTTACCTGTGATCCCCCACTTCTGTCCCAGGACTGGGTGGTGTGACCTGTACTCCCTAGGAAGAAATCTACCTGTAAATTGCTTCACTGTCAAGAGATAGATGGCCTTGGGCCTGTGGCTATGGGCTTGGGTCTCAGCCCTTGTGGTCTTTGATCTCAGGTCTACTTGGGCCCCGGAAGTGATGGCCACCCATACATCACACAGAGCATCCAGCAGGGGTCTGCCGTGAGCAGAGACCTCACCTTTGATGGAGCCTTTGAACACCTGTATGTCATGACCCAGAGCACGGTGAGTGCCAGGCGTTAGCTGGGACCTGTCCGCTGGGTGAAGCTGTGGGTGGGGCCAGGGATCCATACATAGGTGAGCCACTGGTGTTTGGACTGCTGACCTCAAGTCCTCTTTGTCGTCATAGCTTCTCAAGGTTCCTGTGGCCTCCTGTGCTCAGCACCTGGACTGTGCATCTTGTCTTGCTCACAAGGACCCGTACTGCGGGTGGTGTGTGCTCCTCGGCAGGTCAGTGCCCCACCCACTCCCGACCCCTTCCCGAGCCCTATCCCCAGCCTTGCGTCCTTAAAGCTCCTGATAGTTGCTCTGTCCAGGATTCCTTGTCCTTGGCCCTTGACTCTCAACCCAGACGCCTGGATGTCCCAGTCCCCTACTCTCTCCTCTACCCTGGGTGTAAGTGTCTCAGACGCACAACCTGATGTCATGGCCCACTGAGGATCCTGCCTAGGTCCCCAGGATTATAGGTGTCTCTGCCCCATGAACTGCCAGTGGCCCTGTGAGGGTCACAGGCGGACACTGGTCATTCTTGCCCAGGTGCAACCGCCGTTCTGAGTGCTCGCGGGGCCAGGGCCCAGAGCTCTGGCTGTGGAGCTTCCAGCCTGAGCTGGGCTGTCTGCAGGTGACAGCCATGAGTCCTGCCAACCTCAGCCGAGAGGAGAGGAAGGAGGTGAATGACCAGAGCAGGCGGCACCCTGGTGGGAGGGTTCTGGCGATGGGTCAACACCTTGGATTTTGGTGACGGGTGTACCAAATGCCACAGGACCTTGCATGAATCACTTCTTGAGGCCTCACTTTCTCCATGCGTTACTAACCAGGCCCGAGGGTGTTTGTGAAGGCCCTGGGGCTGGTGGCCGCTGGTGCCTGCCCACGCTGGGTATTTCTTAAAGCATGAGCACTGATCTGCTGCCCAGTGGTTCGGACAGTGTGTCCTGGCCTCTCTTGGCAGGTCTTCCTTTCTGTACCTGACCTACCACTCCTGTGGCCGGGGGAGTCGTATTCCTGCCACTTTGGGGAACTCCAGAGTCCTGCCCTGCTGACCAGTGCTGGCGTGATGTGCCCCTCCCCAGACCCTAGCGAGGCCCCAGCACTGCCAAGAGGAGCCGGTGGGTGAGAGAAGGGGCCAGCCCCGGGGCCTGGGAGCCCTGTCCCCTCTTGCTCTAGGCAGTGTGGTTGGAGTGAGGTGTCAATCCAGTCAGAGAGCCCTGAATGAACACCTCTCTCTGGGTCCCGCCACAAGTCCCCAGGCTCCTAAAGTCCCCATTTTGTGCCCCGTGGAGGATGTTCCCCCAATCCTGGGTGCCCTTCCCCATTTGGGGAGCCGACTTCACTATGTGATCCGAGAACCTTGGCTGGGGGCCGAGTGCCCCTCCCCACTTCTCAGCCCTGGCCCTCTCTCCCCCTCTGCAGACCACGTCTCTGTGAGCGTGGAGCTCAGGTTCGGCACCGTCCCGATCGCCAAAGCGCCTCTGTCCTTCTACGACTGCGTGGCTGTCGCTGGGCTCCACCCGTCTGCGCAGTGAGTCCCCCACCCCGAACCCCAGGCCTGGGGCCGTCCTGTGGCAACTCCTGCCCCATAGCTGTGCTCTGCGCAGGTGCCAGGCCTGCGTGAGCAGCCGCTGGGGGTGTAACTGGTGTGTGTGGCAGCACCTGTGCACGCACAAGGCTTCGTGTGATGCCGGGCCTGTGGTGGTCAGCCAACAGGTGAGCATGACTCCGGGCTGGGCCACACGGGGCGGTTAGGGTCCCCTCGGAAGGGTTTCTCTGATGGCCTGGGGTCTGTGTGCCTGCCTGCCTACATGAGGCTCGGTCGTGAGCACCTGAGCTGCGGTGTGTGACGGACTCACTGGAGGAGGCTGTAGCCGTCCCGTCTGTTTCGGGAGAGGACGTTTGTAGCCGAGAGGCGGGGAGGTCTGGACCTGGAGCCCCACCTCAGCACAGATGCCCCGAGCCTGCCCTCCCCTTTTCTCCTTTGGAAAATTAATGGGCTGTTTTTGTTTCTCTTTTCCTTGGTCTCCTTTTCTCTTAACACACCCTTTGCCTGCCTGCTGCCTGCTCCCGTGTCTGCCTGCTGAGTGGCCCTTCCTATCTTTCTCTGCCTCCCCTTCAGAGCTCGCTTCTCTCCCCAGCCCCGCCTGCAAGAGATGCACCCACCCCCTTCCCACCTGTAGCCCCCAAGGCCATGGTCACCCCTGCTCCTGACACCCTTCCCATGAAGCATGGGGTTCCCTCCTCAGCCACCGCTTCGGATGTCCCACCTGGGGCCAGGCCTTCCCTGCTCCACCCCTGGGGGCCTCGGGCTGGCCCCAGCCCCACACCTGCCTCAGCCTCCACAGAGTCACCGCTCCATGAGGAGCCTATCCCTCCCAGCCCTCCGGACAGACCTGACACCGCTGCCCCTGCTGTCACTGACTTCGGACCCATGGCCACACCCGAGGACCTCTTGGCCTCTCACCCATCACCCTCAGATGCAGCAGCACTGTCCCCTGCCCCTGCAGACCCAGGCCCCGAGGCCTTCCCCTCTGCGGTACCCCTAGATCAGCCCCCCAGCACTGCTCCTGCCATCACTTTCCCAGGGGCCGCTGGCTCCACGAAGCCCACTCTGGACTGGCTCATGAGAGAAGGCGGCGAGCTGCCCGAGGCGGACAAGTGGACGGGGGGTGACACGCCCACCTTCTCCACTTCCACCCTCCTCTCAGGTGATGGAGACTCGGCCGAGCACGAGGGCCCTCCTGCCCCCCTCATCCTCCTGTCCAGCCTGGACTACCAGTACGACAGCCCCGGGCTCTGGGAGCTGGTGAGGCCCAGCCCAGGAAGGAGGCCTCGGGGGCGGGGAGTGGGGCAGGCGCAGCCCCTCGCTTGCCCTTCGGTCCTGCACTGGCAGGGATCGGGCCGGGTGGGGGCTGCAGCCCCACGCCAGCCCGGCGCCCGGGGTGCTGTGTGGGAGAGAGCCGAGGTGGCAGGGTGAGCCCCACAGCCTGTCTTGCCCTTGGCGCCTGCAGGAAGAGGTGAACTGGGGGGCAGGCTCCTGCCCTTGCGTGGAGAGCATTCAGGGCTCCACGCTGATGCCGGTTCATGTGGAGCGAGAAGTGCGGCTGCTGGCCAGGAACCTGCACCTCTTCCAGGTGAGCGCGTCCTGCTCGCAGGTGCCGCTGTGGCCTCTTTGGCTGTTGCAAACTATATGTAAAGCCTGGGGAGCGAGGAGGGCACATGGCCCCAGGTCTCTGTCCCACCCAGCGCTATGCTGGGGGCCTGTGGGGCTCGCCAGTCCTGGCTCTTGGCGCTGCCCCGACAGCCACGTCCTCCGCCCTCAGGACAGCCCAGGAGACAACAATGAGTGTGTGATGGAGCTGGAGGGCCGTGAGGTGGTGGTGCAGGCCCGGGTCGAGTGTGAGCCGCCTCCGGGTACCCGGTGTCACGTCACGTGCCAGCGGCACCAGGTACAGGTCAAAACTGCCTGGGTGGGCAAGGACGCGTGGCCCCGAGCTGGCTGTCAACTCCAGCTGGCTGCACCACACTCCTCCCAGCTCAGGCCTTGACTCTGTGAGCCCTAGAGGCGTGGTACTCCCTCTCTGACCTCCAATCCTGTGTCCTCTGGGGTCCCTGTATCCCAGTTCTGACCTCCCACCCTGTAGCCCCACGGGTTCCCTACACGCCATTTCTGCCTCTTCATTCTGTGTCCCCGAGGGGTCTCGGTAGCCCTGACCTCTGACCCTGTGGCCCCATGGGGTCCCTGCACCCTAACTCGGACCTCTGACCGTGTATTCCTACAGCGAGTCATTTCGGTCCTTTCTCTGAGCGCCCCTTCCCAGGCCCGATGCCTCCCCTAGCCCTAGACGCTGACTGTACTCCCATTTCTCCAGCTCAGCTACGAGACGCTGCAGCCGGAGCTCCACGTGGGGCTGTTTCTGCGTCGGGCTGGCCATCTGCGTGTGGACAGTGCCGACGGGCTGCACGGTGAGCTACCCGGGGCTCCTGGTACGGGCTGGTGGCAACAGGGCTCCTCCAGGCCTGCCTCTCACCTTCGTCCCTGCCACCCCAGTGGTGCTGTACGACTGCTCCGTGGGACACGGGGATTGTAGCCGCTGCCAAACCGCCATGCCCCAGTATGGCTGTGTGTGGTGCCGAGGGGAGCACGCACGTTGCGTGGCCCGGGAGGCCTGTGGCAAGGTGGACACCGTGGCCACCCAGTGCCCTGCACCCCTCATCCACTCGGTGTGTTGAAATGCTGGGGCGTCCCTTCCTCACTGCTGCCCTTGGAGGGAAGATGGGCTGCTGTGGGTTCAGGGGACCCAGGGCGGGGAGGCTGGGGCCATCCCTTCATGCTGCCAGAGGTCGACAGGCGGAGTGAGCAGCCTTGTCCTGGAACAGGTGGAGCCACTGACTGGGCCTGTAGACGGAGGCACCCGTGTCACCGTCCGGGGCTCCAACCTGGGCCGACATGTGCAGGACGTGCAGGACACGGTCAGGGTGGCCGGAGTGCCCTGCGTGGTGGACGCGCAGGAGTACGAGGTCTCCAGCAGGTGAGCTGGCTGGGCCTCGTGGGCAGGGCGCACCTCGTGGGCACTGGGGTTGGCTTTCCTGCTCAGGGCTGCCCCTGCCCCCACCCCCTTTCCTTAGTTCTGGTCACAGTGCCTCCGTGCTGGGGTTCCTGTCGTGCACGGACCTGCTACTTTCTGGCCTGGGCTGCTGGGGAGTGGTCATTCCTGGGCCTGGACCCTAGCCGCTGCCCAGAGCCGACGAGTGCTTCTGCTTCCTGACTCCGCCTGTGTGTTTTCACTGGCTTTCTGAGTGACCTTGGAGGTAGTTGTGGTAACAGGGGTCTAATAGCCAGGCTCGGGGCCTGGCCTTCCCGCCAGCTGACCCTTCTTCCCCAAGCACCCCCCAAGGCAGGCTCCTCCAGAGAGCAGACCTGTGGCACACCTGCCCCTCCGTCCAGTCCCTGGGACCCCTGCTGTGGTCTCAGGGTTTGTGGCTAACGGAGGTTCTGGCTCATGATAACCTGGCTGGCAGTTGCAGGCTCCCCAAAATGCATACATGGGACATCCTCAAGGAGATGTCCACTAGCAGTGAGTCCCAAACTTGCTGAATGTCAGGGTTACCCGGACAGCTTGTCTACAACACCCCCACAGCAGGTCCTTACACTCAGCCATGCAGGTCTGAGGTCTGTGGGCGCGTGTTAGGAGGTGGTAATCTGTGGTTTAAACATGACGTTGCTAGAGCATGTAGTTTCTCCCCTGAATGTGTTGTGACCGAGAACTTTAGGTGCCTGTGTAGACTGTAAATGATTCTAGAACCATGAGACTAAAGCAATTTACGAAATGACTTATGAAATGATGAAGCTATGTTCTGGCGGAAGCCTCTCCCGGACAGTTTGCACATCTCAGAGTCTTTGCAGTGACTGTGACAATGTCACGGAGTTAAGACATTGTAGGCTTCACACTCTGGAACTAAATTTGCCCCAAGCTCCTGTTTTCTGGCTAAGAACCAGCATTTTCTTAGATGGCTCGCTTTCCATTCACGTTTATGCGCAGTCTTGACTAGAGGCTGTCAGGGACCGTTTTTCATGAAGAAATCAAATTTCCACCACTTTTGTAAGTGGCGCTGTTGACACGGCGATGGCAGGCCGTTGGGCCCACTCATCAGCTCAGTAACGCACCCCCACAACCTGCCTTCCAGGGTGTCTTTGTAAATTTGTGCCACACAGAGAAATTTCTCTTTGTGAGGGGGCTGTGGGTTTGGGCTAAACGATTAAAACCACAAATGTTAAGTCACAGTTGCCAGACCCTCCTGGTGTACCCTAAGGAATTCCCTCTGAAGCAAGAGGATTTCTGTCAATCTTGTGGAGGATGGGGAGTGGGGAGACCATCTGTTTGGGGGCAGGGAGGGGCAGTCAGGTCAGTTTGAGGGGCCTTTGGTATGGCCTGGCACTCTAGCCCTGCCCTGTGCCCACAGCCTTGTGTGTATCACTGAGGCCAGCGGGGAGGAGGTGGCAGGCGCTGTGACAGTGGAGGTCCCAGGAAGAGGACGCGGCATCTCAGAACACAACTTTGCCTACCAGGTGCCTGACTGCTGAGCACCCCCGGCTGCCGATGGGCCACCTACTCTGTTGGTTCCTTCTAGCTCATCTGGCTTCACTTCCCTGGGCTCCCCACCCCTGGCCCTTCTTGTCTGCCTCGGGCCCCCCACCACTCTGTTTTTTGGCCTGATGCCTGTCTCTCCCTATGGCCCTTCCCATAGGACCCAAAGGTGCATTCCATCTTCCCATCACGAGGCCCCAGGGCTGGAGGCACCCACCTCACCCTGCACGGCTCTAAGCTCCTGACTGGGCAGCTGGAGGACATCCAAGTGGTAGTTGGAGACCAGCCTTGTCACCTGTGAGGGCTGCTTCCTCATTCGGCAAAAATCCGTGCACTGCGAGGAGAAGACGGAGGGGTGGGGTACTGGGGCGAGCAGAAACCGGGAGAGGGCCGAGTTGGCTCTATCAGAAAGGGCGTAGCCCCTTCTGAAGCCAGAGCTCTTGTGGGAATATAGCTTCCAGGGACCCGTGGAGATGGCAGTCAGCACTGAAGGGGAGTGAGCTGGGGCCCGAGTGGGTCACGTGTCCTGGGATCATCCCTCTCCCCCTCCCGGGTCCCCTCTGGCCAGCCTGGCCTGCCTTCCATTCCTGCCTCCCTTCCCTAGGCTGTTGGAGCAGCAGACAGAGCAGCTGCGGTGTGAGACCAGCCCAAACCCCACGCCTGCCACACTCCCTGTGGTAGTGCGGTTTGGGGCCACCGAGCGGAGGCTTCAACACAGCCAGTTCGAGTACACGTTAGACCCCAATGTCACCTCTGCCGGCCCCACGAAGAGTTTCCTCAGGTGCTGGGCCGAGGGCATGGCTGTATGGCGTGTGGCAGGGAGGTCTTTGCAGGCCCAGTACACGCGTGCTTTGGAGGGCTTTCTTGCTCATGGGGAGAGGGGTCACGTGGCTTTGGCCTGGGGGGGAGCTATCTTTGCTGGGACTGGGCTGTGCTTAAAGCCCGGTTCTCATAAGCCACGAGTGGCTCACGGGCTGTGTTGCAGTGGAGGACGTGAGATATGGGTCCGTGGCCAGAATTTGGATGTGGTGCAGACGCCGAGAATCCGAGTGACCGTGGCCCCAGGAGCGCTTCAGCTGGACCAGGGGCTTGGCCGGAGGCGCCGCGTGATCCCGGACACAGCATGCGCCCCCGGAGCCCCCTGTGGCGGTCATCACGTAGGACACTGTGGGCATCCCCGCCTGTACTGGGCTAGCTGTCATCCGCCTCTCCCCTGCACCCTGCCCTGTGGACAGCCATGGGTGACGGGGACCATTTTGCTGGGCCCCTTTTCTGCACGCCCCCGCAACTGACCCTCCCCTTTCATCCCTCCTTCTGCCCCAGTTTGAGGAGCCATGCCATGTAAACTCCTCCCAGCTCCTCCTGTGCCGCACGCCTGCCCTCCCGAGCCTGCCCGACGACCCCTGGGTCCGGGTGGAATTTGTCCTCGACAACCTGGTCTTTGACTTTGCAACACTGAACCCCACGCCCTTCTCCTATGAGGCTGACCCCACTCTGCGGCCCCTCAACCCTGAGGACCCCACCACGCCGTTCCGGCACAAGCCCGGAAGTGTGCTCTCTGTGGAGGTACCGCTCCCGCTCGGACGTGGCGAGACCCAAGACCCTTCACTTCGCTGGACAGTATTGTTGACAGCAGAGCAGGGGCCGGTGGATGGACCTGGCTCTTCGCCTTTTGGGAGGGGGCTGACAGTGGGGTGCCTAGCCTGAAGCACCTGGTAGGGGCCTGGGTCCTGATACTCCATAGCGGGCATCTGAGTGACAATATGCAGATGATTTGGCAGACACAGGTGCATGGGCTAATGCCCATTTGACAGCCTCCTGCAGACACACTTTGCATGTGTTCTGACAAGTGCAGTTGGTGGGCGTTCTGAAAGGCCATAGATAGACAACCTGTCACTGGCCTGGTGGGCCAGCACACATAGTAGGGGCTCTGATTCTGTTAGGAAACTGGGCAGAATTTGAGACTTTATCATTTCCAGACTTTGAGCTCTGGAGAAGTTAAGACTTGAGGAAGAAGAATAGGGAAGGGCAGAGAAGGGTCGGGGTGGGGGTGGCACCTTGGAAGACACCACAGGACTGTCATCCCACGTGCAAGGGTAGAGGTGCTGAGGCTCCTGCTCCTAGGGGGCGAGTCTCGGGACCACCCCCCCACATTTGGGGAGATAGGACCTGAGCGACCACCAGCTCCTCCTCTCAGGGAAGAGTTCTGAGTGATCGATCGGTGACCCCGTGTTCCAGGGAGAGAATCTGGACCTTGCGATGTCCAAGGAGGAGGTCATGGCCATGATCGGGGAGGGCCCCTGCGTGGTGAAGACGCTGACCCGGAACCACCTGTACTGCGAGCCCCCTGCGGAGCAGCCTCTGCCCCAGCACCACGCCCTCCGGGAGGCACCTGACGCTTTGCCTGAGTTCACGGTCAGTGAGCAGGCCCTGGGCTGGGCCAGGCATGGGGCCTGCGCTGAAACCTTGCTCACAGGTGGTTCCCCGTGCAGGTGCAGATGGGCAACCTGCACTTCTCCCTGGGCCACGTGCAGTATGACGGCGAGAGCCCCGTGGCTTTTCCCATGGCAGCCCAGGTGGGCTTGGGGGTGGGTACCTCTCTCCTGGCTCTGGGAGTCATCATCATTGTCCTCATGTACAGGTGGGTGTCGCTACATGTGGCTGGGTTGGGGCAGGGAGCGGGGTGTGGCTGGATTGGGAAGGGGCAGACTAGACCAGGGGTCTACAAACTTTTCCTGTAAAGGCCAGAGCAAATGTTTTAGGCTTTGTGGGCTAGGCGGTCTGAGTTGCAAGTGTCCAGTTCTGCCATTATAGCACAAAAGCAGCCACAAACAGTATGCAAACACATGGGCATGGCTGTGTTCCAATAAATCTTTATTTACAAAAACAGGTCATGAGTGTATTTGGCCTGGTTATAGTTTGCTGATCCCTGGGCTAAATTGTGCTGGGCTAGACAGGACGTGGGTGACTGTGACTTGTCTGGGATGGGACAGGCTAAATTATCCTGGCCTAGGCCTTGGCTTGGCTGGGCATGGCTGGATCAGACTGCTGGCCTAGGCAGGCCTGGGCCAGGTGAGACCTGCAAGGGCTCTGGCCTCCTCTAGTCCTTCCCTTCCTGACCTTGGTGCTGAGCAGAAGGAAGAGCAAGCAGGCCCTGAGAGACTATAAGAAGGTCCAGATCCAGCTGGAGAACCTGGAGAGCAGTGTGCGGGACCGCTGCAAGAAGGAGTTCACAGGTGAGGCTGCAGGGAAGGGGCTCCAGACCCCAGGGCTCAGCCCGGGCCAGCTCCCGTCTCATGGGACGGTCACCAGCTTCCCTGCTCAACAGACCTCATGACGGAGATGACGGATCTCACCAGTGACCTCCTGGGCAGCGGCATCCCCTTCCTTGACTACAAGCTGTATGCTGAAAGGGTCTTCTTCCCTGGGCACCAGGAGTCGCCCTTGCACCGGGACCTGGGTGTGCCTGAGAGCAGGCGACCGACTGTGGAACAGGGGCTGGGGCAGCTCTCCAACCTGCTCAACAGCAAGCTCTTCCTCACCAAGGTGCAGCCCCGCCCCGGCCCCGCCCCCGGCCCCGCCCCCGGCCCCGCCCCACACCCGGGTCCCGGCCCCGCCCAGCCCGGCCCGCCCCCTCTTCGCCCCTCAGTTTTTAAACCACCTCTTCTCGCCACCCGTCCCCTCGCCCTGGCGCCAGTTCATCCACACTCTGGAGAGCCAGCGCACCTTCTCCGCTCGGGACCGTGCCTACGTGGCCTCTCTGCTCACTGTGGCTCTGCACGGGAAGCTCGAGTACTTCACCGACATCCTGCGCACCCTGCTCAGTGACCTGGTGGCCCAGTATGTGGCCAAGAACCCTAAGCTGATGCTGCGCAGGTCCGTGTGGGTGTCGGAAGCGGTGGGGGCCGGGTGGCTGTGGACAGCTGTAGCCAGGAACTGCGTCAGGACCTCTGGGGCGGGGGGTCTGCCAAGAGAGCCCCACGGCCCCATCTGCTGACCCTGCACCCCGCCCCAGCTCCCTTGTTTCTGTCATCCCAGGACAGAGACCGTGGTGGAGAAGCTGCTCACCAATTGGATGTCCATCTGCCTCTACACTTTCGTCAGGGTGAGGAAGGCAGAGGTGGGCGGGGCTGTCTGGGGCGGGGCCGAGCTCCACAGCCCACACAGACCCCCCCTCCCCCCGCCCCCACAGCCTGTACTCCTGCCCAGCATGTCCTCTGTCACCTCAAGCTGTCCGTATCTGCATCTCGTCAGGAGTTGTGTCCTCTACCCCTCTGCCCCATGCCTTTCACCTGTCCCGGGGCTCTGACCGCCTGCTCGTCCCCCAGGACGCAGTGGGGGAGCCTCTGTACATGCTCTTCCGTGGAATTAAGCATCAGGTGGACAAGGGGCCAGTGGACAGCGTGACTGGCAAAGCCAAATACACCCTGAATGACAACCGCCTTCTCAGAGAGGACGTGGAGTACCGTCCCCTGGTAAGGGAGGAAGCGTGCGTGCACATGTGTGTCGGTCTGGGTGAGCGGCGAGGGTGGTGAGCGTGTGCGATTGTGTGCGGGTGTCTGTGTCTGGGGATAGAGCCAGCCTGACCTCCGGCTGGCGGTGGGAGAGAGGCCTTTGAGACGAGCTTAGCAGGATAGAAGCTTGAGGGCCAGACCTGGAGGATAGGGCCTCAGAAGGTCCCCAGGCTGGGGATGCAGGCAAGGTGGCCACAGGCAGCCCAGCCGGGCCCTGGCCCAAGTCCTTGCTTTGCCAAGGCCTGAGTTTTTGTGAGAACATGGCCTCAGTGTCCTGCCAGGGATATTGTGCCCACCAAACTGGGAGCCATCCTGGCAGACCTGCCCATCACATCCCTCTGGGCTGGCTTTCTCCTTAGTGACCCACCCAAGGTTCCCTTGGGAAAATCCCAGTCAGGCTTTGCCGGACCTGTGCGCCTCTGGCTGGTGGGGACCTCTCTCATGTGCCTCAGCCTGACCAGCTGAGCCAGGAGCCTGGGGACCCGAGTTAAGGGGAACTAGAGCTCACTCACTCTTTCTGCCCTTCACCGCATAGATATTTACTAGTGCCCTATGCCAGGTGCTGGGGCCACAGAGTGGAGGGCGCTGCTGTCCCTGGGGGAGGCAGGCAAGTGAAGAGACAAGAATTAGGGACTGTTCGGTGTTTGGTAGTCGGAGGCAGTGGCTTCCTCGTGGGTTGTTTCTGCCCTTGGCCTTGTGCTTTGGTCATCCCACATGTGGCCTGAGCCGTGACCGCTCCCGTGGTTCCTGTGTAGACCCTGAATGCTCTGTTGGCTGTGGGGCCTGGCGCAGGGGAGGCCCAGGGCGTGCCTGTGAAGGTCCTGGACTGCGACACCATCTCCCAGGCCAAGGAGAAGATGCTGGACCAGCTCTACAAAGGAGTGCCTGTCACCCAGCGGCCGGACCCCCGCACCCTGGATGTCGGTGAGGGCAGAGGCAAAGGGTGGCCTGAGGACCACCTGAGCCAGAGTTAGGGCTGGGCTGGTCCTGGAAGCAGCTGTCATCCAGTAGGGGAGGGACGCTGTGAGTTGGCAGAGCTGGGCCCTACAGGCTGCCCTCACCTGGTGAGGGGCATCTGCTTCCGATCTTTGGAGAAGTGGGGTGGGCTGCTCCTGATGGTGGGGCCTGTGTTCCTGTGGAGGAAGAGGCAGGTTCCACTCCAGCAAGGGGTGCCCTAGAAGCCCTGGACCAAGTGCCACTTTGTCCTTGCAGAGTGGCGGTCTGGGGTGGCCGGGCACCTCATTCTTTCTGATGAGGATGTGACTTCTGAGGTCCAGGGTCTGTGGAGGCGTCTGAACACCCTGCAGCATTACAAGGTGGGAGGGGTGGGAGCTGGGGGAGGGGCGTGGGGGGATGGGGCTGGTGCAGGGGTCACCGCCTGTCGTCAGCAGGTCCCAGACGGAGCAACTGTGGCCCTGGTGCCCTGCCTCACCAAGCACGTTCTCCGGGAAAACCAGGATTACGTCTCTGGAGAGAGTGAGTACCCCGCTCCCCGCTACGGCCCTTGGCCCTTGCTCTGCCCAGTCCCCAGGAACAGGTGAAGGGCCTCTGGACCTCAGGGTGGCTTGTGTCTACACCCCTTCCACCCAGAGAAGCCCTCCACCAGGTGCCCCCAACCCTGGGCATTGGCCCGACCCCGGTGCCCAGGGGAGAGGGCACCCGATGAGGGGTGACAAGCCGGGGAGTCTTGGCACAGGGACCCCAATGCTGGAAGATGTGGATGAAGGGGGCGTCCGGCCCTGGCACCTGGTGAAGCCAAGCGAGGAGCCAGAGCCGCCCAGGCCTCGGAGGGGCAGCCTGCGGGGCGGGGAGCGCGAGCGAGCCAAGGCCATCCCCGAGATCTACCTGACCCGCCTGCTGTCCATGAAGGTGGGCGGGGGAGGGACAGGCGGCGGGAAGGACAGGCGGGAGGGGGGTCTGGGCGTGGCACGGGGCTCACACTGGCCTAGTGCCGCAAGGCAGCTGGGCCAGGGCTGAGGTCCCCTTGCTGACCAGCACCCCGGTCCGTCCCCTCCCCGCAGGGCACCCTGCAGAAGTTTGTGGACGACCTGTTCCAGGTGATCCTCAGCACCAGCCGCCCCGTGCCACTTGCCATTAAGTACTTCTTTGACCTGCTGGATGAGCAGGCCCAGCAGCATGGCATCTCCGACCAGGACACTGTCCACATCTGGAAGACCAACAGGTGGGCGCGAGGCCGGGGGGGCCAGGGGTGCGGGCTCTGCTCTCCGCCTCCACAGCACGCCCACCGGCCTCACCTGCCCTGCCCGCACGCAGCCTGCCGCTGAGGTTCTGGATCAACATCATCAAAAACCCGCAGTTTGTGTTCGACGTGCAGACGTCTGACAACATGGACGCGGTGCTCTTGGTCATCGCCCAGACCTTCATGGATGCCTGCACTCTGGCCGACCACAAGCTGGGCCGGGTGAGCGGGCTGGGTTGCGGGGGACATCGAGGCTCTGGCTGGGGGTGGGGCAGTGTGGTCTGAGGATGGGCAGAGCTGTGCATGCACCCAGGACTCCAGCCTTTCCCGGGAAGGTCAAGGAGAAAGGTCAAGGGAAGAACTGTGCCTCCAGGCCCCAGGCCAGGCTTTGCCCACGGTGTCCTGGGAGGTGGCTGTGTCTCAGTATTCAAGGATGAGCAAGGGCAGGGATTGCTGTGCAGCCTGAGGGTGTGGTGGTGGGAGCACTAGCTGAGGGCTTACCCTGAGGGGGAAATGGGAGCCACTGAAGGCCTGGGAACAAGCTGGGGAGGTGGGTGGATGTCACACCTGAGCGTTAGGCGAGGCCTTCTGGCAGTTGTGCAATGGGCAGCCTGGGGCCCGGAGTCTAGGGAGGAAGCTCTGTCCTCAGGAAGGACGATGGCCAGGTTCCAGATGGGCAAGAGGGTGCAGGGCAAGCGGGAGCTGCGGGTTGGATGTGGGGCATGAGGAAACAGAAGAGGTCACGTGACACCCCTGGGCCTCTGGCTATGGTGAGCTCACACCTGAAGGAGGTAAGCCCGGGGTGGGGGTGGGGCGCCAGGTGGGTTCCAGGTGGAGAGACAGGGTTCTAGGATCTCAAGGCAGCTCTAGGCTGCTGGGTGGTTTTGAATCCCGAGGGCGATGGAGGTGTCTGCCTGTGAGTGCAGTGCAGAGGGTCCGGGGCGGGGGGTGCCAGGCATGGGGGGTGGTGTGACAAGGGGAGCTAGCTGGGAAGCAGAGAAAATAAGCGGTCAAGGCCATCTAGCAGCACAGAGGATGGGGCTGTGTTGTCACCGTGGTCAGAGCCCGGAGAGTCCCATGACAGATATGGGTCACCTGTGCGACTGCTCAGGCACCCAGCAGGCAGGTGGGTGATCACGGCTAAGGCCCAGGCTCTCAGAGGTGTGAGAACAGGGCTCTGCTCAGCCCCATCCTGGCACAGTCGCCCTGTGACCTCGTGAGAGGTATATCTCTACACCTCTACGAAGAAACAAAAGGGCCAGTTCCACTCTGTAGTGCTGTCTTTTGAGTGCCGTTTTTGCTCCTCACGCTCTCATTGGTTCTGCCTGCGAGGCACTGAGCACCACAGGGCCACAGCAGGACCCAGGGGCCACCTCCACGGTGGATGCTATGTGGCGGCTGGGTGTTCTGCCCAACCTTCACACTGCCTTCCCTTCCCAACAAAACTGCACATGCTTCCTGGGTAGCTCAGCAATGGCCAAACCAGGACTGCCAAGCGTCCCCCCACGGAGAGCTGGTCAGAAGGCACGCATCCTGCCTCAGGCTCAAGGCTCACATCTCTGCCTCAGCCTTCTAGCAGCGTCAGGATGAGGCAGCAGGGCCCCAGAACGGAAGCATGCTGCCCCGAGCTGACTGCCGCCAGGGCAGGGCTGGGAGTGGACCGTAATTCGGTGGAAGATGTTACGTCTGAGTGGGTTAAAATTATGGGCTCTGATCTGAGAGACTTGCTTCAAATCCCAGCTCAGCTACTCAGGAGTGACGTGGTCTGGGCTATTCATTTCCTGGCTCAGTTTCCTGATTTTAAAATTACGTGCATGGGGAACGGACAGCACGTGGGGAAGCAGCAGTGGGCTGCACGTGGCACTGCCCCCTTCCTGCCCTGCATGCCAGTCCCCTGCTGGAACTAGGTGGAGGCATGCAGGCAGAGCTGAGAAATGACCTTGGAGTAATCTGGGGAGAAGTTCAAGGGAACATCAGTGGAAGGGAGAGAGTGGAGGAGGGTCATTGCAGAAGGAAGCGGGCTAGGGCGCCCAGCCGCCCCGGTTGCCGGGGCCTGGGGGGCATTCCTGGGAGTTGTGACTTTTAGTTTTTAAACTGAAACAGTGCTGAGAAGTTGGGACAGTTGGTCACACTCACAGGGCCTCTCATCCTCTCCCCTTTCACTCCTTGCCTGCTGGCACCCAGGACTCCCCCATCAACAAACTTCTATATGCTCGGGACATCCCCCGTTACAAACGGATGGTGGAAAGGTAGGAGGGCAGGGAAAGGGTCCGAGGGGTTGGGGCGGGCAGATGGGCGGGCGGTCACGGCCGAGGCCCAGGGCGGGGGGTAGGGGAGTAGGTTGGTTTCCCAGTGGCTGCTGTCTCTGTGATCTCTGGCAGGTACTATGCAGACATCAGACAGACTGTCCCCGCCAGTGATCAAGAGATGAACTCCATCCTGGCCGAGCTGTCCCGGGTACCTCCCTCTCCCTGCTTCTTGGGTTAAGCACCACCTCCTGCTGCCAGAGTCCCGCCCCCTTCGTGCTGCTCTTTTACTGGGAAGATTTCGGAACCTCCGCGGAATGTTCCGATTGCCACTTTAAAAGACCAGGGTTCCCAACTTCCATCAGAGAGCTGCAGGGGTCTTGTCCTGGCAGCTGCCACCTCGCCTGACTCAGCCTGGTTCTGAGATGCCTGCAGGCCCGGTTGGGGGTCTGTGGATAACAGCCCCAAGGCGGTGAGGTGGCTGGGATTCAGCCCAGGACCACCCAGGTCGGCCTGCCCGTGTCTTCCTGCTGCTCCGCTTCCCTTGGTGGTGTAGACACGCCACACACACTCCTGAAGCAGCCCAAACATGCACCCCAGGGAGTTCATGAACGACGTTTCCGAAATGATGGTGATGGTGATGATAACAGCTACACTAACAATAGCGGCTGTGACTTTGGGGTGTTGCTCCATGTGGGGCGCTTTGATTATCTGCTCATTTGATCCTCATAAGCGCTCCACAAGTTAGGTGATACCAACTCCATTGACCTCAGGAAAGACTCGAGTAAGGTCAGAGCAGGACTGTGTGGAGTCACAGCCTGAGTGACCTCTCTCCCGCTTGGCTCTGCACTCACCTGGGGTGACAGAGGGTCCCAGCTAGAGCCTCAAGGGACAGAGAGGCACCAGTGCAACCCCAGGCCCTGTTGAAACTACAGAGCTGGGATCTCTCCACCAAGGAGGCCCCCTTGTCCCCAGCGGGGCGTGCCTGGCCTGGGATCCCAGTCTGTAGGGGGGCCCTGCTTCCCCACATAGTTCCTGTCCCTGCCTCTGTCTCCCAGGCCCCTTTCACCCCCAACCTTTCCCTAGGTCCTAGGCTAGGCACCCCTCATCACTCTCAGCATTCTCTGTCTCCCCTAGAACTACTCTGGAGACCTTGGGGCACGAGTGGCCCTGCACGAGCTCTACAAGTATATCAACAAATACTATGACCAGGTGGGCAGAACCCCGCTCCCCAGCTTGGGGCTGAGGGGGTGGACGTGAGCGGGCATCTGGCCCTGTAACTCGCATGGGGGCCTTTGGGTGTCCCCGCCGCCTGCACAGAGTAGGGAAGGGTCTGAGCCCTGGGCTTGGGACGTGCTCTTCAGCATGCTTCCTGGTATTGGCTGTGTCCTTACCTGTCCCCACCCCCACACCTGGGCTCCTCAGCAGGTCTCCCAGGCGTGGTGGTGGTGGGCAGCTGGGTGGGTTCCTGCCAGGGCCTGGAGATGGTGTGTAGGATGTGCTGGAAGGGCTACTCAGATGCCACCTCTGTCCTGACCTTGCCTTGGCTCAGACCCTTACCTGAGTCCACAGGTGGCAGTGTGCCGTGCCCAGCCGCCCTTGTGGGTGTGGGCCTGGCTAGGCTGTACGGGCTGCCAGAGAGGAGGGTCCAGGCATCACACCGGGGGGCACAGTGGGGCTGGTGAGGAGTCCCGAGGGATTCCTGGGCTGGGCCTAAAGGTCAGAGCACCCACCAGTCAGCCTGCTGAGCGTGTGCCAGACTCGTCCACTGGACGTTTGCTGGGCACCAGGGATGTGGCCGCCGCTGTTCAGAGATAAGGAGCCTGGAGTGAAGACAGTCACTTAACAGACGAGCAGTGCGCTGTGTGACGTGTAGGCGCTTGCTCTGAGCGCCGTGTGCCCCCGGTGTGGGGGAGGCAGGAATGTGTGACACACCTCGTTCCCTTGCAGAGACCTGGCCGGCGAGCCCCACCCCGGTCCCTGCCACTCCCTCCCTGCCGGCCCTGCTCCCCTAACCCTGCTTTGTGCTTAGGTAGTTGCTTGTGTTTGGTCAGTATCCATCTGCCCACTCGTGAGCCCCATGAGGGCAGGATCACGTCTGTCATTGTTGGGTCCCTGCTCCTCGCCCAGCACCTGGCACAAAGGAATCTAGGAAATGCTTGCCGCCAGGTGGGCAGGGAGCCAGGACAGCCAGAGCGGGGCTTCTAGGAGTTTCGTGGGCAGAAGGCCAGCATGGCAGGTGGGGCTGGCCTCCACTCACGATTTTCCCGGGGGAGGTAGGTAGTTGTTACTATGAGCATCTCAGTTCTCACCTCACCAATCCTTAAAACCCCACGGCGACTTTGTTGGTATTCTCCCCTCCCACTGGCCAGGCCCTGTAGTCACACAGGAAGTAGGGAGATGGTACCCTCCCCCATTGCGCTCCAGTACCCAAGGAAGCCCGTTGAACTTGGCAAAGGCAGCGTGCGGGCAGGAGGCCCCCCCTGAGGGTGTCGGGGTCTGTGTTTCAGATCATCACCGCGCTGGAAGAGGACGGCACGGCCCAGAAGATGCAGCTGGGGTATCGGCTGCAGCAGATCGCAGCGGCCGTGGAGAACAAGGTCACGGATCTGTAGGGACCCGGCAAGCCCTGCTGTTGCCTCGTCCCCTCCCGAGCCGTCCTGGGACCTCGAGGGGACAGACCACCTTCTTAGATGCCTATAGTGCCTGACAAGCAGAGTTAGTGGAAGGTGGCCCCTGGGCTCCTGGTGGCTCTGGCCTGGGCCTTGCTGGACTCACCTCGTGGGCCTCGGGCCGTGAGGCTGATGGGGTGGTACCCCACCTGCTCCCCAAGCCCGGTGACCCTGGGGGCTGTTTCCTGTGTGATGTCAGTCTGCGGGGCGTCGGGGACTAAGGACTTCCAGAGAGTGGCTGGAACGGTCTCCACCCCTGGGGAGATGGTACTGGACACTGGCCTTCGCCCCACCGGGATCCAGAGAGGAAGGAAGAGGGCCCCACTTCCTGTCCTGTCCTCCTCCGTCAGCCCTGACCTCAGTTTAGCTGCCTCTGGCCTTGTTGCTGCTGCCACGTTCCTCGCTCCGAGGGAACGCCTTTCCTAGGCCACTGCAAACTGACCCCCCACCCAGCACAGTCAGCCGCCTCAGGGCCACCCTGCGTCAGAGGCGGCCAGGGGCGAGGGACATCTGCTGCAGGGGGGTCTTGGGGAGAGTGGTGGCCACACTGACCCAGCTCTTTCTTTATTAAAGGATAACACACTGCGTGGCGTCTGGTGTGTGGGTTCTGCCCAGCCCCTCCCTTAGTAGGAGGGTGCCAGCCGTGCCTGGCAGGCACCAGGGGAGGTGGGAGCTGCACCCTGGGGGAGGCCTCATGACGCGCATGTGATGCCCCCATCTGCAGGGTGGGCTGGCTCTCCCTGGCTCCCAGGCAGGGCTGGCTGGGGTCGGAGATGCCATGAAGGAGATGAGAGCCCCATCCTGGATGGGGCTGGGGGAGCCCGCAGCTGAGGTGGGGGGCCTGCAGTCTCTGGGGGGCCGTGGCTTATGTACAATTGGAGTGTTCCGACTCCTCCGTTATGTTCCATTTGTCTGGAAAGGAACTGGGGAAGGATGACATCGCAGTCAACCCTAGGCAGCAGGGGTCTTGGGGCCCTTCACCAGGTCTTGTCTCTGAATTCCCCAAACCCCTGTATCCTGGGGCTTCCGGATTCTGGGCATCTTGGGTGGGGGCCTCCTAACCCAACTGTCTGCCCACACGAAGGCTGCCTTGTGCTCTTTTCCTAATTTGTAGCTGGTGAGCTTCCAGACCGTCTCTCTGGGTCTCGTATTGCCAGCTGGGTCTGTAGGGCTGCGGGTCGATGCCCCCTCGACTGAGACCACCTTGGCCTCAGCAGGAGGCCAGCCTGCTGAACAGAGGCCAGTCCAGAGCCCTCAGGGTCTTCAGCAGCCTCTCCCTCTCCCTCGGCTGTCTGCTTGCTGCCATAGTCCAGAGATCTGCCTCCTGCCCCCAGCCCCCAGCCCCGTCCCCACTGGGCTCTCACTGAGAGTTGGAAGAGACAGAGGCCGATGTGATCCCAGGAGTCCTTGGCCCTAGATAAAGCCACTCCAAAGTCCTCATCCCGAAGACAGTAGCAGCCACATCGGTATGTTCATGACTGTGTCATCGCAGCTGCTCTAACTCCCTCCCTCCCCGTTTCTGCCACATGTTGGGACCCCAGTCAGAAACAAGTCAGCAGTCAGGTGCCCTGTTTGGGAGACTGGGCCTTAGAGCTCCAGCCAGGTTTAGTGGCTCCGCAGTGGCTGCTCCGGTCAAACCATGCCATCGATCCCCTGTGAAGACCGCCCCAGGAGGCAGGGCTCACGGGGAATGCGGTTTGGGGTGGACTTCGAGCGGGCAGCCTCGGTCGGCTCTGCAGGCCACGACAGGCCCACGCCTCTGTTCTGGACTCAGGAAGCCCGTAACGGGCCTGCGAGGCTCCGGGGAGAGGAAAACCATGAGCCCGCGTGGCTGGGAGGATGGGCATTGAATTTCTCTGAGTCATTCACGTCTCAGCCCTCATGGAGCATTGTTCTAAGGGAAGATGCGAAAAATAAAAACAGCACGATATGGTGGGCGGAACCTGAACAATGCACCCAAGCACCCAGGGCTGAGAACGGGGAACCCCACACCCACAGGACTCCGGGGTTGCTCACCTGGGTCTCCGCCACAGTTCCAATGCCGGATGTGCCCTCACTGCTGGTTTCCCCACAAACAGGAAGCAGCAGAGGATCTTGTTTCTCCTCTTCGCCGGGGGTGCCTTACGGGGTTGAGGGGGTAACTTGCTTCATTAAAAGAACTTTCACCAATTTAAATATTGGAGTTAACTCTCAGAAGAACCAGAAATGCTGCATCTCTTTAATTTTGGGGGGCATTATTGGAAGAACCGTGCTATTCGATATGACATCTGAATTTGTGCTGATAGATATTGGGATCATCTTGGAAGTCCCTTGGAACCCTGGCAACGGGCAGGACACGGTCCCTCTGGCTACACCGACAGATGGCCCTCGGCTGTGCTGGGCACCATGGGGTGGGCCTGGCTGTCCCGGCTTCTCTGTTGGGCACTGGTGACTGCTGATGATGACTGCTTTTCGCCCCCAGGCTTTCCTCAGAATAACACATTTAAGAACAAATTCATACCCCAATCTGCCTGGGTTAGCTAACTGACGGTGTTTCCTGGATCTCCCTTTGAAAGTGTTCTGGTCCAATCTAAGGATGATGGTTTATCCAATTCCAAATGATCACTGGATATCAGGAATTTACTTCTCGATTGCAATTGTGGGGTTTTGTTTATAAGCACTTGGATGACATGCACTTGAAACAGTGACCTGTGGGCTGTCCCAGCGGCCATAACTGAGCCCTAGGAGTGTGAGGCTCACGGGGCGCCCCAGACTGCAGGTGAGGTGGCGGCTGGGACGGTGGCATACTGCCACCTTCTGGCCACAGTGAGGAATTTTTCAGAAGCAGCTGCGAGAATTTTCTGTGTCTGGAGCTCTTCGGAAAATTCGAACAACAAGGAACGGTTCCAAAATCAGTAGTGGTAAGCTTAATGAATAATCTTGTCTCTAACCTGAATTCTGGTTTCAGATGTGAGACCTGTCTAGTCTAAGGTAGCGTAACAGACAGTGACTGACTAGTCAGAAAAACAAGCTGCTCTGGGTGTTACAAACAGAAGATTGATTACAAAAGTGTTGGTGGGGCTGGAAGGTCAAAAGGTGGGTACAGTTACCCAGACGTTCGTGACCACGGAAGCCTCCAGCTGGCGAGGGGACAGCCGTGTAACCCACAGCCTCTTGCTGGTGCTCGCAATAAGCCGCTGCTGCAGGAGTCCCAGACCCTGACGTCCAGGCTAGGCACCCTCCGGACACAGGGAAGGAGTGCCACCAGGAAGAGAGGGTCCGTGGCTGTCACCTCTCCTGACCTGTCTGTCTTCTCCAAGACCTCAGGCTGGGAGCCGGCTCTGGGAGGCACGAGGCATGGATTCCAGTTGTAGTTTCTCCTCCTCTGCTCGGCTGGGCCTCTGGGGAGAAGGGCAGGGACGTTCTGGCATGTGGCAGGAGTCGCCCAGTGCCATCGGGTTGGATCCGAAGTTGGCATCCGGCAGGTTTTACTGAGGAAATGTTTGGCAAGTGCTGGATGAGTCCGGTTCTCAACGGGAAACTGATGGCGAACGCCAGAAACGAGGAAACGGAAGGGAGTTTAAGGAGATGAGAACCGACAGAGCTGCGGGCATCAGGGAAGCCACAAGCTGGTCCTGGCCCTGGGCCTGAGGGCACAGGAACAGCAGTGTCAGCTCCAGTCGGAGCTGTAGGTGTGGGAGGGGCCGTCCGGGCCCCTGCCAGGCTGCCCTGGCAGAGAGGACGCTGGGGAATAATTACCCCGGCCTCATGCTCTTCCTACCTCTCAGCTCCTCTGATGGCCAAACCACCTCCTGATGACGAAGCCAGAGGGCAGGGGAGCCTGGCAGGCACAGCCCCGGCAGGTCAGCTCCTGAGGGCAGAGCGGGGTGGAAAGGGGGGCGGGCTGGTGGGCCAACAGCACCTGCCACGGAGGAGGCACGCAGCCGGTGCTCTGTCATTCACGGCCCCAGGGTTACTGCCCTCACAGGACGTGGTTCCCGGCCTCCCCCCTGCCCTGGAGCCCCCGAGGAGGTGCCACACAGTCTACCCAAAGGGGCCTCAGGAACCTCAACCCCTTGGGGCCAAGTGGCCCTCTCCCCAGGCTGGGTGGGGTGCCGGGTATGCAAGTAGGGACCCGAGGAAGACGTACGCTGTAGGCTGAGGAAGGTGAGTCCTATACCTACAGCTTTGTCTCGGGCAGAAGAGTTCAGCTGGGGCAGGGTGTGCACCCACCCCAGGGACGCAGGGAGCCAGCACCCCTTCATTCCTCATGCCCACTGACACATGTGCAGGCATAGCCCGCCCCCAGGCAGACAGGATCCCTCTCACCTGCTTCCAGCCCGGCTTCCTGACCTGGAGGCAGAGCTCACTGTATTTGTGTCTTTGTGTGTATGTGTATGTCTGTGTTTGATGTGTGTGGCTCTGGGGGTGGGCAGAAACTCTGACCCTGAGGAAAGATGCCCTGGTGAAAAGCCCCATGAACTTGGAGCTCAAGAACTGGGCTGTGGTCTGGCCTTGGCACTGACCACCTCGGGACAGTCTCTTTTTCAAACCTCACATTCTTCTTCTATGAGATGTGAGTCCCTAGGCACCTTTTCAGAGGGGACATCTTGTGAAAACTCTCATTGGAGAAGGAGACCCTCAGGGTTCTGAGAGCCTGCAGGGCAAGAGCTGGCCCTCCATGCCTGGGGCAAGGCCTGTCCCGGGCTGGTGACTGCCCAAAGCCTCCTCGGGAGAGGACAGGAAGAAGGAGAGGGTGCACAGCTTGCCCTGGCCTCTCCTGGGAAGAGGCAGTGTGAGCCCAAGGAGAGGGCAGTCCTGAGTCCCCTCTGCTGTGTGCCTCACCGGGAGTCCCTCTGACTCGGGTTTGTGAGTCCGAAGGGACAGCAAGTCCCGGCCCTGGGCAGCCCCAGCGTGAGAGAGCTTTCTCACCTCCTGTCATGCCCTGGGTTGCCACCTGGATGCTTCCTGCTGCAGAGAGAGAGCCCGGCTCCAATGATGTGGGAAGGCTTCACCTTTGCCCTCTGCCTGCCAGCGCCCTCACCTCTTCCCTCACAAGTGAAAGGTGCTGCTCTGGCGCCAGCCATTGGTCGGGGCAAGGCTGGGGTGGGCCTAGGGGAGGTAGAACCCATGCAGAGGGAGACTCGCTCAAGGTCACATGGCAAGTAGGACTAGAACCTGGGTCTCCTGAATCCCAGATGGAACCTCGGGCTCTTGCTGCCTCATGCTACTCAGGGGAGCCTCAGGCTCCTGGCGCCACCTCCTGGGTCCCTCTGTGTCCTCAGCTCCATTACTGGGCCAGGTCCCTGGGTCTCGGCCAAGCCCAGGTCCTCGTCTGCTTCTCACCCAAGCCCAGGTCCTCGTCTGCTTCTCACCCCTTCCTGCCCCAGTCCTCGTACCTCATTCAGTCTCTTAGTTTCTCTTCTGCTCACCTTCTCACGCCTCCAATGGCTTTGTCCGCTTCTCCTTTTGTTTTTGCCAACTTTTAGTTCCTATATTTGAAGCGAGTCATAAATATTGGATTTTTAGATCTTTGTGTTTTGATCTTTTTCATTACTGGCAAAATGTCCCTTTTATTTCTAATACTTCTTGCCTTAAAGTCTGTTTGGATACTTTTCAACCCCCATGTGCACATTTTCATGTGCGAATTCCCTTTAAAAAGTTGTCGAGTTGCAGCGAAGAGCCGGGCTTCTGACTGAACAGGTGTACGTCTTCTTGTCAGGGAGTGAGGGGTTTTCTCCAGCTTCTTTTTTGTCTCAGAAGTCATTGCAACCCAAGTCAACAGTTTCCAGAGTAACACATTTTACTACTTTTTAAATTATGATTTTTAAATATTTAATTTTATCCTCCTTATTATGTTTATGCCAATTCATTTGCGATATATTGCTAATCTTCCAAATGAGAAATTTCTAACAACTGCAAAGTAAAATATTAATTCTCCTGGAAGCAGCATTCTGGTAAGAGTGCCATTAAATTTATTTCAATTGGCTTAATATATCCCCATTGTTTCTTTTCATTAAAAGTACAATATCATTAAAGAAAAATTTTAAGTGGACAAAATTATGGGTTGCCCACATAAATAAGATTATCTTTCCTACATTTTTCTCAGTCGTTATCCTCATACATGAATATTCTCTTAAATAATTGTGATAGAAATTTAAAATGTCATTTTAGAATTGACTTTATTTAATTTTGCTTTAAACAGTTCATATACTTCCCAAACTTAATCATTATCCTCATACATGAATATTCTCTTAAATAATTGTGATAGAAATTTAAAATGTCATTTTAGAATTGACTTTATTTAATTTTGCTTTAAACAGTTCATATACTTCCCAAACTTAATCATTCTTTAAAATTTTATATTGCATGTCATCATGTAGATTTGCAATTATTATTCACTTATTGCTTCAGTGGAATAGAATTAAATCATGAGTTTATAATACAGAGTTTTCATTATCACAAAAACCACATCTAGACAAGCTGGTGTCCCCAGAGTATAATTTGCTTCTATATGTAATTGTCACAATATATGTTTTAGTAGGCTTATTCGCAGTAGGCTAATTTGACACCATGTTAGAGAGTCCACCCCCTGATCTGGTTGGATCCAGTTTGGGTGACATGATAATCACATCCCTGTGTGGGATGAGGTCACCTCACCTGTCCCCTGTCACTCTGGAGCCTGCCATCGCCCCCCCCCC
>CM053507.1:148642796-148727176 GCA_028627145.1 Eidolon dupreanum | reverse complement strand
AAAGGATGCAAGGTTAATTGCAGTAGTTTCCATATTACATATTCAAAGAATACATCACCAGAATGCTGGATTCGCGGCTTCTTGACACCACGCATACTATGCTCACGTTATCACATAATGCTTTGGAGACATAGCTGCCAACAGAAAAACAACGTCATCAGTGGACAAAAGGGAAAGCAGTCGTATCCATTGATGATACTAAATTTGAACCTGACAAAGATATAAATAAATATCCTTCCCAAACGGTCCTTTGATCATAAAAGTTACTTTTAGATTTGGTTTTGAGCAACTACGTGGATATGGCAAAGTTTGGTTGATTATCATTTGTAGGAGTAGCAATCCCAACCTGCTCTGAGGTATCACTGCCAGAATTATTAATCTCTCTGATTTGCTAGATTATCTTATTTAATAATGATACGAGACGATTTTTTATTTTAAAATGGAATTCTTTTCTCTTTGACTATACCTGCTGTAGTCTAGGCGAATACCATAAATGAAGCACGTCTCCTTCTACACGGAGGGATGGGGAAATGGTGGAGCATGGCCCTGTCAAGCATTCTCCTCCTGTAGTACTGAGGTAGAACCCTTACCCCTCTCCTCCAGGAGCCCAGAAACTATGGGGGTGGAGTCCTGTTGATCATCTCTCCTTGCACTAACCCAAGCAAAGGTAGCATCTTTCCCCCTCCCCTATAGAGACTGTGAGGTGAAGCCCTGTTGACAAACTCCTTCTCTGCACTAGGGTTGAGTGGAGGTGATACACCTGCCTCTCCCCTCCAAACGTTGCAGAGCTAACACCTAAAAACTCTTTAAATTTGGTAAACCTACAGATTTAAAGCTGATCAAACTCAAACAGGTTAAATTTTAAAAAATTTACATCAGACACACCAAATTTCTGAAGACTAAAGATAAAGAAAATAACTTGAAATCAGCCAGAGAAAAAAAGACACACCATTTATAGAGGAACAACAATTTGAATGACAGTGAATTTCTCATTGGATACCACAGAAGGAAGTGGGACAACATTTTTCCAATGCTGAAAGAAGAGAAGCTAATAAACCAATTAAAAGACAGATCTTGGCACAGTAGATAAGATCATAACTCAACTAGATGCCACCTACAAGAAACTTTCTTCAATGATAATGATGTGAGTAGATTGAAAGTTAAAAAATGGAAAAGCAAAATAACACATAAACATTAATCAAAAGAAAGCAAGAGTAGCTAAATTAATAACGGGTAAAGTAGACTTCACAGCAAAGCAAACAGTGAGGGAAAAGGAGAGACATTACACAAAAATAAAAAGGCCAGTTAACCAAGAAGTGATAGTATTAAATGTATATGCACCAAACAAAAGAGTGGCAAAATACATGAATTAAAAACTTAATTAAAAGGAAAAAAGAGACAAATCTACATTTACAGTCAAGAAATTAAAAAATCACTCATAATTGATAGAACCACTAGATCAAAAATCAGAAGGGATATGGAGGAACCAAAGAAGATAATCAGCCAAGGTGTCTAATTGCCATTTATGGAACAGTCTCTCCAACAAGAGCAGGATACACATTTCTTTTTTAAGCACACAGTTTCTTATAAAATCACACATATCATATGAGCCAACAGTTTTAGGTAAATACATGAACACCTTATCACGAATGTTTATAGCAGTTTTATTCATAATCATCCCAAACTAGAAACAGCATAAATATCCCTCAGCTGATGAAGTGATAAACTATAGTACATCTCTACACAGTCCATGTAGACACTACTGAGCAATAAAAAGGAGTGAATTACCGATATACTCAACACGGGCAAATCTCAAAAACACCATGCTCAATGAAAGACGTCAAACACAAAGGCATATATACTATATAATTTTAGAAAATGTAAACTAACTTATAAATTTAGAGATAGAAGGTAGACCAGTGGTTGCCTAGTGCTGAGATGGAAGGAGGGACAGACTGAAGTTGAACATGAGAAAACTTTGGGGGTGATAGAGATATTCTGTGGTTTTATCATTCTTTTGATTACAGGACTTTATATTTTTGTCAAAACTCGAACTGTGTGTTGGAAAACTGAATTCTATTTGGGAAGGCCATAAAATTTCCCTGGTTTGTAAAAATAAACATATTCAGATGGCTAAAAGATTAATCTATACAGTATGGGACACCTTATATGAAGGGGAAGTACTTAAAATTATTGAAAAGAAAGTATTTATGAATGATAGCAGGCTAAGATTTATTAGATATGATAGAGTATAAAAATATGAAAGAAAATCTGCTAAATTAAATTAATATCAATTAAATTAAAATATTTAAAATATTTTTGTCTCAAAAACACTGGAAATATCTTCTTATCTGAACATAGAGATTTTCCCCATTCTTTTCTTTCTTTCCTTCTCTAAAATTACAGCTGTACAATATTCCATTACACGCATGTACCATAGTAATTTAGACAATCTCTTATGTTTGGGTAACTAGGTCGTTTCCAGCATTTGGCAATCACAGCTAATGCTGCAATAAATAACCAATATATTTGAATCATTGGAGGTGTATTGTTAGAGTATATTCCATTTAGTGGCATTGGCAGTTCAAAGGATAGATGTATATGTGTTTTGTTAGATATTGCCAAAAATCAACATTATAAAGACAAATGACAATTTGGAAGAAAATATTTGTGAAGTATTAAAAGACAAGACCTCTATGTATAATATGTAAAATATCCAGAAAAAATAATTTAGATGAAACCAAGCAATCTAGAAGAAAAATAAGTAAAATGAAGATAAAGGCGGCTCATGAAAGAAGTAACCCAAAGGACTAAGGAACTAAAACTAACAAACAAAAAACCTTACAAGTCAAGACAGGATATTAAGGATATAAACTGAGAGCCATTTTGGAAAGCTTTTTGAAATCTATTGCAAGGGCTGTAGATATACTCCAGGAACTAGCAATTCTCTTTTGGAACATAAGTTTATTCATACATATCCTCAAATAATCTTTGAAAAAATCCTATTATCCCTTGATTATTATTTTTTTTTATGTAGAAATTTTAAATCTTTAGGAAAAGTTTAAGTCACAAAACAGGACTTACCAGCTTGGTGTAAAATCATCCCTTCTGTGTTCCAGATGACAACAGCTTTTGAGGTACGGATAACGACCTTCCTCTTCCCACATGTACATATGCAAATAATTATCCATGGATGTGGTGAGGACGTGGAGAGAATCCTTCAAAGGATACCCAGAAGTGAGTGGCCCAGAGTCAGAGTCAGAGCAATGAGAATCGGGGAGAAGAATCATACATACCACCCATAAGTTGCAGATGGATCTCTGGTGGTCGTCAAATTGTTGCAACAGGAGGCCATTGATGGTGAAGAGAAACAGGCGTGACCCACTCTCAAAAATAATCATATTTGCATCACTGACTCCCATCCAAATCGGACTCTCCATATGAACTGGCAACAGGAAACTTGCGACCTGATGTGCTGTTTTCATGTAAAACACATATGCACACGCTTACAGGCAAACTTGGGGTCATTGAGTCAGAACAATATCCCTACCCTGAGTGAAAAAATACACTCTCTAATTCCATGGGACTTCAGTCCAGTGAGGAAAATGAAGGGTGAACCGGCGGCCTGAAAATACATGTCACTGACCATGGCGATGGATCTGTGACACAGGAACGGAGGACCACGGACCATAAATAATAACTCAGACACTGAGGGAAGGGGCGATGGAATCCAGGCCCTAAAGCATGATGGGCATCTAGACAAGTCTGCTAAGAGGGCGCCGTGGAGTGCAGAGGTCAGAAGTGTGGGCATTAGAGTCAAACCGGCATGGGTTGGCCGACAGCGAAAGAAATCCCCTGCCCTTTACACAGACTGACCTATTCACAGACGTTTATAGCTTAAAACAAGGACATGAGTGATGAGGAGGAGAAACAAATGTTCCTAAGGTGGCACGGACTACCTTGGATGACCGTTTCACCCCCGATCCTCTCAATGCTCAGATCAAAAGTGGTGAAGCCTGTCTTTCTGAAAGAGGCTCTTCGGAACATCAGCGTTATCCTGTTGTACCTCTTCGGGGCCCAGCCGGCTCTGCAGCACGATGAAAACGGGAGAGAGACAGACAGAGGGATTTTGCCTTCTGATGGTCTCAGTAAGCACTCCGCATAAAATACCTATGGAGAGATGGTTGCACATGTAGTCAGGCAACAGGGGAAGTAATAGCATCTCCGTACAGGAGTGACTCCAGAAAAGCCTCCTTACAAAACCTCAACTGTCACCAAAGCTTTATAAAGAATCTCAAGAAGCAATGAGTAGTCACTGTCTTCCTACCCTGCCTGTCACAGTCAGCCATACAGCAGAGTCCCCTAAGCTTCTCTTCTCGCTTATCAAGAGATTACAAAATCATCTGGCCGCATTGGACCCCGGTCAAGTTGCAGCTGGCTAGGTCGATTTTTCCTTCTCAGAGAACTAGCCAAGGACTGCGCTCTGCCTTCGCTGTCTCCTTCCTTAGCTCCTTGTTCTCTGGTGCCCAGTTCACATGTGCCATGTAAAATGTCCTGCTCCAAATGCCACTTTCTCAGAGTGACATTCGGAAGCGGATGCGTTTTTATTTCCTTCTGGACTTCTTTGTACTTTCCAGCCAAGAGAGAGAAAAATAAAGAAGGAAAGCAAAAGCAAACCAGGTTATGAAAGATCCTCATTTCTTGATCCTCCCTCTCTCGCACTCTTCCATCTGCTTGGCTGATTCAGGCTTCACGAACAAACTTTCATTAATAAATATTTGCCTTTGCAATTGGATATTATTGCTTCAAAGACCATTGTTTCTTGGCCCCAGGAATGGATTCCTCATGTGATATGGCCTTTGAGAGGAGGCAGCAGGCTGTCTGCTCCTCACTGGGCTCTGCGGTTCCTCTAACACTTCCCGACCTGACCTTCCTAATGCGGACTGTCACCTCCCGCGGTCAAAGCACACAGGGCGGCACCTACCTTTGGCAAGATGTGTTGATGTGCTCCAGAGACAAAGACCCATCGCTTGTTGGGAGAGCCATGTAGCAGATCCACACTGTACTTGAAGGCATTAACTTTAGAAACGCTCCTTAACTCCGGCACGGTCAGTGTGTAGATGTCACCTTCAGAATTGCCTACCTGAAACCAGAACGAAGCAGCATCACCGTGTCAGTGGAAAGAGACGTGAGACCCTAAAGCACACAGGAGGCAGCGCTGTCGGCTGCAAGACGCACCACTGTTTTCTTCAGTCACATAATGGAGACAGATTGAAGCCTTTGTCCAGCCTGCCCCACAAGGTTGCTGGGATGATCCCAAGAAAAAAAAAAAAACTTTCCAAGTCCCAAAGCATTCTTCTCCAGGAAAGTTACTCATTGGCACATCAATACTACGCTTTTTTCTCAATGTCTCCCCAAACCCACATCTCTCCCTCCATAGTCTCTTTCCAAGTTCGTGTACTATACAATATAATACACACTTGAAAGATGAGACATAGATACGAAATAACTCAGGAAGGTCTCTAGAAGAATGACTGGATCATTGTACCTGAGGTAAGTCGAAGGCCAAGAGAGTGTAAGTTACCAGCTTACAAGTATGTTCGTATGGCCAACGTTCATCGGTATATTGCGACTCTCAGGGAATGTGATAGAAATGACTCCAAGAAGACAGATTGCATCGTGACAGTAATGAGGCCATGACACTCATCAAGGCAGCAGGCGTTTCGCTTCGTGGGCCCCCTCCACATGCAGGGTTCACTTACCATCAGGAATGGGCCATCCTTTGTGAGAAAGGCTTCCAAGGAAAAACAGGCCTTCGGCACGGTGAGAGTCGCCAGAGCGTCCTCATCCCGGCAATTCCACACTTTGACAGTTCCCTCCAGGTCCACGGTAAATGCAAGATGCATCTGAGGGAGGGTCTCCAGAAGCCTGATGCTGGATCGCTGGACTGGGCTTGACCAGATCATCGTGCCCTAGACAACGAGAGGCCACTACATGTATTCATGGACCTCTTCACGCCCGCCATGCTTTCATTCTGCCCGTGTTTATTCAGCAGCCTCCTCCAAATCAGATCCATTTCTCTCTTCAGGGACTAGAATAAGAAAGTTCTACTAAACATCTCAGTTAGTTGAGGGGTAGTGAAGATGAAAAAGGAACTATGCAATATATTCAAAGGCAGGAACTCACGATATGATGGGCATAAAGAAGTATCAGACTCCCTGGGCTCAAATCAATTTGGCCTCTTACTACCAGTGTGACATTTGCCAAGTCACTTACCACCATGGCTTCTTACAGGAATGCTGGACTGCATTCCACAACACATGAAACATGCTTAGAATTCTGCCTAGTACATAGTAGGAGTTTGAGGGGTATCAACTATCATGATAATCATTGTTGTATCATCAACCTTGTAGATTGCACACAAGAAAGAATTTCCCTTCTAGACTTTAATCTCATTAAAATTGTAAAATGTAACATAAAAGGAATACAAACCTAAATGTAAAGTTTAATAAGAAATTACAAAGCGATTAACATTACTATTTCTAAGCCCTCTTAAAGCCCCCTTGTACTTGCTCTATTTACTACCTCACCACCCTCCCCAGATATAATCACTATTTTGATTCCTAACACTATAACAGGTTGCCTGTGTAGTGTTATCTACTGCTGTGTAATAAATCATACCCAAAGTGGGCGGCTTAAAACAATAATAAGTTTTTATCTCACAGTTTGTTTGTTAGAAATCCAAGTGCAGCTTGGCTAAGCAGCTCTGGGTCAGGGTGTCCTATGTGGTTGAAGCCATGTTCCACTTTCAAGGTGGCTCACTCAACTGGTTGACAAGTCGCTGCTGGCCACTAGCAGAAGTCCTCCGTACTTCACCACACCAACCTCTCGGTAGGGCTTCTTGGTGTCATAATGTTGTGGTTGGCTTTCTAAGAGCCAAAGACTCAAGAGAGAGGAAGTGTCTTTTGTGACATAACTTTAGAAGTTACACACTGCCATTTCCACAACATCTTACTGGGTACAAAGGTCGGCACTATTGGATGTGGGAGTGAACGACATATGATCATTAATAGACTGTGGGACAAGGAATATTGGGGCCATCTTAGAGACTGGCTGATATAGTCCACCTTGTATCCCTAATTATTCACCTCCCTCTCCCACACAAAATACACTCACTGTCTCCCAATGCTCCCAGATACCTTACCATTACCACATCATCTCAAAATCTAGTATCTCATTGTTGAATTAGGTACAGGCATAGATGAGGCTCTTTAGATTTGGTTCATCTTGAGGTGAAAAACTTAGAAGTAAATATACAAATTGTCCGTCCCCTACATCACCAAAATACAAGGGTAGGGCAGGCATGGGATAACATGATACACACTCACATTCAAAAAACAGGAAAATGGAAAATGGGGAGAGGGGGAAGCAACAGGGAATGGATACTACACAGAAAATTGGATACTACACAGTAAAGAACATGCTGGTAATTTGGTAATTAGGAGTCAAAGTCTGGCAAAGATTCTTAAGGACTTCTGGCTCCACTCTCTAGACTCTTGGTTCTGTCTTCTGAGTCATCCTTCCCTTTCCATATACGCTGGCCCAGTTTTGTAGCTGAGTAGTAATTACAGCCTGCTTCTTGCCTGTAAAAGTTTGGGATTCAAAATCTCTTTTCCTTTTGTGATATTTCAACCCCTCTGAGCCCAAGCTGGCAGTGTTTCTGCTAATATAATTGTCTCAAAAATGTTGTGGCTCTCCAAAGAACCTTCTGGAGTTTATATTGTTAGTCAAGAGCCACACCCACAATTCTTCGAGATTAATCCTTTCGGTACCTTGGGCCTCTTCTGCTAGTGCTGCCGAGGTCAATGCCTTAAACTTCTTAGAAGTCCTATCGCTTGACTTAGAAGTCCTATCGGTTCTCTAAGGCATCTCCTCAAATCTTTCTGTGGTCTAACAAAGAACATCGCAGCCACCTCTTTGGCTTCAATTTTATAATACGGTTTACTGCCATTGACCTGGATTAATCTTGCTTGGAATCCATTTCTGAAATTTTAGCATCATTTGCAATATAGAAAGGCTGGGAATTTTCAAAACCAGCAAGCCTCGGCCTCCATTGTTCGACAGTCCCAACTTCACCCTCTCCCTCTTCTCTTGCATTTTACTACAAGTAGCAAGAAGGACCCTGGAGGAAAGGGGATCCTCGTTAAACAGGGGCAGAAAGTTTGGCAACACAGTCACCCATAGTAATGTGGAAACATATCTAGTGAATTGCGTCATCTTGCCAAGGAGAAATCCAGGCAGAATGCCGAATTAAGGCTGTCTGAAGTTAGAGGATTCACTTCCAAGATGGCTTACTCACATGATTTCAAGCTGCTGTTGGCTGTTGGTAGGAGGCCTGAGTTGTCTGCCGTGTAGACCTGTCCATGGGGCTTCTCAAATGTCCTTGGGGATATGATAACTGGTTTTCCCTAGAGCAGGTTATCCATGAGAGTACCCTTCTAATTTCTTTTTTTCCCCAGCTTTATCGAGATATAATTGACAGATAACATTGTGTAAGTTTAAGGTAGGAGTATTCTTCTAGACTCTTATCGCTTCCCTCAAATATTTACAAGAGGGTGTTTATCATACATCAGAAGACCTTGTGTTAGAAAGTGTCATTATCTAATTTCTATGGGGAGGAGAGAAAAATCCAAGCAGGGAAAAAAATCAAGATACTATAATAATTTGGGACCCACTTGGAGACTTCACACTCCCTCTCCAGTGCTTCACGCATTGCATGTGCTAGTCCTGATAAAGAAGACAACATTCGTGCTCTGTTGGAGGTAATCCGAGTTAGAAACCACTTTCTGAAAAAGCCAGTATAACAAATGCCAGTTGTTGATGAGAGGCAGCAGAACAGGTAATGAAGAGGCACAATGCCAATAGAGTGTTTATTTCCCAAAGTCACTCCACGTTACCCATAGAAAATAAGTCCTTACACGTTTATATCTAGAAACGCATATTAAGAAGTGGATTCTCTATGTGTCTATAGTCTAAATGAAAAGGTTACAGATTACCAATTAGAAGACTTGATTTGAAACTTTGTTTCTGTTATCAATTCTGAGTATCACTTTCCTCGCCATCACTTTCCTCCCAGCTCTTGCTTCACCTGTGTAACAGGACTGACACAGGTGTGCATCACTTGTGCACCTCATCGGCCAGACTCACCTCCTGCACATCCCAGGCAAAAAGCATGCGCTTTGAAGACACCGTACAAAGGACTGACTTCTCTCGTCCATTCATTTGGAAGCTACTTCCTGAGAGATAAGCCATAGGTTCCAAAATTCCTAGAGGGAAACAGAGACAATGCTTGGCCACCCCATAGCTGAAGGATTATCCAATTGAGTTAAGAGAATTCTGGAAAGATAATTTTAAGTTTTCTTGCAACCCTTATGGAGAAGAAGATGGAAATTGGCCTCCGGAGTTATTCAAACTTGGGTTCCCATTGGGTACCCAATGGAGGTGTTGGTCAATTTATTTTTCCTCTTTAATCTTGGTTTCCATAGATATAAAATGGGGACAAAAATCTCTCCATCAGAGAAACATTCTGAGTATTAATAGAGGTACCAGAAATGAAGGGAGCGTTAGAACTTCTGTTATCTAAAAGTTTCCTTTTTCTTTAAGGTTTTTATTCTAGGAGGGACGGGAAGCCTTTGGGGAAAGGGAGTAACAAGGCCTGGTTTTGTGTTGTGAAAACGTCACTCCGGCTCCCCAGTGCAGCACAGACTGCAGGGGACAAGGGCAGGGCGGCCCTCGCCATCACGACAACCCACCCGGTTACGTTTCAACTCCCTTTCTTGTCACGGAACGGGAAGACAGAAAAATATATAGTGGATTTCTCAAAACAAGTTTGTCATGCGCCTCTAGAGTGTCCTGTCCGCCTACCGAGGTTGCCCGCCGCTTCTCTGTAGATAAAGTCCTCTGGCTGAGCCAACGCCATCCGACGCTCGCGCTTCCTTTGGCTGAGGAAGAAGTGCTTCCAGGTTGGCGCGGCCAGGCACTGATAGGGGAAGTGGCAGAAGCTCCACTTCTCTAGGCACAGGTTTCTGGAAAGAGTCACGGTCCTGCGAGGCTGCCCCCAGCCGGTTCGCCTGCTCGGCACCACGCGAACCCTTTGCCCGCTGTGACCTTCGCTCACGCCTCTCACCACGCAGCCGCACCCAGGCCTGGGTACAAACGCCACATCCTCCTCCCCGCTAAGAGACACCTGCCTGCCCACCTTACCCTACCCATTCCCTTGCTCACCTCCACAGGTGGTCATTCTCTGCAACCTTATTCCAGTACTGAGGGAGAGAGAAGATACAAGCAGGCAATTGGTACCCAAACGTCAGCTCCACCTCTGTTATCATTCGTTCTGGGAGCAGGGCCCACACGGGTTAACCGGCCACCAGCCCCCTTCCCAGTCTGGGACTACAGGGACACCGTAACAGCAGAGACCCATCACTGCCAGTACAAGCCCTTGGTATTCCTGGAAAGCTCAGAGTGGATTCCCCAGGGCTTGAAATGGGAACCTCAAGGGTCACTTAATCAGCATGACTCTTGCATACCAGCTTTCCATTTTCATTTAACAAAATATGAGGCCCGCAAAGTGGAGGAGGCTGACCCCCAACACTCAGTGTATCGCTCTGCTCCTCTGCAAACTGGTGCTCCGATTGGCCAAGAGAACTAACTGGTCAAGAGAAGGACTCAGGTGTTTCAGCCCTGAATGGGCAGCCCCAAATGGGGGAATTTAAGCTATGAAGAAAGGTGGTGTGGGTGTCATGTTGGGGTAGCCGAGATCCCAAGACTGAGGGAGAGAAGTGACAGGGGTCAGAGTGAGCACTGACAGGGTGGACGGCTGTGGGGATGGGGCCAGTCAATGCAGACAGAGCGGCGGGTGAAGGGCATTCACCTTGTTCACTTGGCAAACCTGCAGCAAGCTGAACGCATCCAGGAAAGAGAAGATTTTCAACAACGGTATTTCAGGCAATGGGGTATCCATCTTACGTGGCCGGAGCCCACACCCAGTCTCCTTTCTCCTCTACAGGATGCTCTGAATTTAAAGGCCTGGCCCAAGTCTGCAGCACTTGGGAGGATTTCCACCCACAGCCCATCTGACTCTGATACAAACAGGCTGCAGGTGTGCCGACCCTCAGCCTGCCCTCCGCTTCCGCCTGTGTCCAGGGGCCTGAGCCACACAGCTGAGGGCGTCCCTCCCGACCCTCACTCGTTTGTGTTCTTGTTTAAATGCCTTTAACACCGCATTGTTTTGCACTGTGAACTGAAAGCTCAGGACCTGGGGCAGCTCTAGCTGCTGAGGAACTTGTCGGGACTCTAGGAGATTTCGACTAATGCACATTCGTCAAAGTTTCTACGTGACGTTGTTTAAGTGGCAAATCGCCAGAGTAGGGAATCTGCTTCCCACTTTGATATATCTACTTTGGGACACCGAATCTGGCCAGCGGGGCCTGTCTCCCAGCACCAAGGTAGGCTCCGGCTTTCTGCCTTTGTGCATTTAACTTTCCAGCGGAAGGAAAAAATACCCACCAAACAGGTGGCTTCACTGATGCCCAGGCTAAGGGCACAGGCCTGGTGTGAGATGGCTTTTGTGGTCAGTGCCTTTCCCTGTGACTTTCTCCCAAGAACCTGACAACCGATTCCCGCTTTTCCAATAGGAGTCCCTCTGCGAGGCTCAGTGGCGATGACTTCTCTCTTAAACTGCTGCTTCCAGCATGACCCACAGTGGCGATGCTCAGAAGTACCATTTTTTTTTCTGCAATGTTATCTACTCCATCACCCAAAACAGGACTGGGCTTGTCACAGACCATTAAATGTTCTCTTCTTCAGAGTTTGGAATGGAAAACTTTCCACGTTGACAGGCCCATAAAATACAAATCTGACAACTATGGGGAGACCACATTTTTCATTTTGCTGATTAGGTTTATAGAAAACTGGTTTGAAGAGAATGTGGTTTAAAAAGAAAGAAACTGTCATTTAAAAAAAATCCTAGTTTAAAGAGAGATAAAGGGAGTCTTATGGTATCTTTCACATCAGTGATTCTAGTTCTTCCTAAGTCTTTGGTAAAATGTCTCAAGAAGAAGAAGCCAAATCGTGTGTTGCGATCTTGTCCTTATGCCTCCATTCCCTACCATACTGGCCATCCAAACCCTGGCTTCCTTGCCATCCATAAATTTCAATTTCGCCAGTTTATTTTGCTCACTTCTCTGTCTCTTAGCAGCGACTCTGCCAGACCTCGTGCCTGGCTCCCTTATGCCATTACTGCCCAATGCCAATATCAGATAAAGAACTTTGGCTGTCTGGTTCGCTTCCTTTTGGCACCCGCCCATTCAGTTCTGGTTGACCAGGCAGCTCTCTGACGATGTCGTACAGATCTTTTTCTAATCTTATTTCCCTTCTAATCTGTTCTTCACGGGTCTCCCACAAACTGCTCCATCACAGGCAGAAAAGGATGGCTGGATTCTTGGTTTAAATGATGTCTGTATCCCGACGAGTCCCATATTTATGCATCGTTCTCTGGCATTTAATGTGCTTTTAAAACTATGCAGCCTGTTGTCTTAACGTCTGTACAATGATGTTTAAAGGCATCTCAGACTTTATATGTTTAAAACGGAATAATTTCTGGCCCCACAAATGTACATTTCCCCTGTGTTCCCACGCATCGTAAATGTCACATATTCACTCTCTTGCTCAGGACAAAACTCTCAAAAGTTTTTCTAGATTTCTCTTTGCTTCTAATCCTTGTCTTCTCTTGTATTCCCCCATCACGTCCTTCACATCTCAGCTAAAATACTACCTCCTCATCAGGTTTTTCCTAAAATCACACTTCCCCTCAAGTTCTTGTTATGCTATTGTATTTGTCCCTGTTACCCTGAACAGTAATTAAATTGTAAATAAAGTAAATTTACTTGTTTATCTGTTCCTTGTCTCTCTCTCTATAAAACATAATTTCTTTAATGAAAGGAATCTGTCTTTCTGGCTCACCTCTGAATCAACAGAGTCCAGGCTTGTTTCTGGAAACATAAGATTTAATTATAATGTGATGAGTAAAGGAATGGATGAATACATTCTAAGCTAATGGAATTGCAAGTACTCTGAACGCCATGGTTACTAACAGCCACGGGGAACACAGAAGAGCTCCTGTTTGATGTAAGGGCAGATACAAATGAAACAGGAGGCTTCCTTTTCCCTGCTGAAAATAAGGAAATGGTTTTCTTCCCTTTTCTTGGGGCATTTACTTTAGGAATTTTATCATTATAAATTCTTTCTCTGCCTCTTTGCAATGTATATACATCATTTTAGAAGTTAAATAAGCCTCTTGCCAGTTTGACGACTCAGAAATGTCTTTCTCAAGGACCTGGGAGCCATCTCTTTAAGATGCAAACATTACGGAAGCAGCACCCCAAGGGAGACAGCACCCCTGTTGCTCAGTGTCCATGGTGGGTACTCTGCTCCTAGTCGCCTGCTTGTCAGTTTGTGACTTTACCATGAGGTTTTGTAGCTCCTCCCATCAAGGGGAGGCCTAGTTGTCTACTCCTGTTATCAGCTCTGGCTTTGTGACTTTCTTGGCTGGTAGTCACACATAAGACCTGGTGTGTGTGGCAGCCCATAGGGTACTCATATGACCCCACCTAGATGCAAAGAGAATTGATACCTCCGAAATAGGGAAGGAGAAGATGATTTTGTGACATTCTTCCATATAGAATCTACTCATCTGTTGAAATTTAATTTCATTATCTTTCTGGTGGAAAATTCTGCCCACCCATAGCTATTTGGTATTTAAACTGCCCTTTGGGAAAAAAATAATAATAAAAATAAATTGTCCTTTGGAGCTACCTATGATTTTCCAAAGTCTTTTTTTTTTAAATATCAGCCTTTTAAAAACTATAATTCTACTTTATTACTGATATACTTTCTCCTATGTAGAAAAATAATTTAAGAAAACTGTATCTCTTCATAATTAGATATTTCCATCTATCCCAATTGGGGTGGCTTCATCCTTCTAGTGAAAGAAAATGAGCAACTCTTATGCCATGTGAGCATAGATGCCCATGGCTAACATATATGATCTCATAATCTTAAAGATGGTTCTAATGAGAAAATATCTTTTCCTGGAATTAATAAGAATTTGGAGAAAATATGATTCTCTGAACTTTGAACAAATTTAGAAGTAACATCCCAAGTTTCTGAGGTCCCCAGTTAAGAGGAGGAAAGTGGTTTCATTGATTGTCCTTTTGGAGATGAATTTGATCACTAGATTGCATCGAGATGTGCATTACACACTGTGGGTGGTCCCTCTACCCATCCTTGGCCCACCCAAATTCACCTGCAGCTATAAACCCAGAAGGCTTCCCAGTGCATGGACATCATTACACATCCCAGGTATGAACATCTCTTCTCTACCTGAGGCTTTCTTTGGTACCATACAAACTTGCTTGACTGCACACAGACAGGTACCAGGGATATAGGGATAAAATTTCTGAGGGTACCCCTCAAACAATGGGGCATGGGAGTCAGTGGGTAAATGTTGCAGCCGCATATGCTCAACTGGGATGATTCTGATTTTTTTGCTCGTAGGTTCTCAGAGATTCCTCCAGTGGGAGTGAGCATAAAGGTGCTTATCCATGCCATCTTAGATGGCTTTCCTATCTTTCTGGCATCATTTCTACACTTTCTCACTTTTGTTTCTTAGGACCATCTTCTAAATAAAGCATGTCATTTAAGTCCTTGTCTCGGTCTGATTTGGGAGAACCAAATCTAGGACTATTGGTATAGTAAGTGGCTAGCCGTCAAATGACAAATGACAATGAGGACTGTTTTGCTGATGCTAAGTGCCACGCTGGTAACACTGGAAAGACATGTGGTAGATCGAAATGAGGTACAGATGGAAAAAGAGGCACCAGTTTGTGCATTAGTTCTAGTATTTGAAGTGTTATAGGACGAAGAGTGATTGGAAGGAGTCTAGAGTGAGGCCTTTGGCCAACCATAACCCAAGGACATGCTGTAAAAGCCAGAATCCTATCATGGCAGCGTTTAAACAGACACTCATCTCCTGCAGCAAGAAGGCAAACTGTGCTAAACTTGAGGCCAGGGTTTAATTATAAGGGCAGTGGAGTTAAAAGAATGTTGAATGCATAGACATTGTAGCTCTTCTCTGCTAAATTAGGACCTTAAAGCTAAAGGAGTAAGCCCCTGATACCAAGGATAGGAACATATACTGGGATTTTCCTGAGATCCTTGAGCTCCTAGATTCACCTAAAAACCTCCAGGTCTGTAGAAGCACTTCTTTTACCATTGCTGGAGGAGGGCAGGCTTCCATTACCTTGTGGCCAGACAAAGGCCTCCTGAAGTGGCCACCTCACAAGACGATGTCTGCCCACCTCAAATTCCGCTTGTGCCCTACCTCCTGGCCTCTAGATCAATAACTAGGCTCAGGTCTCCACAGAGTCTTGGTGAGAAAATACCTGATTTGCCAGATGAGCTGCATGATGTACCTGCATTGGGAGACCTCGTCCAGAAGTGGATTGGGAGGATCTTCACTTCCTGTGGAACATAAGACTGAGCACGGAAGTGTTTATTGATACGAGGGCACTCGCAATGACTCAGGACTTGGCATCTCGTGAAGACCCACGACACTGGCCCTTAATCCTGCTGGGAGGGCTCTTTGAAGGTCTGACATGAGGATGCCACAGTAAGTGATGTAGAGGTGCTGGAACTGAGGGTCAATTATCAGCAAAGGGGCTGAATTATTATGTGAGTCCAGAGAACCTATTACAACGGCCCCGGGCTGATTATGATTACCATAACCCAGCTGATTACAGTTCCGAGAGGGCCCAGAGGCTACTCATCGCACAAAAGCAACACAGAAGGCACTGGCAAGGCGGGCTCCAGCACCACTGAGAAGCTCAGCAGTGAGCTGCTGTCCTCTGAAGTGAGGGGAGGAGAGCGACTAAGAAAGTAGGCTCCCTAGAGCCAGTGGAGATGATAGAACTCCATATAACAGGTCCAGATGGTAACATCTCACTGTCAAAAGCAAGATGGGTATTAACTGCTCTATGGGGAAACAAGTCTGGCTTTGCATCCTGGGGTCCTTGACCTGGAAGGATTTCTGTCAGTGGCAAATAAGCCTCATTCCTAGGTATGAGATTAAATGGGCAGCTGGTGAAGGCGTTGCTCTTCTTCTATAAACAAAATGATAAAGAATAGGTTCGCAGAAGACTCGTGTCAGCAACCAAGCAGGAAATAGTGAGCCTTCACAAAATGTTGATGTCTGAACCAGTTCACAGAGCCCGCTGTTTGAATGGGGGCCTGGGTGTCCTTGAGAATGGAACCAACAGAGCCTCTGCGAGTATAGAAAACATATATTCACCTAGTCTTTGTCTGATGGGACCTATGGCCATGACCCAAGGAACTATACTGGGAAAAGGGTTCTGCCCAGATCAAATGAGGGCTGTTGGATATAGATAATGAGCCCCCTCTAATAGTAGGGTAACATAAAAATCAATCACAGTCTTCATGGTAAATTGGAGTGTATGGAAACCAGATGATGCACGGCTTGAGTTTATCTTATACTGGATCCACTGGTTCTGTGAACTTCCCTCACGGCTATTGCTCTGGTCTGTGACTGTATAGAGAGTTATGATGGCTGTCTCTAGCGGCTGGCATGGCACACATACAGGTTGTATGACACGTAAAGTCAAATGCATAATGGTGAGAGGACCAAGTGAATGTTCCTATAACTGCCTTGACTGGCCCAAAAATTGTAAAGGAGAGTTGTACAGCATCCAGGTAGAATTGCAGCCTCAACAATAAAGGAAATGTAAGCCCCAGCCCATGTATGACATCGCAAAAAAAACCTCTATTATCCCCATGATGCACCACAGCAGATGAACGACCACTCCATAAACCTAGCCATGTGGTTGCTACACCTGCAGCTGCTCTGCAGATGTGTTAGTTACCTTTACAGGAAGAAACAAACACCAACCCCCTGCTCTGGGACTGGTATGAGGCTATTTATCTCAGGAATGTGTCGCTTCTAATCTCTATCAGAAAAGAGTATCAAGGCCATTTTTGATTATCTGGATCAGATAGCAGTTCACATTCACTCCCTTTCCACGGGGCTAGGACAACTTTTCTGTTCTGTGTCATAGTACAATCTGAAATGATTTTTGATCGTTTTACCAATTTACTACACTGATGACATCCTGCTAACTGGATCTCGTGACTAGGATACGGAAAGGTCTCTGGATGATCTGGTAAGAAAATGTGTACCAGAGAAGAGGATAAATACGAAAAGCCTCCCTCTTTTCATTTCTAAAATATTTAGAAGGGCCACCTACCCAACAACGTTTGCCTCTGCTCCTAGATTCTTCAAAACCACAGTTTCACTGAGGCTGCCATGGACATCCATCTCCCCCAGACTTTCTTCCTGCTTCACTTAGGAGCACTTCCATACAGTTATATTAATTTTCCTCTCAACAGTTTTGGACAGAATCAATCATTACTTCTTTTGTAAAATGACACCAGCAGAGAGGGAAAAAAGTCCTTATTTCCTCCTCTCTCCTTAGCAGCTCGATTACACACTGTTGTTCTGGTGTGTTTCTATTTCACTGTTTTATGTCCTAAATACCTGGCTATCTAGGATTTGTGAGACAGTACACAGAGTTACACATTCATGGAAATTTATCCCTCAGAGGAACCATAATTCTCTCTGGAAAGCGAATTAGATTCTCTGTAGTCATTTACTGCGTCTGAGGATATCTGCTTCTCATCGCTCTGGAAATCGCTGGAAAGTTTCTCCTCTAGTTAATTTTGACAGTCTCTTTGGGCACATTTATTAACCACCGGAAATTATTTATAATAATAATAATACCTTGGGCGAATCTTTTTCTGAAATTGCAGATGTCAGGATGATCACAGCTCTGGAAGGAGATGAGGTCAGAGAATCCCAGAGTTATAACCCAGAATTTAGCTGCTCCTCACCACACACACAGATGCTGTCACCCCTGAGACACTGTCCTAGTATCAGAGGTCCGTTAGGAGAGGGGTTCGTATATTTTAGGTGAGAGGACATGTTGGAAAAGATGCTGACTGGGTCTCTCCAATGGGGGCAAAACGGTTGTTTCTCTAGCAATTGCAAAGACCTGACATCGGCTCTTCCCCTCAATCAGCCTTAGAGACCATTTACTTTGTCTTCTAGCAAAAGTGCTATCTGAACTCATCTTCATCTTTTCTCTGCTAAACCTATTTACTCTTATAATTTCTATCTGCAAAATAAACATTATAGCTCACGCATCTCAAGATATTTAAATAGTTCAATGAGATCATCAGAGTGATCATCACGTAGATGATTTTTAATATATGTTAGTGTACCTGCCTTCCCTCTGGGCTCTGGCTGCATGAGCCTGGATGTATGTTTCTGTAATGAGAGAGAACAAGATTCACTTGGGTGCCTGGGAATAGGTTGACACTACCATCCGTGTCCTCTTCAGTTAAGTATTTATGGGTTTGAGAAAGGGTCAGTCACTGCTAAGTATGAACATATAAACACCGTGAAATCACTGACTAGGAGAAGAAAGCAAACTGAACTCGTGCTAATAATATCAGGACTGTTGCCATTGTTTCGTGTAGCATATAAAGCTAAGAAGCCTTCCCCTGTCCCCCGTATCTGGCTGTTTATGATCATCCTTATCCCAACACACATCCCAAATGAGCCCTTGTCATCTCTAAGCTCTAAGGGAATCTAAGATATTGCGACATAAAAAGTGCATGTCAAGGTCATGTAATCGAAGTGGCCAGCGCTGCACGCCTTGCGCAAGAAATCTGTCAAGTTTTGGAGAGTGACAGTGTGTATAGATTTTAGGCAAACAATCTTCTCAGTCTTCTCAATTACTAATCAAGTCCAGAGGCCATATGGACAATAAATTCATCTAGTATTTATACTGCGTTGTGCTTTCTCTAACAATCTACTATCACCTCAGCTCTCAACACCCACGTTCAATAACTTACTGTTTTAGATAAATATACATTTTATAACACACACACACACACACACACACACACACACAATCCCTGGAGTAGCACCTTTTACCAAACCAGTTCTTTTGGGTTATACAGTGAGTCACTATCTTTCATTCAATGATTATTCTGTTTTGTTAGTCTTCAATTTTTCTGTTTCAGGTTCTCATCTACACTTCTATTGTGCGTTTATTTTTCTTCAACTCATTTTCTCTTATTCCAGTGTTGCTAGCCTAGTTTCCCTCGCCAATGTAGCTCCTCCTATAGAGTTCTCTTATACTTCTTACGTATTATTATTTTTATTTTCATTATTCATTATCTAATCTTTCACCTATTGTTAGTCAAGTATTGATTCACTGGGGCCAAGGAGGTCAGGGGCAGAATCCTCCAATAGAAACATACAATCAAATATCTCTCTCCTTTTTGCAGAAAACCAAGATTTCTTAGTATTCTAATTCTATCTCTACTGTTAGTAGTCTCTGTGGCTCTAACTATCCATTTACTTACTTCCTCTTTCTCTCTTCCCCAAACCTCTCACTTACTTATCTTCAAATACCTTTCTATCACATGGTAAAACCTTAGCTCTTTAAGTCCATGCATCTGTGTTCTATGTCCCAAAATTAAATGATTTTCAAATTCAGAATCTTGCAACATGTTAATATTCCATTAAATGTGTGCTTTGGGACTGAAATAAAATTGTTTCAAAAAGCACACACATTTGGGCATTCTGTGTCTTACCACTTTCTGAGAACTTAAGAGAGAATGGAATATTCTGCAAGATAGGTTATACTTGAAAAGGGGTTTGGGTGGTCTGGACCCTTCTGCTCCTAACTACTTAGATTTAATTTGGGGTGATCTTCTAAGGACATCTATTTACTCTTTAACACTGACTCTAATTAAAGTTGATTTTAAAAGAATTTAGAACTCTAAATTTTCCTGTGCTATCTTCTATAAAAATATTACTTTTCACACACGAATATTAGAAATGTTATAATTTTTCTATTTATATTGAAGGGAATACAATCTTTGAGCTCCCTTATTTTGATGGCATTTGCTGGAAGATTTTTGTGTGTTTGTTTCTCTGTGTCTCAGAGCTGTTATAATTAAGGAGACAGTAAGTGTGTCTCTCACCCAAAGTGCTTGTGATCAGTGAGAAGCTGCCCATTTTTTTTTTCTTCATTTAATTTTGAGACACAGAATACAGAAGCATAGAGTTAAGGAGCCGAGTTTTTGTCATGTGATAGACAAGTAAATGAGAGGTTTGGGGAAGCGAGAAAGAAGAAGTGAGTAAATGGATAGTTAGAGCCACAGAGACTACTAATAATAGAGATAGAATCACGTTCTTAACCGAACATGAAAGAATGTAAGTTTGGAGAATTCCGTGATTCGGATGATCCCTTCTGATCATTTTTAATTGTTATTTCTGCCCCTACACACATTTTTCTCCTCCTACTGTTTTTTTTTTTTTTTAAATCTTCACATTCCCATTTTTCTTTAACAATTCCTTCAGGGTATGGATGGTTTTGATGAGTTGGTTATTGAATGAAAGTGACTAGCTGAGTTGGGTAGCTGGTGGGTGAAAGATTCTAGGAAGAACTTAATGGTGGCAACCACTTATCATGGAACGAAGCCTGAATGAAAGGCTATTTTGTAACTGGGCTGAGAACTGGACTCTTTCTGTAGCCTGGTTTACTAAAATAACCCACATATAGTTGCTTATGGGAAATCTCTGTACTTTTCACTTAATTTTTTCGTGACTCTCAAGCCGCTCTAAAATATACATTAAAAAATAAATAAAAACCACAATGAGATACCTCTATGCACCTACTAAAATGGCTGAAATTAATACAACTGAGAAGATTAAATATTTAGGGGCAGTGTGTGAAGATCTAGCTACATAGTCCTCTACCAATGTCCTGTTTCTAAGAGATCAATTTAGAGTTTTGCCCATGAATTCGAAGTATTATCACACGAAAGCATGAGAATGGATGACTCTTACTGTCTGTGCACATGAGGCTCTGAAGTGCCATCCTAAGTCCTAAGCTGGAGAATAAGAATATTTATTATGCTTCACCAGAACCTGGCTATCTGCAAGGGAAAATGAATCTTTATATCTTATGTCCAGTGCCTCCCTCATGTGAGTCTTTTTTTCCATGTGTCAGATGAGTAGTTTGCATCAGGTAACATTCCAGCAATCTTAAAAGGTCTGACACTGATTCTCAGTGATCACTAGTTTGGGAATTTAATGTGAGCGTTGAGCTGAAACATTAAATTTTGGTAATAATCTCATGTGTCAAGTGAAATTTTATTTAAAAAAAATATATTTTGACTACATATGAAATAGATACTAGCATTTGACACGCTGCCCATTCCAGATTTAGTATTCAATAAATACAAATTCTCTTTGGCTCTCTTTACTCTGTCCTTGTTACTTTTTTGCAATTTAATAAGCTAAGTAAGTTCCTGACTCTGTCACGCTGTGAGAAACCAGCTGGGCAGCACTGACTAAATTGCCTGAAAACTGAGCCCTCGGTGAGTTTTTTCCTCTTCAATTTCTACCCGATTGCCTGTTTGATTGGATAGGCAAATAAAAGGTTAACTGTGATGAAAACATATCTTAAAAGGATCTTATTTGTTTGGAGAAACACACAAGTATCCAACCTAGCGTTGAATAAAATATGTGAGGATATGGGTAAGGATGTAGGAAAGTTCGAACCTTTCAAAAGGGTAAGAACTAGACCATTATCTCCCTCACCATGGGGTCATGATTCATCTACGGGTCACCAAGCCTTTGTTGTCCCAATTTCAAACCTCAAGAGAAGATGCCTAAGATAGTAGTAAAAAGACAGTGTTTACTCCATTACAGAGCTATTGTCTCATCTAGCGGTGGCAATAAACACTAAACAAATAAATGAATGCATTCCTAAATTTTCCATGGAGGTCACTGAAATAGAGATATATCAAGCAAGATAAGGGATTAGAGTAATGGAAGAAATCATATTGAGTCGGGGAGAGTCACCCTGAGAGGTTATCTCAGCAGAGAACAAGCCAGTAATTCAATTATTTGTAACTATTTAAACTTATGGTGAAGAATTTCACGTGTCACTTTAAAAATATTTAAGTGGGCACCAAATTCAGAGGGATCGAAAGCAAAAACTTTGAAGAGGATCGTGGTAGACACTGTAGACAATCAGAGCTGTTCTAAGAGAGTACATTGACCTCTCTCGAATCTACATCGTGTTCCCAGTCAAGGGCCTTTATTCAGGACTGGGACCTAATGACTTTATGTCACCCACTAACCTCTGAATTTTCCCTGTAAAAGAAGCTGGTGTTTTGAGGGACTTCTTGTTCCAAGTGGTAGAAAGAGCTACCATTTAAGGGAATGAAAACTCCATCCCAGAATTCCTCAACTCTACTAAATAAGACCGAACTAGACAGATTCCACAGAAGGTAACTTTCTTCTTTAAGATTCTATGAGTCAATAAAGAAACATTCTAAATTAAACATTTTGATAAAGTGAATACATAGTTTTAGTTTTGACCACTGATAATATAACTGCATATGCAGATGTGCCAATTTATATATTGCATAAATATCTGAAGCTATCCTAAATATAATTGTAATACAGATAAAAATGTAGGAATTCAAAAATTGAGTATAACATAACTCTAAAATGGTAATTCAGGTTTGGCAAGAACAACTAGATTTTGAAGGGTTAGTGGACAGTACAAACACAAACTCACGAGATTTAGGCATTACAGAATTTGGAGTCAGAAGAAATAGGTTTGAGTTGTGTCTACACTTTCTAACTTCAAAGTTCACTCTCTTCCACCACCGCCAGACATCGTGACCTTGAAAAGACACTACCCACCCCCAGAACACACACATTGTTATTTCATAACCAACAAACCGAAAATAAAAAATATCTTGTCCAGCTAGTTTCTCAAAGCAACGGTAGGAGCCATAGCAGGTAAAGTGGCCTTATTAATTTGCAAACTTTTGAGTAGGAAAAGGATTATAGTCTTTATTATTTACTTTTATTCAGGAAAGGTCTTGGGCAGAAGTTACCTAGACATATAAGTTGTCAGGAAAATGTATAGAAAAAGAGTATAGAAAGCTGCAGATAATAATGTTAAGCAGCTTGTATTATAATGTTTTCAATAACACAAGTCAGTTATTGGTCCTCTACGGTTTTCATTTCAATAACGTTATTAGTTGCTAAATACTAACACCAAAGTAATCGTGTTATGGAAGATTAGGGATATGGGAATGAGCGTTCAGTGTTTTGTCCCTTGCCATTTCTTACTATCTGTTGACATACCTGTATCACTTAAGTTTCTAATGATTGCCCTATTTACCTCAGAGGTAAACAACAACTTTTAAACATGTCATTGAAGAATTCTTGGTGCTAATTCTTTATCAAAAGATTCCTTGCAGATATTCTTTATGGCCTTTTTTCTTGGCATCTTCTAAAATTCTATTTTCGAGATCCTTTTTTTCTAATGTTTAATTATTCTAGGCAAATGATTTAAGCAATTTAATTGCATCATAGTTCATTTCAAATAACCTGAGGCAAGAATAAATCTGAAGTATTTATACTTCATTTCTTGGTCAACAGGGATCACTGTGAGAATCTGTACTTCATGTGGAATTTTCTCTCCTAGTTTCAAAAGCGGCATATTTCCACCATGAAGCAGACCTCCCTGAATGCCGTCCTTGTTCTGGTCATCACTGTGTGGTCTGCTTTTGCAGTTGGTGAGTTACATGGTCTTGCTCTGCCTGCATTTTCTGCAGTATATCTAGGATCATGGAAATTAGAGGTAGAAGGGGAAGTGCCATTCAGTTTTATTTGATCCTAATTCCTCATGTCACAGATGTAGAAAATGAAACCCCAAATAAGAAAGGATTCACACAGTGTCATCGATATCAACGCTGGGAGTCAAATCCAAACCTTCCAAATTTATGACCGTTGAACTTTTCAAAATATCTGGTTACCATCCCGGACGTTCAAACCTTAGAAAGATTTGTTTCCAGAATCTGTACATTTACATTTCTCAGACTCGAAGAGAACTTCATTAGGGTCTAAGGAAGTAAACTCAGGCATCGCTCTGGTTAATGGCTCGTTTTAGAGTGAACAGTGTTCATGGCTAACCGTGGGGATTCTCTAAAGGCCTCATCACATTCCTCTTTCCTTTGGACCCTTAAACTCTTTCTCATTTGCTGTCGTGAGAGACACCTGCAGTCCTGGCAGGATAGGATGCCTGGTGCTTGGAGCAACAAGGTCATCAGAAGTAGGTGTGGACTTGCTCAAGGACACACTTCAGGGAGGGCTCACAGGCCTGACCTATTCTAGGACTTCTTGCTCTAGGGACAAGGATAAGAAAGAGATAAGAAATAGCTGATAACATTGGTGGTGGCCCTGAGGCTGAATTTGGGAGTTGGCTGTAGTTTGTAATTACTAACCTGATAATAACTAATAATAATAACAAAGCCTGCTTTGTGAGAGGGGCTAATAAAAAGGCATTGAGACAAGGGTGGAGGATGCTAGCATGGCCATTCATCCCCTCTCCCTTATCCATGTTAGTTTATATATTTCCAGACTCCGACTCTTCTTCCTAACCAACACCACAACAATTTGCCTTCCATCTCTTTCCATTGATGTTCTCTCTCACTTGGAACATTTTTTCAAGTCTCTCATTATCTTAAGAAGCTCTGTAACAAACTGAAAACTATTCTTCAGGCTTCTCTTATCTTACAGGGAAAAAAAAAATCTTTTCCTTCCTCTACCAAAGAAAAACTGTTTTCCTTCTACTCACAAGACTTCTGACACCAAACATGTGGATCTTCTACACCACATAATTCTCTGGTTCTCCGTGGACACCGACAATTTAATTCAGTTATGACAATAACTACCTGCATTAGCACAGACCCCGTAGATTAGGGACTCAGTCCCACAAGACATCCCCCTCCTTCAGACACCAGTGGCGATTCTGGGCCTCCAGCACTCTGACCTACTGGCTACAAATCAAGGGTTCCCTGACTCCCTTCTCAGATTCAATGATTGGCTAGGATGACTTGCAGAAATCAGGAAAGCATTTTACTTACTATTACCAGTTTGTTATAAAGGAGACAACTCAGAAATGGCCACATGGAAGAGGCGCATGGGGCACAGGGCTTCCATGTCCAGCCTGGAAGCTCTTCAAACCTCCTCACTGAAGGTTTTCATGGAAGTTCCATTAGGAAGGCATGACTGATTAAACCACTGGCCGTTGGTGATTAATTTTACCTCCAGCCTCTCTCTCTTCCCCAGAGGTCAGGGGGTGGGGCTGAAAGTCCAGATCCTCCAACCACAGGGTTGATCCTTCTGGCAATCAGCCCATCCTCCATCAGAGTAAACTCAGGCGCAGGGTTGATAAAGGCTTCCTGTGAATAAGCAGAAGACATAACAGAAGATGTAGGAGTTTTAGGAGCTCTGGGCCAAGATCTGGGGACAGAGACCAAATAGATATTTCTCATTATATCACATTATATCTCCTTCTCTACCAAATTTAATCCCCCTGATGATATCTAGGCATTTTTCTACACGTTCTCATCTTTCTGTCAATCTTCATCCCCACTGGTGCCGAGAACACCGCCCAGTGGCATGGGCCTCCCCACAAGCCCGCTGTGTGCCCTCACGGCTGAGTCTCACGCTGACCCTCTGCAGAGAACACGACATAACTCGACCGAGGTAGACCAGCCCATCTTTTCTGAAAATCATGCTGTCCTTGTCCTCATAGTTTTACGGCTTTGTATTTTCCCTCAAATCTGTTTCTCTCCTGTGTACCCATGTCCAGTGACCATGTTCAGTTGATCAAACACTTAATATACCACATAAATCCACGCCCTTCTCAGAACAATGACTCTTCCTCAACGAACGTTCTCATCATTGCTCCCTGAAAATATTTTTATGTTCTCCTTTACTATTCCTTTTGCATCTAGCTTGAGTTCCTTCAGCCCATCATCTATATTGCTATAAGAGTTTTCTTTTTTAGTGCAGAATTTATCTTACTAAACACAGAAGCCTTTGTGATAATTCCCTTACTACCAGGCTAGGTCTCCCAGCAGCCACTTATTTACATATCCAATAAACACATAGCATGTGCTGACCTTGTGCTAGAAACTGAGCTAACCACTGGTACGCTGTAGAATGGTCCCTGGCCTCACAGTGTGACAGACCAGCGGTCCGAGAGATCATAGTCTACATCAAGTGCTGGCATACATTTTGATAAGTGTTTTGAAAAGTAAGAATAGTGAGAGTCTGTGGAAATTAAGCCATGGCCCGCTTCTTCCCTCCTTGCTTAGCTCGGCATGATGGAAGTCCCACTCTGGGCAGGCGTGGCCAAGAAGATGGGGCTCCCTCACTCCCTAGCTCACAGTCAAGGGCAGCGGTATCTCCCTGGGAGCAACAGGTCATCAACATTATCACCCCCGTTCCTGAGTTCTGTGTTGCTAAGGCTAAATCCCAAGAGAGTAAGGCCAGGAGGTAGGGGGCTCCTTTTCCACCCAGATCCCACCTGGGCAAGGCAGAGGCTCTACCCCAGGTGAGAAAGACTGAGAATAGTGGGCCTCAACTGCTCTCACCCCAGCTTTCTTGTAGATTGGAGGTTCATTCCATGCTGGGAGAAGCCAGCTGGGAAGATCAGAGGTTACCATCCCTTCCCAGTCCTCTGCTTGTAAAGCAAGGTGTCACTCTGAAAGAAGCAGGCCACTGTCCAGAGCAGTGGCACAGATATTTTGCTACCAAAAGGCAGGCCATAAGAACAGGGAGCTCCAAAGATTTCCCTAAAGAAACTAATTTTATTTGGAACAGAATGTGGTGATGTTGGAGTCTAAGAGAGCCCTCAGAAACAATGGAGATCTTGATGGTCGGCAGGTGAAGCAGGTGGCTCCATCATAACAACAAGCTCAACCACAGGCCAGCTAGTTTACCAAAAACAAACAAACAAACAAACAAACAAACAAACAAACAAAAAAACCAAACAAACAAACAAACAAAAAAACCAAACAAACAAACAAACAAACAAAAAAGGGGGACAATGCTGCTAAAAAAGAGCTCCCAGAGGTCAGAACAAACCTCAAAGACTGGCCTCAAAAACTACCCAGCAAAGGAGCCCAAATTTAATTGAATCAGACCATGGAGCAATTTATGCCTTAGAGCATTGTTGGAAAAAAAAAATAGAGCAACCATCTGGCAATTATCAGGGCTTAACAGCTGGTATGATACCAACATAGGCAGATAGCTTGATAGAGAGGTCAAAGGAGACAGTCAAAGCAGCCCTGCTAAACCCACTGCCATCGTAGGCTGATTGGGTATATACCCAAAGACACGTCCTCTGAAGAGTGACATCGGAGGCTTCGCACTGCAGGGAAAATAGATGTCACCAAAATAGCTCAGCCAAGGCAAACAACAAGCCCTGAGTGGGAGTAGGGAGAAGTCAGTATCCAGAGTTGCTACAATATACTATCTAAATGTCCAGTTTTCAATAGAAAATTATGATGCATGCAAAGAAAAAACGATCCCATAGACAGTAAAGCAAGTAACAGAAACTGCCTGTGAGTGGGCCCAGGTATCAGATCTAGCTAACAAAAACTTTAAAGCAGCTATAATAAATGAATTCAAAGAACTAAATAGAAAAGGAAATCAAGCTTAAAGAAGTAAAGGAAAATATGATAATGATGTGTAATCAAATAGGAAATATTAATAAAGAGGCACAAATTGTTTTAAAAAGACATATGGAAATTCTGGAGTTAAAAAGTATAATAACGCAAATGAAAAATTCACTAGAAGGCACAACAGTAGATTTGAGCTGGCAGAAATTAAAGATTATACAATCCAAAAAACAGATAAAAATATGTACATATACATATAAAAAAGAACACAGTCTCATATAACTATGAGACACCATTAAGAGTATGAACATCACATGATGAAAGGACCAGAAATGGAAGAGAAAGGATAAAAGAGAAAGAAAATACCTGAAGAAATAATGGTGGAAAATTCTAAATATAATGAAAAACATTAATCTGCACATCCAAGAAGTTCAATGAACTTCAAGCAGGACAAACTCAAAGAGATTCACATATAGACACACCATTATCAAACTACCTGAAAATAAAGAAAAGAGAAAATTTTGATAGCAGCAAAAGAAAGTGAATCATCACATACAAATGATTCTCAGTAGGATTAACAGCTATTTTCTCATCAAAATCATGGAGGCCAACAGGCAGTGGGATTTATATCCAAAGTGCCAAAAGAAAAAAAAAACTGTTAACCAAGAATCTTATATGCAGAAAAGCTATCTTTTAGAAATAAGGATGAAATTTAAGATATTTAAGACATTCTCAGATATATAAAAGAGAATTGGTTGCTAGCAGACTCACCTTACCAGAAATAAGGCATCTTACAAGAAGTGCTTCAGGCTGAAAGCAACACCAGATAGTAATTCAAATCCACATGGAAAAAAATAGTGATATGGCATATATAATTATGGAATTATAACAAACAGCATAAATTCATATCGATTCTCCTTTTAACTGAGTTTAAAAGCATTGTATGAAACAGTATGTTTAAAATTGTATTATTGGGCCTATAACATATAGAAATGTAACATACTTGACAACAGCACAAAGGAGATGAATGGGAGCAAAGCTGTACTGGTGTAAGGAAATGACACCAGATAATAACTTAAATCCACTGGAAAAAGTGGAGAGGACCAGAAATGGAGAATAAAAGGTTAATATAACAAACTCTCTAAATACATACTTCCTGTCTTTTCTTCTCTAAGCTTCTTTAAAATACGTAAAATTATATAAAATAATAATTATGGCAATGTATTGTTGGGCTTGTAACAAACATAGATGTAAGATAGCACAAAAAGAGGATAGAAGAAATAGAGCGATGTAAAAGTAATATTTCTAAACATCACTTGAATTAAAACAGTGTAAATCTGAAGTCTATTCTGATAAGTTAAGATATATATGGTAAGCCATAGTGCAACTACTAAAAAAATTCGGTGAAGATAGAGAAAAAAATTATTAAGGGAATTACAATATTATACTAGATTACATTCACTTAATGCAGTAAAGGAGGAATAGAGAAGCGAAAAAGACACAAGACAGAGGGAAACAAAAAGTAAAATGCCAGATGCAAATCCAACTATACCATAAAAATATTAAGTGTGAATGAATTTCACAATCCAATCAAAAGGTAGTACTTGCCAAGCTAAATTAAAAAAAAATAAAAATAAAAATAAATAAAACAAGATCCAACTCTATGCTGTCTATAGGAAATATGTACCTTTTTTCTAAGAAATAGAAAAGCTGGTCTTGAAATTGATAGGGAAATGCAAAAGACTGAGAATTCCAAAAAATCTTGAAAAAGAACAAGGGTGTAGAAAACACTCACACTTTCCAATTGCAAAACTTACTACAAAGTTAATAGACATCAGGAGAGTATAGTGTTAGCATAAGGATAGAAATAAAGATCATTAGCATAGCATTAAGAATCTAGGGGGAAAAAAGACCTTACTTTTAGGGTGAATTGATTTTAACAAGGTTCCAAAATAATTTGATGGAGAATTGTCTTTTTAACAAATGCTGCTGGAAACAAATGGATATCCACATGCAAAAAAATGAACTTGGACCCCTTCCTAACGTCATAGACAAAAATGAACTCAAAATGGATTACAGAACTGAATGTAAGAGCTAAAATTATAAAACTGCTACAAGAAAATATAAGTGAATTTTTCATGACCTTAGGCTGGGCAAAGCCTTCTTAAATATACCAAAAGGAGAAATAACAACAGAAAAAATAGTTAAACTGGACCTCATCAAAATTAAAAACTTTAGTAATTTAAATGATACTAATAAAGATATCAATAAAGTGAAAAGACTACCCAGAGAATGGGAGATATTATTTGTAAAGCATATAACTGATAATGAGCTAGTAACTATAATATATAAAGAACTCTTACAACTCAGTGATAAAAAGATAAGCCAATTTTTAAAAAATAGGCAAAGTATCTGAATAGACATTTCTCCAAAGAAGACACACAAATGGCCAATGAGCACATGCAAATATGCTCAACATCACCGGTAAGTAGGGAAATACATATCAAAATCACATGAGATACCACTACATATCCCCTAGGATGGCTATAATCAAAAAGAGATAACAAATGTTAGCAAAAACATGAAGAAACTGGAACCCTCATACACTGCTGATCGGAAAATGGTAGAGCTGCTTTGGAAAATAGTCTGGTTGGTAGTTAGTTTCTCAAAAGATCACCATGTGACCCAGCAGTTCCACCCAAGAGAAATGAAAATACTCGGCACACGAAAACATGTACATGAATGTTCATAGCAGTCTGGTTCATAATAGCCAAAAAGTGAAAACAACTAAAATGTCCATTAACTGATTCATGGATAAATAAAATGACATACATATACAATGGAATATTATTTAATTATAAAAGGAAAGAAGTATTGATGCACGCTATAACATGAATAAACCTTTAAAACACACTTAATAAAAGAAGATAACACAAAAGATTATATATTGTATGATTCTATTTATATAAAGTTTCTGGAAAGGACAGAAAACAAATTAGTGGTTGTCGGGGGAGGGGGCAGGGAGTGGGTGTTGAAAGAGGAATGAGAAGTGACTGCTGGTGAGCACAAGTTTTCTCTTTGGAGTTAAGAAAATGATCTAAAACTGATTATGGCGATGGTTGCTGTGGGTGCCAGGTCTGGCTGTGATCCAGTCTCACAGCTAGGGATAGGACTCTGGATTTAAAATGTTACATTAGTCTACAGCCGTGCCACCCTGAATAAGCCTGATCCCATCTGATCTCGGAAGCTAAGCAAGGTCGGGCCTGGTTAGTACTTGGATGGGAGATCACCTAGGAAGATCAAGTGCTGTAGGTGTAAAAAATAATCATAAAATAAAATATAATAAAATGTTACATTAATGTAGTAAGGCACCTGCGCCTAACTTATGCATGTATGACTCAGCTTATTGTTTATTACGCATATGTGGCAGAATGCTAATATTGTTCTCTGACATATATAAAGCCCATGCGGTCCCCTAGTGCAGAAGCGTGCGCCCCCGGCAATAAAGGTGGTGCCTGCCATTTCATTCTCATGTCGGCTCCAACTGAATTCTTTCAACTGGGCATCTCACCACCGAAACCTTCCCTTCTTGATCAGCTCGGCTCTGACAGTTGCACAACTGCGAATATACTAAAAACCACTGATTTACACTTTAAATAAATCAGTTTTATGGCATGTGAATTGTATCTTAATAAAGCTGATATATATACCATAGCGCTGATAATATAATATATAATATACTTATATAATAACTATATCAGATTATAATATATAGTCTACAGGCATACCACCCTCAACAAGCCCAATCCCGTCTGATCTCGGAAGCTAAGCAGGGTCGGGAGACCACCTAGGAATAAAAAAAAAAGTGGCTAACAGATTATAATGTATATTATAATTATACTATATAATTAAATATAATAAAATACTATATACGTATATATGAATAATTGCACACTGCTTTGGATCAAGAACACATCTTAATGAAGCCCAGCATCTTTTAAGGTATCTCAATATAACTATTTCATGGTAATTTGTAACTTACAGGATGTTTTCTAAAAACAACTGAAGATTACAGAAATTGTTACTTACCTGTGAAGTGGAAGGGCTGGAATTAAATCTTCAATTTACATGAGGGAGAGGGGCAGATGTTTCCAGATTCTTCACTTCTTTGGAGGGCAGCAGAGGGACCGTGGCCTCTTCAGATGGGATCGGATGGTTCCTGCGTGCCAACCAGGCAGGGTCTCCCTCATCCTAGCTATTTTACCTAAGGGCAGAAAACAGAGCAACGGCTCTTCTGAATCTGTTTTGTCTTCTAGACTTCCATCTTCCTACCGGTGAAGGGGCTACCCCAGAAGGCACAAAGGTGAGCTCTGCTTCCTCGGTTCCCAAGAATAGGAATGGGGAGAAGACCAGTTTCCTTGATAGCCTCAGCTCTTTCTTCTGGGAGGCGGGGGCCAGAGGGGACTTGCAGGGGAATAGCACCATGATAAAAGCTGAGTCATCGACTAAACGTAGCACATTTTATAAGTTCCTGAGCCCTCTTCCCATTCATTATCTCAATCAGTTCATACAACTCTTACGAGATGGAAAGAAAGTATTTTGCATCATTAAGTGGATGATGAAGCCACGGCTCAGATTCAGGCCTGTCATAGGCTGCAGTGGTCACTTTTTCTGCCGAGATATACCAAGACATCCATCCTGCCTCCCACACACCGAGACCCCACAATGTGTTTGCTTTGTCCCCTTCCTTCTACATCCTAACTCTGCTGTGACAAGTCAGAACCCACTGCAGAGCTTCCGCAGCCTGCTCTTCCAACTCCTGGTCTAGTGCTTTTTGTTCCATCCCCCTCTCCACGACCAGTGATAACTGTCAGAGGGCCTGGACGAAGGCATCGAAAGCAATAGTCTGTTGTCTCACCTTCAGGTCAAGTGCATCAACAATATAAATCAGTGCTGGTTCTTCTCCTACACCAAGCCAAGTGAACCCATATGTGGCAGTGACCAGGTTACCTACAACAGTGAATGTCATCTCTGTTTCATACTTCTGTAAGTCTTGATTTTATTCTCCCTTCTCTCAAGTCAGGAGGCTAAAGGCGGCCAAGGTAGGAATGACATCTTCAGAATGCTCCAGAGACTACTCCAGTACTTGCTTCTCCATTTCTTCCATCCTTCTCTATGCTCCCCAAAGTGATCCCCATTCATGCAATGCACAGCCCTGTGAGGTGAGGGTGCTGTGTCTGGTCTGGACAAAGACCAAGTGGAATGAACTAGTAGCAGGTAGACACAGCATTCAGATCATGTGACCATGCATGAGGATTATCCTCAGATCCCTTCAGACCAGAGAACAGAAGCCCGATGAAGGAGGAGGAGGGTCTGGGTGATGAATCTTCCCAGCGGATCATTTACTGATGGTTGAATGGATATCATTCTCCCAAACAACTGTCTTTAGCTTTCAGTCTGATATGAGATTCAGTCTTTGGGTGCATCATATGTGAGCAGCTTTGGATGATGATTATGTAAAATGCCCAATTCTCTGGTCCAGAGAAAACAGTGAGGCCCGGAGGTTTTCATCAAGGAGGCTGCTTTAGAGGCAGGAGGATCCCCGGACATCTGCGTTCTCCTTTAAGGAGAAGAGCCACAATCTTAGGTAACTAAGATTTAGAGATTAAGTAGAATATTTTAAGAGAGAGGAAAAGCAAAGACATGAGAGGAGATAAAACTTATGTCTTTCTCCCCTTCCTCTTCTTGGCTTCTCCTTAAAAGAAGGAATAATAATCTTGGTGAGGATAAAAGATGTTGACTGGGCAGAATGGGACTTTCTTTGCATTTCTGGTTGCATAAATAGCTAAACTTACACTAGAACCCATAAAAGAGTTGTGAGGTAAACAACTTTGGTGTCAGCCCCCATCACTGGTGCAGATATCTGACAATCAGAATGCACACCTGGGGATTCACAACATCACAGATTCACAGAACGCTAGAACCAGGAGACATCTGAGAGACGGCTACCAAAGAACTCATTTTGACTCTATTTTTTGAATTATATTCTTAGCAGTTACCGCGGGGATCGCAAGTAAAATTTTAATTTATAATAATCTAGCTTGGATAAATCCCAAATTATTCACAAATTATTTTTTAAAAACTTTGCTTCTATAGAGCATTCCACCCTCTCTTCTTTGCGCTGTTATTATCATGCAAGTCACACCTCTATACACTGTATGCACATCGATACGTATTTATAATTATTATTTTGTGCAGTTGTCTTTTAAATCAGGATATACCTAGGAGTGGAAATTACTGGGTCATATAGTAATTATATGTGTAACTTTTGGAGGAACCACCATTTTCCACAGACTTTACATTTTACAATCCTTCCTGCAACATTGAGGGCTCCCATTTCTCCATATCCTCACCGACAATTTTTTACATCCATCTCAGTGAGTGTGAAATGATATCTCGTTATGGTTTTCATTTACATTTCCCTAATACTAATGATGTTGAGACTATTTTCATATTCTTGTTGGCCATCTGTATACCTTCTCTGGAGAAATGTCTATTTGAGTCCTTTTTTTATTGCAGTCTTTTTTTTTTTTTTTTTTTTTTAGTTGAATGAGTTCTTTACATAGTCTGGATATTCGGGGATGGCTCCATAGTGTAGTGGTTAGCACGTCTACTTTACACACAGAAGGTCCTGGGTTTGCACCCCAGGTGGAGCCACAGACTATACCCTGGGTGCCCTGGGCCGGGGAATGCCCCACTCCAAGCACATGGGAGGAGACACCCCATCCTCAGAGATCTAGTCCTTAAGGGGAGACGGCAACATCTAGTCCTTAAGGAGAGACAGCAACGTCTGTAGGTCAGGAGTGGAAATGGGGAGTGGGAAATTAAAGAGGGAGAAAAAAAAGAAAGTGGGTGTCCTTGTCTTGTCCTTGGTCTTAGGAAGGAATCTTTCAGTCTTCCACCATTTAGTATATTAGCTATGGGTTTTTCACAAATGTTCTTTATCATGCTGAGACAGATCTTTTCTATTCCTAATTTTCTGAGTGCTTTTATTATGAAAGGATGTGGGATTTTTGTCAAATACTGTGGGGTTTTTATGTAAATTGAGATGAACATGCTTTCTTCTCTTTCATTCTATTAATACAATATTATTAAATTGGTTGATATTTTTAGGTTGAATCACCCTGAATTCTTGGGAAAAGTCCCATTTGGTCACAGCGCAAAATCTTTTCAATATGCTGTTGGATTCAGTTTGCTAGTATTTAGTTGAGAATTTTGCACCATATTTATAAGGAATATTTGTCTACAGTTTTCTTTACGATGTCTTTTTCTTTGCTATAATTTCTTTGCTATAATTCTGGTTCTATGGAATAGTTAGGAAGTGTTTATTCCTCTTCTATTATTTAGAACAATTTGAAAAGGATTGGTATTATATGTTATTTAAATGTTTGTTAGAATTCACTAATAAAGCCATCTGGTCCTGAACTTTGTTAGGTTTTTTTTTTTTTTTAAATTACCGACTTAATCTCTTGATATAGGTCTGTTGAGATTTTCTATTTCTTTTTGAATCAGTTTAGGTAATTTGAGTGTTTCTAGGAATTTGTCCATTTCATGTAGGTTATCGAATTTGTTGATGTACAATTGTTCACAGTATTCCCTTATAATCATTTTTATTTCTTTAAGGTCACTAGTAATACCTTAACTTTCACCAAATGCATACTTTAAATTTATCACACATTCTAATACTCTGTATTTCTACTTAAATGTTCAAGATTATTTTGAATTGTTTATAGTTGATTTAAGGCTGAATTCGTTTTTATACATTCGACCTCTCTGACAAATAAAGATCTATATAGTATTTTAAAATATTTATTAAATAAGAATTCATTATTAGCAGAATGTTTCCTGCTTAAACTTAGCTAAAGATTATCAAGTAAAACAGTCATAAATTATGATATATCGTAGAGAAAAAGTAATCATTTCAAAATATAATTTCTTTCAGATATAAAGAGTTTAACATAACTAAACTGCATGATGGACCGTGCGTAAGTCAAGTCACTTTTATTTTTCATTTCTAGGAGTAAACCAGATATAGTTAAGAGCTCACTGTTGTAGAGGGTTTTAAATATTTTGTTATGAAAAATTTCAAGCATACATAGAGACAATAATATAATAAACCTCATGTGTATCACATAGTTTCTACAAAAATGCAAAGGATTTGCCATATTTCTTTCCTCTTTTATTTGTTTCTTTGATGAAGTTTATCAACACAAATCTCAGACATGTCATCTCACTACTATATACTTCAGAGTGCATCTCTAAGAAGTGTGAACATTTCCTTACACACCAACGATGCTATTTTACACCTAACTAGTTCCTTGTCGTCTCCTAATACGTACTTCACGTTCAAGTTTTCTCAACCATCTCAAAAATAACATCGTCTGATGAAAGAAAATGTACTTTGACGTGAAAATTAAGCAGTCAAGAACAGCTATCCCACCCGTTTTCTACCCTGCCGTGTCCAATTTCTGGGATATTGAGAAAAGACACTACTTGGAAGTGGAAGGTTATTCTGACAGTGAATAACCCTGATCTAGATGTTGTGTCTTTGGATTTAGAGTCCCAGGGACAAAGCAACAGCTCAGCCGATGCCATAGAGATCATTATAGTGTTATGGGGCATGGAAATGGTACTGGGAAAGATCATCTTGGCAGAGAAAATAAAGGTAAAGGAGATAAAAAAGACAATTATATAATTTAGTAATAATTTTATGACAATATCTCCTGACGCAATCTCAGTAAAAAGTTTAGAAAGCTCATCTGATTTACAGACCACTTGGAGAAGGTCTATAACCTGAATGTATTCTAGTTCCACTAAAGAGAAATCATAAATGACTTTTAGGCATTTTCATGATTTGGGGTAATTTTGAAGGGACCTCACATGATCTCTATTTCTGTTAGATTCTTTTGACCTGAGCTAATTCATAGAAAATCCTGCTGAATCCCTTTTATTTACATTTGGACCACAACCCTTGTAAAATAATCCTCTAGTTTTATATACATTTCAAACCTATGTCTTCAAAGAGATGCTTTTAAACCTAAAGATATCCATAGAATGGTGTCTGAAGGCTGTCTTCTGTCAGAATTTCTTTTTGCTTAGGGAGGTCAGTCTTTTGTGCTAGTCAGGCCTTCAACTGATTGGGTGAGGCCCAACCACATTGTAGAGGGCAATCTGCTTTACTCAAAGTCCACTGATTTAAATGTCAATCTCACTCCAAAATTCTTTCACAGAAACATTCAGAATCTTTGACCAAATATCTGGGCACCGCATAAAATTAATCATCACAAAGCCTGTCCCTGAACCACTGGTCAGAAGGCAGCTGCCCTCCAATGCAAAGCACCTGCCCCGGGGACCACTACATGAACAAGCCATGAACTTTTTCTTTTATTTGAGTCTTTCCATTTTTGTTTGTTTACTAGATGATACTTCAGTCTGCCTAAGACAAAAATCAAGATGCTATAATCATCAATCAGGGGTAGGCTGAAACACGAACTATTAAGAAGTTTATGAAATCCTGCTGGATATTTGACTGACTTACAAAATCAATAACATTTCTTTACAGCAGTAACACCCAACTGGAAAATAAAATAAAAAATAATACATCACTCAAAATAGAAACAAAAACTATGAAGTATCTGGAAATTAACTTATCTAAGAATAAGAATACTCAAGCCTTCCAAAAAGTTTAAAACTCAACCAAAGAATATTTAAGATCATATGAATAGAAAAGGAGAGATAGTCCATGTTCCTAGATTGTAATTTAAGTTGGATGACTGTCCTCCACCTTTTCTGCCCCATGGCTCTTCTGGGATCCAAAAGACTCACAGAGGCACCCACATTCTTAGCTCTCCTCTTCTCTGCCTACTTCCACTCTGTGCTTTTTTCTTCAATGAAATTAGAATGTCTCTAATCTGCATTAATTCATAAAATAATTGTTTGGCATTCCCCCTGCTGGACTAAGGATGTAGTTACCACCATGGTATTTTTTTCTCTTAATTTCCCCAAATTTGATTCATTAAGCAGATACTTCTTTTGCAGGAAAACTCCTGAACTTCCCATGAAGCATTATAGAACCCGCTGAATCCCCAGACGACCGAATGACACATAATGGCTGCTTCCTCAAGTATACCCCGCTTTAGAGAATGCTGGTGCTGGAGAAAACCAGTGATTAGGATCAAACTCATTAATCTGCCTCTTCAGTAAATGATTCTCAGCAGAAAATCTAACTGACATTTTTCTTGGTTCGTAAGAATCTTTTTAAATTATCAGTTAATCTGTTTTCATCCCAAAACCACACGACTTGTGCCATGGGCTCCCTCTGTTCTCATGTAGTGACCAGTGAGCACAGAAATCTAAATGAGGAAATAGGTGCCTCCATGAGCAATGATATTTACAACATGAAGGCTTGGGTCATCACTGAGCTAAATGCGTCCTGTGGGTGACATGGCTTTCAATACATCAAGATCTGAGAAATTTTAACCATACCGTAAGAAATTCGGAATTTTATTCAAAGAAAACTATCGAACACAATACTTGGAGTAGTGCCTGGAGTAGAAACTCTAGTAAGGTTTCTAAATACTTTACATGCACTAACTTATATAAGTTTCACAACTAACTTAAGTATAACCTCATTCTATAGACAAAGAAACTGAGGCTTACAGAGTTTCACACAACTCCACGGTGAGGATTCTGTTAGAATGAATTGCGTAGATCCTTATACAAAATATTTGGTTTTGGTCCTAAGGAAACACATATATACACATGAACATATTAAACTGAGAAAAGATGAAGAAATAATACATGTGTGTATGTGAAGCTTCAGGGACAGACAGCCAAGCAAGTATAGCTCAGCCCCTTCTTCCCTCCTTTATTCTGGGAACCACTGGTTCTTCTGCTCTGTGTTCTAAGTTTTACAGGAGTAGGCTCTGCCCTTTGGCTGGGGTGGAGGATAAGTCTTATTCAAAGGAATGTTAAGATCTGATGATAAGGCAGAGAATGTAAAAAAGAGAGACCAGGCCAGAAATGTAGGCATCACACCATCACTTGTAAGATGAGGCTCTGATGGGACCAACACCTGAGGCATTTCAAATGCTTTTCAAGTTGGCTGTGTTGAATATTGGCTACTTTGTTCATAGGCAAGTGGTATTATAAATCTGATTTTAGATACAGGCGGGGATGAATGAGCACCTTAGCCAAATGCTAGTCACATGGGTCAGCAAAGGTACCGTCCAAAGGCAAACACTATGGTTTTAGCATGTGCAGGCTACGGTCTGGGCCTCAGAGCACAGTTGGTTGCGGTCTGACCCTTAATTACACCAGCACTGGCCTGGCCTTTGCACAGACCCACTGCCTTCCCTTCCCTTGTGGGGCATCTGCAGACCCGAAGCAGCAGCGGGGATCTCAGTGAGCGGGCTCTGCTGAAGCACAGATCTGACTGTAGGGAAGTCTTTTCCTATACAGGCTTTTTAGGTATCGGGGCAAAACAATTATCTGGTCCTTTACTGTTTCTTAGATAGTGTGACTGGCTAGGGGCTTTAAACACAGTTAAGTTCCATATATGCTAAGGAACACAGGTGTGTAAGCTCTGAACTTTATTCATTCATTCATTCATTCATTTTAGCTCTGAACTTTAAATTGTTAGTCCCAGCCTATGGGCAGCACAGAAAGGCAGGCCCAGACTCCATCTCTTATGCTGTTCTGAGCTAAACTCAAGGCCAAAGGACAAAACTGATGAAACTCACGCATTTTTTTATACATGGGTTAAGGGTCACTCCCAACCTACCAGTCAGCTTGTCAATAACTCTGGTCATGGTTTTATAGTTCTGAGATTTAAATAGCAGCTTTGATTGTAAAAACACAGTATGATTTATTTATGACAAAAAAAGGAACGGTGTCCTTATTACAAATAAAATCTTAAACTAAAGTAGAAAAAACACTCGATGGAATTACCACAGCCACAAAGGTTAAGAAGGTAACGAGAAAAGCCTGTGTCTGGATGTTGCCCGGAGGAATCGCACATGCTCAGGAAGTCCTGGAAGGGGAGCTGAGCTTTAGAGACCTGCTCTATCGAATTAGGGGCACTGCAAGAATGAAAACAAAGAGAGATGTTCTTAAGAGATCATCTTAAAGAGGCTCATTTCCTCCCCACTGAACTGTAGCTTAGCAAAGAGCCAGCTCCCTGGGTCTTCCTTCTCTCCAGCAAAGTGCTAGAAACTCAGCAAGCCTTCTGGAAAGCAGTAAGGGAACAGCAAAGAGAAAATTGCCCAGAGTGCCACTCCTGGCCTGACACATCCAGAAGCTGGGGACAGTATCCTGAGGAGCACATGGCAGAGGTATCAAGTCTCACTGGATCCCTGGGGGAACAGATTTTGGAACAGCAGCTCTAGCTAAAAAAAAAAAACGAACGAAAGTCATTCTCAACTGAAACGTGTCGGGTAAAGAACCACCTCCCCCAGGAGGCAGGTGTCCTGGGCTTGAGTGACTCAACAGCACCAAGCAGTGGCCACTGAAGACTGCTCGCAGGGGGCTGGGAAGCTATGTCCTCAGAGCCCACCCTCAAAGCAGCCCTGGGGTGCCAGAAAGAGGACCCAAGGGGAAACAGTATAAGAAACTTGAATATACTCAATGAAATATAAAGGCCTGGTTCTCAAGGAAGGCCTGGTTGGGACTCCCACAACTATAAATTAACACTGCAAGAAGGCAGCATCATCTTAACCACTCTCTAGAGACAAGACTAGAAACTGGTAGATGCCCCTCAGGATATGATGAACATAGGTCATAATTAACCTCTTAATGGGTGATTCTTCCGAGTTTAGACTCAAGTTGGAGACTTTGAATAACTGGCATAAAATGACTTTAGTCCCAGTGAAGCTGAATCAAGACTTTTTCAGCCTATTCATTTTCCCTCAGATATCACTGAGTGTCAGGGTCTTTTGAAAGGTTGTTAAGGACAAAATTTTGCCTGGTATCTGCTAGGAGCTTGGGATTGGTCTGCTTTCTAAGTTTTGTGGATGTGGGGTAATGCTGTGATAATTTTATGTCCTGTTTAAATTCTTTTTGTTGTTGCTGTTGTTTTAAGTGAGACTTGTGAGAGACCTGGCATTGAACTTGGGTAGCAGAGTTAAAAGGCAGGTGCATTTGGCTCTCTCATTATGTTCTCCAACAGCTCCATCAGTATTAAGGTGGCATTTGGTCTCCACCTGCCTGCCATTGCTCCATTTCTGTTGGTTCTGAGCCTAAGCTCAGAGAAAGGGTATTATTTACTAGGTCTCTTCCTAAAATCATATCTGCCTTTACTTTTACTATATAGGCTTGTTGAGAATGGCCAAAGCAACTATAAAATATGGAACTGAAGCCTTCTACAGTGTATAAAACAAAGAGACAGATAATAGGTGAATTAATGACCAAGGTTCTGAAAACGGGCAAAGTCTCTATACTCCAAAAGTATGTTAATGAAAGTAGAAAACAAAATTGGACCTGGTGCATTTGGAAAACAAGACTAAAAACAGACGTCTGGTCCCAGGCACAGAGCAGGCAGAAATGGACATGCGCCTTCACCAGGCTGACAGGTGACCAATGGACTTTCCTAAAGATACCTCGTGGAAACAAGCTGCCAGAACCACAGACCCTACTTCCAACATTCCAGGAGTGCAATACCTGTATATGCAGGCGCTAGAGTCAGTTAAAAAAAAATTACATATATATACATATATATGCATATTTAAATTGATGACAGTTATCATTTATTTTCCCTCTCCTCAAATTTAGTAATTCCCTCCAAGAAAAAATGTTAACATCCTATTCAACCTGCCACCACTGTACCCTCCCCATGCATGAGGCTACACACCAGGGATGCCCTAGTTCTCATCTCCTCACCCTGGGCTGGTCCGACAGACTCCAGGGTGACCCACTCCACATCCTGCTGCTCAAATTCCTTAGCGGCATGTTCAAGGCCCTTCGGACCAGTTTCCCTCACGACCTATGTAAACCTGGACTCCGGCAAGGAATCTTCCTTCACCAACCCCTATATTAGCTATGCTCCTTCCTGTCTATGTTATCGCTCCGAACTCAAGAGGTATTCAGTGGCTGCCTGCCTCTGGCCTCCGCGTACCCCCGACAACTACTGGGCACCAGCCTTGTGCAAAGAATATAAGAGAACGAGTCGGGCAAAGTGCATTCCGGTGGCCTCGCTAACGGGCACTGCCCTCTTGCCAGGCTGCCACCCTGCAGTGCCCATCTCGTCTTCTCCGAGCACCCCGGCCTCGCCCTGCTTCCCGCATGAGGGCGCCCAAGCCAGGCTCGGATGGGCAGTTCCCGCCCCGGACGGCTGCACCCTCCCGTCCGGTCCCAGGAGAGTGCTGGAGAGAGACGAGGGCCACCGGCCGTTGGCCCTCCTACCGCAAGCTGTCCCCGCCTTGAGCCCGGGCGGCCCCGCCCGCCACGGCTCGCGCCCCGCCTCGCGCCCCGCCTCCCACGGCTTCCGGCCCCGCCCACGGCCTCCCGGCCAGGACCAGGGGGCTGCCCGGCCCAGCGCCTGAAGGACCCCGCTTGGGTGGCCCGGCGCCGCGGCGGGAGGACCAGGTGAATCTGCACCCGGACTCCAGCTGGACTGGGGCTCCGAACAGCCCAGAATCTGGGGTGGGCTTAGACCCTATTAAAAGAGGGAGGGGTCGCGCGGCTGCAGGACTGGAGAAATGGAGGGGAGCGGGGCAAGGGGACGGTGTCAAGTGCAGGGATCGTGAGCTTGGCGAGCTGGAGGGCTGGGCGTCCGGTGTTGGGGGGCGGAGGCTGAGTTGAGAGGCTGCGGAGCCCCGCAGCGCGCGCGCGGACGAGGGGCTTGACTGCTGCCTTCCCGGAAGCAGAGGAATGTGGACCTCAGGTGTGGAGGCAAATGCCCAGGCAACTTCTAAAATTTGCAATTCTCTGATGGGGCGATCTTTAAGTTGATCAGGCTTCTCGATCTATCATCGTTTGTTGTAAACTAAGAGCCAAGACAACCATAACTTAGCTGTCAATAGAAAAGGAATCATGTCCCTCCTCCCCCCTCCCCCACGGAGAGCCCCTAGTAGCCTGGTTTGGAATAGCTGGATCATTCATTAATTCATTCAGCAAACACCGTTGAGAGCCAGCTAGCTATGTGGTAGACACTGTGGAGGTACTGAGGGTACGGTGGTGAGCAAAACAGACCCCTTCTTTCCTAGAGCTGGCCTTCTAGTAGGGAAGACGTAACTGAAGAAAACGTGCAAGGAGCCATGAGAAAGTATCACAGAAGTTAGCTACGATCTAATGGATGAGTAGGAGGAAACCAGAGGAAGCACATTCTGGCTGTGAAAACTTCTTATACAAAGGCTGTCGAGCCAGAAAGTCTTGGAGCTGTAAGGCCCATGAGGCTGGAAGCAAAAGAAGGGAGTGTGGGGTTCCAGAAGAGGCTAGAGAGGTGTGCAAGGATTGGAGTGTGCAAAGCCTAGTAGGTCACGATAGGATTTGGGCTTTTATCATAAAAGCAGGGTATACTTTAAGAAGAACGATGTGATTAGATTTGCATTTTTAGTTCATTCTGGCTGCTGTGTGGAGAACAGTGTAGAGGGTGGCAAAGGAGAAGAGACCTTGGTATAGACTCTTGGACCCGGATTCTAACACCACCTTGAACGTGACTGTCATGCTACTTTTACCCTAAGAGAAATGAGAGCGTTGTCCAAACGGCCCCCTTGTTCACGGAAGCCTCTATTTGTTGGCAAATTTAGCGGTTCCATCAGGTCTTTTGAAACCTAGCCCTTAGTCCTGCAGAGATGATCAGTTTCTCATATGTAAACAGAATTTCACAACTGGAAGAGACCTCAAATTCTCAGTCCAGTTTATAAAATGCTTTCATGTTCTTTATATCATTTCTACAGTTATTTATTGAGGCCTTACCATGCTAGACACTAGAAATACACATATGAATAGAATAAGACTATCTAGGTTCATTTAGTAAGTAAAACTGATCAAGCACCTTTGTCCCAGGTACTGTTTCAGCTGCTTCAGATACATTATGGTTACAACTAGTCCCTGACCTTGGAGTTGCGTATCTACAAGCCTTGTCATGAGGACAGCTGAGTGTATAAAAGGGTTTAATCTGGGCAGGAGAGATTCTGGTTTATCTGTAAGAGTAGATAAGAAATGGCATGTAACCAACTTTTTGATGGCCTGGCAACATCCCAGTTCTTGTCCATCCACTCTTCCAATTCTGGAATTAATGGGAGAGCACTGTGGGCTAGAGGGCCTTTGGAGTGAAAACACTTAATCTACCCTTGTGGCCAGGCTGTCGAGAAGTATGAGTTGTAAACCCTCTATAAGTCATAAAAGACAGTTAGGAAGGGAAGGAAATATTGGGAGAGACAGGTAGTGTTTAAACCTGAATTTCTCTTGAATGCGTAGCTCTTCGTAGGCATAGTTGCACAAACCAGGTAACGTAGTCCACAGGGCAAGTTGAATGTCCTCTCTACCACACCCTTCCCTCAATCCCATGAGCCCAAATGGGCCATTAAATACAATAACATATACAGTAACACTGTATACGGTCTTACTGTGTAACTGTTACATGCTTTGTGTCAGGAGTGAGCACACTGGTTGGCTTGCAAGGCTGCATGACTCCAGAGTAGGCAGGGTGGGGAGCACAGCACTGATGGGTCCCTAATCCAGCTTTCTGATGGCAGGGGCAAGATGACCTCGATCTTGCGAAGCCCTCAGGCTCTCCAGCTTACTCTGGCCCTAATTAAGCCTGATGCGGTCGCTCATCCACTGATTCTGGAGGTAAGAATGACTCCTAAGCTTCTGCTGTGTTCTCTGGGCAATAATTCTGTTTCATGTGCCACAGGGCCACTTGTGAAGCCTGACAACACGATCCTGAGCTACATGCTGTGGAGGCAAAGCTAGGAGCCATGAACTCAGACCCCAAGGAGACTAAAAATCTATTGGGAGAATCGGGGCATATACAAAATATTAGAGTCTGGTACAATAAGAGGAACCAATCCTCAAGACACTGTATGTATATTAGTTCTCTACTGCTACATAAAAAAATTACCACAAACTTAGTAGCTTAAAACAACACATTTATTATTTCACAATTCTAGAATCCAAGGTACAGTAGGCTCGGCTAGGTTCTCTCCCTAGGGTCTCACAAGGCCACAGTCAAGGTTTCAGCTGACTGGGCCCTTTTCTGGAAAGTCTGGGGAAGAATCCACTCCCAAAAGTCATTCAGGTTGTTGGCAGAATTCTGTTCCTGTGGTTATGAGACTGAGGTCCTCATGTCCTTGTCTTTAGGTGGAGACCACTCAGTCTCTCCTGACCATTCACATTCTTCATCAGAAGGCCCTTTCCATCTTCAAGACAGCATCTGTGTGTCAAATGCTCCTTTAGCTCCCAGATAAAACTCTTTTAAAGAGCTCATGTGATTAATTAGGCCTATCTGGATAATCTTCCTTTTGATTAAAGAAAGTCAACAGATAGCAACCTATTTATACCTGCAAAATCCCTTCCCTCATATAACATAATGATATTGCATCATATCCACATTCCTGGAGATTAGAGTAGGAATCTCCACAGGGCTGGGTGAGGGTCTTTTTAGCATTCTCCCTGCAACAGTTTGATAAGTACTAGCTGAGCAGCACTGCTAAGCCCACTGTGGTGCAAAGGAAGACCAGAGCCACCAGGAATGGTGGCCTACAAGTGTTGGGACTAGGCCAAGCCTCACGTGGAAGGTGGGCTTAGGTTAGTGCACAGGAGGCAGGTAGGTGTTCCACATAAGGGAGACGCTCAGGCAGGAATGTGTGTGGTGGGGCTGAGGGCCACAGGTGGGCTGGGCTGATGGGACAAGAACTGGAAGTGGTGGAGGGCAAGAAAGTGCAGCCTTGAGCACTGGACCAAAGTGGTTGCACTTCATTCCATGAATAATAAGAACCGCTCTAAACCCTCTGACTGGAGTGGATCTATAAATTATGGTGTTTTTAATTTATTAGGTGTGATGATGGTTTGGAGAGAGTGGGAGAAACTGAAGTCAGGACCACTCTCAAGAGACTTTTATGATGGTAGGTCCTGTAGGCCGGAGCTCAAGGGGCAGACACAGCACTTTCTGCCTCCTCCACCCAAGGTTCATGATCTGGTTATGTGGCTGCAGGTTTTCACCTCACCCTGAAACTAGAGGGCAGACGAGTCCAGGGCTCATGCTACCTGCACTGCTCAGCCAAAAGACCGACACAGGAATTGGGCGAAATAGAATAAGTGTTTATTAGAGAATCACAAGTCCAAGAGACACAGGCCTGGCTCCCCAAGTATCTCAGAAATACAGATTATATAGGGGGAAAAACTCAGTATCCATGGAAACTAAGGGAGCTGGGGTCATGGGTGCTGCTGATTGGATGACTAAAGAGAGCTGAGGTAGTTGATCGTTGTGTCTGATTCTGGAATCAGCCATGGCGCCATCCTGTCCGATCCCGTGAGCTTCTGCCTCAATCGGGCTGGGGCTGAAACACATCTAAAGTCAAGATGTTATCCTTAGTCTAAAGTTCAAACAAAACCAATTTGTCCTAGTGGTTATAGACCAGAGTCTCAGTTAATCATGTCCTAAAGTTCAGTGATATAAGGAACAGGCATACAGAGGACAAGGACGGGGAGAAAAAGCAAACGAGTCAAAAAACCTTTATCTGGGAAAAACCAGCTTGAATCAGGGGGAAAAAACTATATTAAAGAAATGAAGTTTGTGTGTAGTTACAAGCTGTAGGGTAAGAAGAGGTGGGGCCCACAATATGGGAGCCCTTGAATTGGGTCCTTCTTCAACCCCACCTTGTCTTCCGACCCATGAGGGACAAACTGTCGAGTCCAGTGGGTCCTCATGGTTCTTTTGGTCAGCTTGAGTCTCTTGTTCTTTTGCATGGTCCTTTTGATGAATTTTTGCCTTTGGGGTATTTATCCAGGCTGTTCATCAGCAGATTCTGAGCAACAAGTTCCTTATTGTACGCATGAGAGAACTGCTGTGGAGGAAAGAAGATTGCCGGAGGTTTTACCAAGAGCATGAAGGTAGGATCAACGGCCTTCTGATCCCAAGCGGTGTCCAAGAGGGACTTTACCTGGACACCCAGACAGGCTCTCTGCTACCAACTGTAAAATTGTAGCCAGTCCTCTAAAGTCTCAGTTTATACACAAACTTTTCATGATTATCAGGGTTTTGGTTTATCTTCTAGGAAGGTTTTCACCTCACAGTCCCAACCAGAAACTTAGTTTTATGTCTTGATAATATCAATGGTTAACATTTAATCAGTGTTTATTCTGTCAGACATTGTTCTAATACACATGATTTCATTTAATTCTCCTACCAGCTCTGTGAGGTAGGTTTTATCATGTCCCCAGACTAGGAAACAGTTAAGGAAGTTAATGACTCAGCCAAAACTACACAGGTTGTAAGTGGCAGAACCTGGATTCAGACCCACGTATGTCAGACTCCACAGTCCTTGTTCTCTTCTCTGAAACTGTTTTTATTATTCCAAGTTAGGAGGCAGAAGTACAGAAAGTTCTCGTGGGCACCAGTTCTTGATGAAGCTCCTCTTTCTTTGCAGGGCGTTTTTTCTATCAGCGGCTGGTGGAGTTCATGGCCAGGTACTTCTAATTTTGGTTCCAGCATCTTTACCTACTGAGACATGTCTCTCCTGGCCCCTAAATGGATTTGTTCATTTCATTTGTCACTCTTTAACGTTGTAATCAGTGTCCAGTGTCTGAAGAGACATGGTCTTGAGGCTCTGACTGAGCCAACACTGACCTGGTGGCCACCTCTCCCAGGGTGGTTATGATCCAAAAGCTGTAGAAGAGTATTGCTGAAAGCTGCCTAGCAACACTGCTGATCCATGTGGCTTGCTTGTACATCACAGTAGCCTTCCATCACCTTCTGTTTGAATCAGCATTGGCACTCAGCTAGAAAGGCAAGGAAACTCTCAGGATGTACAGTGTGCCTTTATTCATGCCTGCTCACGCATGCCCTCCCAGACCTGATAGGCAGATCCTGACGTGAGCCCCTTTCATTCACAGTGGACCAATCCGAGCCTACATCCTCGCCCACAAGGATGCCATCCAGCTCTGGAGGACACTGATGGGACCCACTAGAGTGTTTCGAGCACGGCACGTGGCTCCGGATTCAATTCGTGGGAGTTTCGGCCTCACCGACACCCGCAACACCACCCATGGCTCCGGTGAGTCTGCCTCCCATGTCCACAGCCACAATAAAGGGAGAATGGTTTGGGGTTGGTGGGCAGGACGTACAGTGGAGTTGAGAGTCAGGTTCTTCCGGTGAGCTTTTTTCCCCAACTGTTTCTGGCCCTTCATGGCTGTCTCAGCAGATGGAGCCCCAGAACTGAGAGGCAGGCAGGCAGGAGGAGAAGCTCAGATTTCTGAAGCTGATTCTGACTGCCTCTTGCCTCTGTTCTGCACCCCTATGAGAATCCCTTCTCTTTCTTACCTCCTCTTATAGACTCTGTGGTTTCGGCCAGTAGAGAGATTGCAGCCTTCTTCCCTGACTTCAGTGAACAGCGCTGGTATGAGGAAGAGGAGCCCCAGTTGCGCTGTGGCCCCGTGCACTACAGCCCAGAGGGAGGCATCCACTGTGCAGCCAGACCAGGAGGCCCAGGACCAGCCTGACGCAGGCCTGTCAGTCTGTGAAGACTGGTGGCATTGCCCAGACTTTTCTCTTAGCCTTCTGGTCCAGAGAATTCTCCAAGGACCAGAGAGCCCTGGGGCCCATGGCACCATCTCTGCTAAGCACTGCCACCCACCTGAGGCCCTAGTTCCTCACTGCTACCACCTCTAGAATCTAACTCTCTACCTCTTCTCCGGAATGTTCATGGGTGGTTCAAAGGAATGATGGCTTCTCTTTTTTATGAAAACTAATCGCCCTTTTTTCAAGGAGGAGCTTGCCTAACTGACTTGCCTGAAAAATGCAGTTACTGCATAAGAAATATTTAGCCTGTCTTCCTCAATACAAGTCAGTATTCTACTGAATCCTCAAGGCTGGGAGGACTACTCTCTCTAGGTGCCTTCTCTCTGTCCTTAACTAGAGTAATTAGACATGTCTTGAAGCCAAGTTTCTCTCTATGCTATGTGGAGAGAGAATTGTGCAGCAATATCCCAGGAGGTTCACACACACAGTGTGCAGCTTATGTCATGCATAAAGGCACCCAGTGACAGAGCTGAGTGTGGGCTCAAATCCATGCTGTGCACCAGGCACAGGGCTGCATCCTGGAGGACGGGCCACCTTTTATTTGAACAAAGGTGTGTCTGCACAACAGAGGCATGTTTTTATGACTCACTTTTTTTCTGATTTGCACAAAGCCACTAAAGGTAGCCATGTCTCTGTTGTAGCTGAGGATGACAGTTTCAATTGCTGCATGACAAATCAAGTCACCTCAAAATTTAGTGTCTGGATTATGCTCTGGAAACAAAAGTAGCTTAAATCTAAAAATCTAAGTAGCTTAAAGCAATTAAGGTTTTTTCCCCCTTGCTCATGCTACAGGTCAGTTACAGGTGGGCCACATCTACCATTCAGATAGCAGAAGGATAGAAGGATGAATGGATGGGTGGGGGGAAAGGACAATCTAATCATAGTATATGACAAATATAGCATCTTAAATCAGTGAGGAAACAATGCCTCTTTAATAATTGGTGAGAGGAAACTATGTGGCAGTTCAATATCTGTTAAAATTGGCTTCTAAACATAAAATGGCTTCTAAAACTATTAGAATCTTCTTTACCTTGGTAGAAAAGAACACACGGATCTGAGCAGACATTTGGTTGTGAGCAATGCATGCTCCTCCAGTTCTCACCCACCCTGCCAAAATCACCATCATGTCCTTACCCTTCCCTCTACAGCACAACCCATCTGAGGAAGGCTCATGGCGGCTGGAGAAAGGGGGCTGAAAAAGACATTCTGCAGGAACCTCCAACAGAAATATGCAATGTGCTAAAATTACAGACCCCTCAATCAAGACAGGATAAGAATGTCCTCCAGACACATCAGGCTCCTCTAGGAAACTGTCCCCAAGATCCTATGAAGGGTCTGCAAGATGCACACAGACCCTTGCAGTGTAGTGCTGCATCCAGCGCTAAATCCAGCGCTAAGAGCCACAGTGACGACCATATATGTAATTTTAAATTTCCTAGTAAGCCATCTCAAAACATTTTTAAAGGTGAAATTAATAACGCTTAACCCAACATATCTAAAACATTTCATCATATAATATTTAAAGAGTTATCGATAGTTTATATTCTTTTTTTCCACCCATCTCTTTGAAATCAGGTGTGCATATGACAGCGTACCTAAATAACGACGTTAAATTTTCAAAGGTTAAAAAAAATGTAGTCTTACCAAAAAATTTATGTCTGAAGGGAAAATATTTTAGAATTCTTCAGTATTTAGTTAGAAAGTAAAGGTAAAGAATGTAGTTCCCCAGTACCACTCGCCACAACTCAAATGCTCAAGAGGCACTTGTGGTCAACGGTTGCGGGAGTGGACGGCGCGGATCGAACCCCGCGGCGGGAGGCGGGGGCGAAGGGACTGGGCAGTGGCTGTTAGCACCATGGACAGTGTACAGGACACAGGATGAGACCCCTCTGGACGCACAGAGGAGATGAGCAGTCGGGAGGGGTCGTCAACACCCTCCACAGCACGCACTCTCCCCGATCCCCTCGCACATCCTCAGGGAACAGCCTCAGCTTCAGATGCCGCCGACGGCAGCCCAGCGCCTGAGACCCGAGCGCAGGGGACGGGAGACCGTCGCCTTCCACCCTGGCCCTTCGCCAGGCCGGCCCCGCCTTGCCTGGCGGACTCACCGTCTGTGGTCGAGCTTAGAAGCTGTTCCCGCGGGGCCCACATTTGTGACACCGCTGACATGACAGACTAGGCAGCCGCAGCAGCAGCTGGGCAGGTCGCAAGCGGATAGTGGTGCACTCCGCGGGCCACCGCGGTTGCCGGAAGGAAGGAAGGAAACGCGTCTGGAGGAAGTGCGTCCCGGGCGGCGCAGAGCCTGCCGGGAAGCGTAGTTCTGGAAACCAACGGCTCTCGCGCGCGGATTTGAAAGCGACTGTCCAGAGCCTCATTGACCTACTTGCTACCGCTAGGGTACGTTTTTTGTTTTTGCCACAGGTACTCATAAGCAAAATACAGTGTTTTGCATGCTTTCGAACATTATGTAAATTGCATTAGAACGTAAGTACTAGCTCATTTTGCACAGTTTCTGTAACGGTAAGAGGTAAGCCATTGTTTTGCGTTCATCGCTGTATGTTACCAGTAGTAGAAATAGACCAATATTCCAACTGGCTATTCTCGTATGTCTCCTTGCTCACCCACGAAGAGTTTCTCTAAGGCAGTGGATCGCAAACTTCTTGTTGTAATAATCTTTTTACACTCTTAAAAATTATTTTTCCAAATTTATTGAGCTATAATTGGCATACAGCACTACATAAGTTTAAAGTGTACCACATAATGATTCAACTTATATATATTGTGAAATTATTACACAATAAGTTTAGTTGACATCCATCATGCCATATAGATATCAAAAGAAAAATAAAGGGTTTTTTTCCCTTGTGACGAGAACTCTTAGGATCCACTCTCAACGACTTTCAAGTATACCGTGTATCAGTGTTAGCTGTAGTCGTCATTACATCCCTAGTACTCATTTATCTTATAATTGGAAGTGTGTACCTCTTAACCATCTTCATCCAGTCCCCCTCACCCCCACTCTGTAACCACAAACCTGATCTCTTTTTCTATGAGTTTGGTTGTTTTGTTTTTGTTTAGATTCCACATATGAATGAGATCATACAGTATTTGTCTTTCTCCGACTTATTTCACTTACCATAATGTCCTCAAGGTCTATTCATGTTGTAACAAATGGCAGAACTTTTAATGGCTAAATAATATCTATATCTATATCTATATCTATACCTATATCTATATCTATCTATCTATCTATCTATCTATATCTATATCTATATCTATCTATCTATCTATCTATATATATATATATATATATATGTACACACCGCAACTTTTTTTATTCGTTTATCCATCGATGGGCATTTAGGTTGTTTCCATATCTTAGCTATGGTAAATACTGCTGCTATGAACATGAGGGTGCAGATAGCTCTTTGACATAATGTTTTAGTTTCCTTTGGATATAATCCCAGAAGTGAACTTGCTGGATCATATGGTAGTTCTATTTTTAATTTGTTAAAGAATCTCCATACAGTTTTCCATAGTGGCTGCACTGACTTACATTCCCACCAACACAGCACAAAGGTTCCCTTTTCTCCACGTCCTTGCCAGCATTTATCTCTTGTCCTTTTGAGGATAGCCATTCTAACAGGAAATTTTCATTTCCCTAATGATTAGTGATGTTGAGCACCTTTTCATGTACCTATTGGCCTTTTGTATATCTTCTTTGGAAATATATCTATCCAGAGGCTTTGCCCATTTATTAATTGTATTTTTTTTTTTTTTTTTGCTATTGAGTTGTACAAGTTCATGTTTTTAGAATAGTAACTATCAGATATGTGGTTTGCAAATATTTTTTCCCATTAAATAGGTTGTCTTTTCGTTTTGTCCGTTGTTGCTTTTTCTATGTAGAAACTTTTTAGTCTGATATAATCCCACTTGTTTACTTTTGATTTTGCTGCTTGCACTTTAGGTGTCATACCTGAAAAATCATTTCTAAGATCCATGTCAAAGAGCTGTTTTTCTATTTTTTTTCTAGGAGTTTTATGGTTCCCAGACTTACATTTAAGTCTATAATCCATTTCAAGTTAATTTTCGTGAGTGGTTGTAAGATAGAGACCTAGTTTCATCTAAAAATTATTGAGGATCCCAAAGAGTTTTTTTTTTTTATGTGAACTAAATTGATTGCTATTTACCATACTAGATATTTCACTCTAGAAATTTTAGATATTTATATATTAATTCATTTTAAAAACATAAACCTATCGCTAACATAAATGTTTTTTATGAAAAAAATCTGTATTTTTCTTTAAAAATTTAGTGATAAAAGAGGCATTTTTTTTTTACACTCTTGCAAATTTCTTTAATGTTCGACTTGATAGAAAAGGCTGAAGCCCTATCTGCTTCTGTATCCAATCTATTGTGACGGCCGTCAGGCATAAGATCAAGTCAAAGACCTGACAGATTTGTCAGGTTAAGTAACAAGGAATCTTTTTTAGATCTGACCATTTATTATTACTCATATAGACAGCAAAAGGAAAAGTAGCCAAATGTGCCAGCTCCCTAAGGCCCTTATATAAAGTGACACCAAAATAAAAAGGACCGGATGACTTCATCACAAATGATGGAACACAGCGTTGCTGAGGAGACAATTCGAGACTCCAACTGAGTGGTTTATAGTCTACAGCTATACCCTGAGGGGACCGAGGGGACAGGGCAGAAAGGTACACACTTCATCAACACTCTTCTAAGACATGGGGAGATGACTAGGAGATGGCATCTGAGCAGCTCTTCATAAGCCTTGTGACCTGATCAAGGAGGGTCATTTTTTACCCATCCCGTAATAAGAATGTCAGGGCATAACAATACCTGCTGTTGCTTCATTAGTCTCTCAGTGCCACTAAAGCCCAATCATAAGCCAGTAATTGCCTCTCAAATGGGCTATACCAGGTGGCACTGTCAGACAAATGCTATGTCTTTTTCCACAGGGGGACCCTTGCCTACTGGCTACATCCTTCTGCCACAGGCTCCAGTCTGTTAATTGTCAGTCACTGACACTTGTCATTTTAAAGGCTCTGTAGGACTCACTGGTCCGAGCAGGAGGCCAGCTCTTACAGCCTGGGGGTGGTTTTCTTAGGCACTTCTGCATCTGCCAGCTCTGTAGTGGATGTATGGTGATCTCCTACCCCAAACCACCCTAGTCTTCTGTGCTGCTCTGCTGCCACCGTGTGGCTGGGCTCCCACTTGTGCACTAGTCCCACTGCCACTGTCCTAACCTTGGCCTTTCCCCAGTGGCAGCATCCCTTACCGTCGGAAGTGTTATTCATACTTAACACATCCAAATCCACAATGCATTCAGCAGGATCAGCTCCCTGGGTGTGTGGAATATCCGCCAAATGAAATATAACACAGACTAGTTTCAAGGCCAGTGTTGGCTGAAACGGCACCTACAAAAGACAGTCATGAATTCCCCTATTAGCCTGGAGAGGAGGGGTCAAAGATCTTCTGTGAGACACTTAGGGCCAGAGACCAATGAAATGTGTTTTGGTTTTTTGTTTATTTGTTTGTTTGTTTTCTGCTATAAGACAAACAAGAACCAACTTTTAAAAGGAGTTACAAGTTTGGCACACAATGGTAGTTTTAGTACAAGGAACATTGAGTTCTCTACTTTGTAAAAGGCAACATTTTTTCTTTGATTGCCAGAGGATTGTTTTGTGAATCCACCCACATTGTTTCAATAAACTTTACTTGGCAATCGGCCTCGAGTTGTGCCTTGATTTATCAGTCACTCCTGCTGGCTGTTGATAACACAGGGGTAGAGCTATTTGAAGACAGAATTCCCATCAGGGAATCAGCCTGCCTCCTCCACTGGAGCCTCCTTCCAGTGGCTCCATCCCAATCAGTTCCACACTTCGTCAGCCTCTGGGGCAACCCTCCTTCCATTGTCTCTTCCCTCCTCTCCTCTAGGCCACTGCCTAGGGTGGGGGTGGGGGCATGTCCTTGCTGGTCTCCCTCACCATTCACCCCACTTAAATGCTCTCCCTACCCCCACCCCCTACACACACACACACACACACACACACACACACACACACACACACGGAGGTCAGGGTAATCTGGCTAAGATGGACAAAGGATCTTATCGCCCCCTGCTAAAATCATCACTTGCTCCCTATTGCTCTTCAGGGCCTGGGTCTGTCCATCTCTCTACTCACACCCTGACCCTCACCCCTTTGCAAACCTGCTTTGAGCACTAAACAGAGTGTCACCCCTCCTACCATGCCTGTCGCTGTGCCTTTGCCTAAGCAGTTTTCTCCCTCTATTCCCCCATACTGGGCTGGGGTCTCCTGTGCATTCTCATAACTTGCCAGTGGAACTCACTAACCAGATCAAGGAGAATGGACAAGCTAAGGATGCTGTGGCCTGATGTTCCAGTGCCACTCGTAGAGTGGGAAGTGTCTTAGGTTCCTCGTACCTGCCTGAAATCAGCCACACTGCTCATCTAGAAGAAGCAAGCATGTCAGATAACAAAGTAAATGCTATGTGAGATCCTGCCCTCCATCTCTCTCAGAGAAGGCTTTCTGTGTCTTAGTTTAGGTTGGCCCAGCAGGAGACCTAAGACTGAGATTGACGTGGAAGTAGTTTATTTGGGAGGCGATTACAGAAAGCACCAACAGGGGTATAGAGAAGTGACCTGGGGCAGGAACAAAAGAAGAGGATGTGTTCACAAACAGGTCGTTGCCATGGGCAACAGATGCACGACCCAGCTGGGGACCTCTGGGAGCCGTGTAACCCATGTTGGAGTGGTCCTGCCCAAGGAATGGGGAGGAGAAGATATATTCTTTTCAACTCCCACCAACCTTAGGTGGAGGCTGCTCCCTGGAGGGCAGACTCCCCAGTACTTCCAGTCTGCCCAGTAGCAGAGCTGCAAATGCTTCTAGTCAGCTAGCTATAGAATGGTGAGTGTGCAGGACGTGGACAATGTCTGAAACACCCAGCTCAACAGAGATTTGACCTGTGTGTCACTGCATGTCACTCCTAGCCCGAGCTCCTCACCCCACAGGGCAGGATTCTTGTTTTTAATGGTACAAAATTTTCATACCATTTGATCCCCAAACACAAGCCCACAACTTAAACGTGCAACTCAGCTGAAGAAACAGTGACGTGTCGCAATGACAGAAAACAAGCCAGGGGTGAGGGGGGCTTTTTCAGAGTTAAGATTTTTCAAGGGGAATTGAAACTTCCTGGGCACTAGAACCCAGCTGATGTCGGAAATCAAGCAGCAGTGACACTGAACTGCGTCTCTGTGAGTATTTAACAGAATGCCTGGCCCCTCCTTCGACTGTCACCTCCGTCAGAGCAGGGACAACTCCGCGGCATCCCCACCAGAGCTGCACACAGACACAACACATCTCCTTAAGTCCCTACTGGGTGTCCACCGAGGAGGGCGGGAGGTTTGTGATGGCCTGGGGAGGGACGCTGAGAATGGGGACAGTGGCCCTACTGCCTCACCCCACGCCCTTCTTGATGGAAGGGCTTGCCCCACTCATCTGTTTTGTGAACGTGCACGTGTGCGCATGCGCACCCCCCCCCACACACACACCTCATACACACACACACACACCTCATACACACACAAACACACACCTCATACACACACAAACACAGAGCCTACGGAACTCGGGCGTGGTAAGTGGGAGGAGGCAAGACAAGTGAAGTCGAATCCTGGAGGAAGTTGCTTTCACAAGAATTTATTTTTCAAAATTCAGAAGCCTGAGCCAGGGCAAAGCAGGCCCTTAGGACTCTGGTCTGGGCCTAAGACTCGAAAATAAGCCCTTGATCTTCCGGCCAAGTCCTTCAATCCCTTCGCCGATCTTCCGCCCACCTAACCGGAGGAGCCCGCCGAGCCCTCTGATTCTGGCACTCTGGAGCTGTGCACCAGGGAGAAACAGGGTCCTAGTGGGGGCTGGACCCAGGGACAAGGTCCCTCCCCACCTAGACACTTCCCTTTGGGGCCCCACTTCACCCTCTGGCTGTGATCTTTGGCGCTTGTGATTGAATCTCTATGCCCATAAACAGATGAGGAAACTGAGGCCCAGGGATGACTAGGGGCTTCCCAGGGTCACATAACCCATCCCAGCAAAGCTGAGACCGGAGCATGGGCTGAAAGCTCATTACTCTAAGCCACTGGCTCTCAGACTTCATCAGGAGTCAGAATCCTCTGGAGGGCTTATGACACACCACACGCTGCACCCCTCCCCCGCCCCCGCGTCTGATTCAGTGGGTCTGAGTGGGACCTGAGACTTTGCATTCCTGACGAGTTTCCAGGCGGGGACCACACTCTGATGACCACTGCTCTAAGGGATGGCAGAGCCAGTCCTGGAGACCCGGGGCGCAGGTCAAGGGAGGCGCTCAGGGCAGGAGGGCTTTCTCTACCCGCCGCGGGCAGTGGTTAGTTGGCTCATGCGATGTTCTCCACACCACACCCCATGCCCCTCAGCCCCTGCAGCCTAGAAGGGGCCACTTACCTCCGCACAGTTGATGTCAAAGTAGCCATTGACCTGGTCCAGGGTGACTGTCCCCACACACTGTTTCACCAGCTAAAAAGGGGAGGCTCAAGGTCAAACTGGAACCCCGTGCCATAACCTCCAGCCTCACCCCAGTGTCTGGAAATGTTCCCAGAAGCCTCATGTTCAGCATCTTGGGAGGCACCTGCCAGCACCCTCAGACCCAAAGGCTCACCCCATTCTCCTTGAAATCACACTGCTCTGGTAGCTGCCGTGTCGTCCTGGGGCACACAGTCTCCTTCACCCTGAAGCTCACAGGCTTTGGGGTGTTTATGTCCTTGTCCTGGCCAGAGGAAAAAGTGGGGAGACTGGGCTTGGGCTCCTACTTGCCTTCCCTGTGTGCCTGGCACTGGGCTGGGGAGCCCCCACCTGCCCTCCCCGAGCCCACAGCAAGAGTGGACCTCGGACGACCCCTGAGGCGGCTGCAGGAGGCCAGGGGCCTCCTGGAAGAAAGGCATTGCCACTGGACCCTCAAGGCTGAGCAGAGCCCTTTCCTCTGTGGGAGACAATGGAGTGTGGGGACAGCTCTGCGGCAACCCCAAACCAATGACCCCATTCTTGTCCCTGGAACTCCCAAAAGTCCCTGAAGCCTGAACTGGGAGAGGCACCTCTCCGTTCAGTAGAGATTCTAAGTCAGGAAGCGCTCATGCTGGGAGGGGACATGGCTCAGGGAAGGCTTCCTGGAAGAGGTGTGACCCCCACTTAAAGGGAGAAGAATTGCCTTCCCCACTGGAGGTCCCGCATGAGCAACGGGAGCAGCAGTGTGGCTGAGCCTGGTGGGAGCAGAGCCCCCCACCCCGCCCTTCTCCCCAACTCACTTCCTCGAGCTGTGGGTCCAGCTCCAGAAAGCGGTAGAGATTGGCTTCTGTGGACCGCTGGTTGAAGCCATCCACAGCACGGAGCACAGCCTCCTGGTAGCTGAAGGTCTGGGCGGCGGTGGCCGAAGGTCTGGCCAGACCCAGGAGCAGTAGCAACAGCGACCACCGTCTCAAGGAGAGTCCGTCTCTCTGGGTCTCCATGGTCCCCAAGTCTGCCTTCTCCCAGCCTGCAGAACCCACTTTTATGCCCGTCTGGGTCTGATGCAAAGGCCCACCCAGGTGTCCTCCTGCCCCATCACTGGCCACCTGCCAGGGTGTGGTCTGGGGCTTGCCTCAGCCCCTGCCATTGCCTCACGGGGTTTGCTGGGCAGTGGGCAAGGTCTGCCTCCTGTGCAAGGTGAAGAAATGGTTTCTCCATCTCCCTGACAATGTCTTGGCCTCTCCTGGGTGCCCCCAGGGAGTTTCAGCCAGGGTTGCTCAGAGAGTTGAGTCTTCCAGGAGAAGGGAGCTGATCCTATATCCTTCTCCCCACCGTGGCCTCCTCCATAACCAGGGTGGTGTTGTGTATTCACCGCTAAATCTCCAGCTCTAGACACTGCCTGGGACCCAGTAGGCACTCAGGTAACATGTGATGAATGAATAACAGTAACCACGCTCCATCTAGAGAGCCTTACCACGCAAACAGTCCCAAGGGAGACTTTCAAGGCGACAGCATCTTGTTCTCTAGACCCAACCCTCATCCAGTTCAGGGGCTTGTTTCCATCTGTCTCTCCTCTCCTATATTCTTCTCCACTGCTTTCCAGTCTAAAAATGTCCCCAGTCCCCCTTTTCCCAGACATGGCCCATTGCCCTATCCTCTCCCCAATCTATCCCAAAGAGGGATATCTACGACTACCTTGATCGCTTCTTCGCTCATCTTCACGCTCAAGGCCACTGCAGATCCTGTGGATCCAGTGGCCACTCGCAAGCCTTGTCTGTATCTACGCAGGCGCTGTGACCCCTCTGTCCTCCTGAAACTACACCCCACCCCTCCACCGCCATTCTCCCCTGATGCTGCTCTCCTGGCTCCCCCACCTCCTGCCCGCTGGTGGCTCCTTCTCAGTCTCCTCCAGGGACTTGCAGGGTGACACCTGGGCTGCTCCTCTCCCCAGTCCTCACATCTCCTTGGGGACAGCCCCTCTCAGGGCACCAGTTATTGTGGACAGACGTCACTTGGCCAGTCTCTCTGAGTTCAAGACTCCTGCGAACACTCCTGGTCATCCCCGCCAGGCTGTCTGGCCTGCTGTTTTGGTGGGTGCCGCTGCATGAGCTGTGAGCTGAAAGCGGGGGGTGCACCCCACATGCTTCCTTTTCCTCCTGGGGACACTTTCCTCTGACCTTCCCCACCACCTCTGCCCTGGCTCCTGCCACCATCTGCGGCCATGACCTCCAGACTCCACCTTCTCCAGTTCCCAGGTTCTCTTCAGACCCCGGTCCACCCTCCATGCCGTCGTCTAGAGGTTCCCTCAAACTGCCGATTTGGCTCTTTCACCCCAGCCTTCAGGAGCCTGCACCCTCCTGGGCTAGCGTCAGAGCTTGGAGTCCTGTGGCTCCCCATCGCCCTCACGCGCAGCCCTGCACACCCCAGCTGTCGGGCGTCTCTGAGCCTCCTCGCTCCTTCTCCCCTCTGCACCCGACCCCTCTGCTCGGCGCTCCCGTCCACCTCGCGAAGCCTTCCCTGGCCTCCAGCCAAACACAAGAGCCTCCTCCTCTTTGCTCCCTCAGACTTCAGGAAGTGTCCGCTGGTTTGACCCCAAATGACTCCCTGTCCAGTGCTCTCATTGAGACGCCAGGCCGGAGTGGCTGGTGCTGGGAGGTGAGAGAGCACGACTGGGAGAGATAATGGGCCAAAGTGAGAGAGGAAAATGCTAGCCCCAGCGCCCCTGGGGGTGGCCATGTGGCCATGAGGCCTGGAGTAGCTGTTGGCCTCAGTTGGCCTGTGGGGCTCTTGGGGCTTTGGACAGGGCCCCTTGGAAGGTGGCAGCCTGGATATTGCAGCTGGTTGCACACTGAGCCCCGGGAGAAGGAAGGAGAAATGCACCTCTGTGCAACCTGGTTTCACAGTCCAGGTATTGCCCCAGTGGTCTCTTGATCAAGCCGGGCTTGCGCATCAGGGTCCTCGATGGCGGTTGGGAGCAGAGTCACGCCAGGACATCGGACCCCTAAAATCTCTCCTGGATCTCTCGCCTTTTCTGTTGGCTTCAGGGTCCCCAAGGAGCCAATCGAAGAAGGAAGTAGGTAAAATTGTTAGTCATTAGACTGGGCGGGAAAGCTGCCCAGATCCAGCTCACTCAGACCCCGGCCTGACCGGTGGAAGGGGGTGTTCTGTCTCAGCCAGCACTGCTCACCCCTCTCACTTAGAATCAGCCAGAGCCCAAGCAGCTTCCTCGGGTCCACTGACGCAAGTCGGAGTGTGGCTCCAGGGGGCCTTGCCTGCCCCCTCTGGGCCACGGCACAGGGGCCAGGCTTCCCAGCTCCCAGGAACGAGCCTTGTCCAGGGCCGGGTACTTGCAGGTGGCTTTCGGCCACATGAGGTAGGGAGGTGACTCAGATCCTTAGAAGCCATGGCTGCCCTCTTTCTTGGGGAGAGAGGTGGGTGGAGGGCTCTTCCCAGCTTGCCTTTTTCATAATGTCTCATCTCATTAACAAGGCAATCAGAAGATTCTAGGTGAGTCCAGATCATAAAGGGGGAAAAAAAAGAAAGAAAAGGAAAAGGGAAGCTTTTTAATCGGGTCTTGAAGGCTAGACCCAGCTCATCAGTGTGGTCGGGGAGCCTGGTCCACTGAGGCTGCTGAGGGCTGTGGGAGGCCTTCCACAGATGAGCAGATGCTGGAGGGCTCCTCGCCCACTCCAGAATCCCCCCACGCCTGGAACAAGAGCCCCTTCAGCTTCCTCTCTCCAGCTCCCTGTCTGAAGCCATGCAAGCTGAAGGCCCTTGGCTGCCCCGGCTGGGGTCCCCGACTCCGCAGGCCTGCTTGGTCCTGAGATAGCTTTTGTCAGGGCGGCCAGCTTGTCTAAAATACAGGACTCGTGGACAGTCTGGTCATCCTCTCGGGGAGCACCATATCCATCCCAAGCCTCTGTCCCTGTGGGCAAGCCACTGTCCCTCTCTGTGCCCAGAGTCCATGGTCCCAAGGCCTGGCAGTCAAAGAGCTCAGGCTCCTGTACCCAGCCGCCTGGTTCCGGCCTGGTGCTCAGTGTCAGCACTCTGTTAATGTGAGCTCTTGGGTTAATACTTCAGAAGTAAACACGGGGCTCAGGAGGCAGGGAAACTGGGGCAGCTCGGGCCAAGAGCTACCATCCCTCAGGGAGTCAGAATCCTCTTAAATGAGGCCTTTACGCAAGATGGTTCCCAAAGACCCTTTGGACCCTCCATTTGCATTTTTACAGGATCATCCTAAAACAAATGAGGTGCCAAGCAGGGGAACGTCAAGGACCAGCTTAAGAGAAATATTTTATTGCATAATCTCAAATCACAGTGCTGGGGGTGTGGGAAAGGCTCCCAAGTCCCACCACTGCAGGGATCCCCCTGGCCCACACTGGATAAGTGGATATGTAGGCCATGTGCCCATGCGACCCTTACAGGACCAGGGGGAAGCAATCTGATGTAAGATGGCCCAACTTGTTCTTTGGTTCTTTTGTTCTTAGGCACGTTACCTCCTTGCGCCTCCCTCTGCTATACAATAGGTCCGATTAGGTCTGCCTGGAGACCTGTAAGGACGGCAGCGGCAGTGCGCATGCGTGCAGTACCGACACGGCTGAACACGTGCTCGTGAACTGCCAAGCAGACAGCCCACCCCCTGCAGCGGACCCCAGGTGGACTGCCACCTCTGTAAAGCAGCTAAGAAAAGATGGTACCACGGCGTGGCCCTGGAGGCACAGATGGTTCACTCTGCTGTTCTGGCAAGTTGCCTTCTTTTCCTGAACCACAGTTTTCTTGTGCAGAAATTGAGGACAGAAACTCCAGCCCTGAGGGACAGCAGTGCATTGGAGTCAGGTGCATACTCAGGGATGGGGTGTGCTCATAGCCTGTGGTCAGCGAGGGCCAGCCGCAGGGTCTGCCCGGACTTTGGACAATTCCCACTTCTGCCTTTCTTTCACCCACGGGATTGTATTGCCCGGAGATCTGCAGTGGGGGAGGGGGTCCCCTAGCATCATTGTTTACCAGCTGCGTGACTTGGAACAAGTCACTTTGTTCTTTCTGGGCCTGGATGTCCTCATCTGTAGAATGGGGCTTACTTGCCCGACGGTGTTTGCATGGGGACAAAATGTGACAGCAAATGAATGAGTACACATTCTCTATCAAATCCTGCCCTCCCAGGGATTTTGTGAGTGAGGTCAGGGTCAGGTCCCCTTCCCTGTGATGGCTCTAGGCCACTGTCCCTGACAAGACACACGTACTCATTCAAGCTTGGGAGCTGTGCCCCGTATCCTTGCCAAAAACACTACCCACTGCCCCAGGCCCCTGTCACATTTCTCCTCAGGATCAGCCTCTCCAGGAAGTCAGCCCTAATGTCACCCTCAGGTGGCATCCTCTGTGATGCACCCACAACACTGTCTTTAGTCTCAGGCTGGTCCCCAGCATAGGACCCCCATTGCCTCAGACAGGATTCATGAAGGCCAACCACTGAACGAAGAGTATGCCTTCCATGTTCTGGAAGCTGAGCCTCAGCCAGACTGGACGAGAGGGAGCACGGCCCAGGGCACAGCCCACCCAGCCAGACATCCCAGAGGGAGCACTGGCCTGAGGGGTGTGTTGCCTGATGGGCTGGGAGGCTTTAGGAAGGATCCTGGCCTCTCTGAGCGTCAATTTCTCTGTCTTGGAGATAATGGCAGCCATCACCTTGGGTAGTACCTTGTACTTTTCTGAAAGTCATTCCAGCTGATGTGATGGGTGACGTAACACGTAGGTCCTGGGTCTGCCTCTCCCGGCTGTGTGGTGTTAGCTAATTTGCTCCTGTTCTCTGGACCTCGGTTTGGAGGTAGTAGATGGTGGCAGGGGTCTTTCCAGGCCCTGACATCCCCACCTGCCACGAGGCCCCAAGGGTCTCCCCACAGATGGACATGCTGACGACTATGCAGGGTGGAGGCTCCTGTTGTCTCCTTGCTTGACAGGACACGACATTTTTGGAACCCTTATTAATGACCTTCACCATAAAAGAGACAAAGTGCAGGTTGGGGAACCTCACCCCTGAGCAGTCTCCCTTCAAGTGCACAGGGAAGGTCCTCAGACTCCACTCCCGTCCCATCCCGAGGCTGTAGGGCAAGTCCCTGGCTCTGTTCCTCCTCCAAGTCTACACCAGGAGCCCAGCGCTCCCTGGCCCCTCAGCCCTGACCCCACCAACGCTGCCCTGGCCAGCCCTGACCCTCCCCTGCAGCCGTTGCTTCAAGAGGCGCCAGAGACAGCATTTTGACCTGCTGTACTCTGGGCATTGAAGGCTGGACTGGCAGTGCCCTTCTGCCCCGTGCCACCTCCCACTCCCTTCCTTTCCTTTCTTGGCTGTCCCCTGCCCTCCAGCTGCTCAAGGCCGTGGGGCAAAGACTCCTAGGAGACTTGGGACAGTACAGAGAGAAATCAGTCACTCTCAGAGTGCCTTCCAGGCCCACCTTCACGTGTCATGGTTAAAATGGAGCTACCACAGGCCAGGGCCAGCTACAGAATTTGTAAAATGAAAATGTGGGCAGGATCCCTTGTTCAAAAATGTTTTAAGAATTTTAAGACCTCGAGAAAGGAGCGTGAAACCAAGCAGGGTCACCCTGTGTGACTGCAGCGGGGTCACCGTGAAGCTGGCCCTGTCACCGGCCGCACGGCCATGGCAGGAGGGCTTCAAGGAGCCGCTCCGGGAGACCCTCGAACAGTGGAAATTTAAACTGCCTGGGAAATTAAACATGAGCTTATGCCTTTGACTGGTTCAGGAAGAAGAGCTCTGAACACGACATACAGGCGTGTAGCCACGCTCCCCATCGTTCAGGAGGGCTAATCGAGGCGCGCGCGCGCGCACACACACACACACACACACACACACACACACACACACACACCCACCCACGAGCAAGGGAGAAGGGGCTTAGCAAGGCCGCGGGTGTGGAAGCGGCAGCGCTGAGGCGGGGCTCCCAGGCCCGTGCTCTGTCCACCGCCCACAGCACCGCCGGCCATCGGACGCTAGGGGGCAGTCTGGAGCTTCGCGATCCCGCCTCTGGCCTCCCTTCCAGCCCCAGCACCCTCCAAGCCTGCATGCGACAGGCTGCTTTCCTTAGCTGGGAGACCTGCCAGGCGAACCAAGACAAGGCCCCCCTCCTCAGGAAGGCCTCCCCGGGAGCTCTCGGGGCCTCCTTCCCACAGTTCTCTCTCAGCACTCTCTGTAGGGGATTCTCTGTGGGTGTCATGAGAAGGTGGAAATGTTACAAGACAGTAAATACAGAATTCCTCCTGGGGAATCCTGGGGAAATACTCAGTAGGCTGATAATGAGGTCAGCAGGAGACTTTGTTTAGCTCCTGAAAAGGTCAGGACAGTGGAGAATTGGGGAGCAGCAGGAAGACCCGAGGTAAGAAAAAATGGGTTTGAAGCTGAAGCTGGGAGACCCAGCTAACATGGGCACTGCGTCCATTTATTTGTCTGCCTTCCTCCAGCCTGTGGGCCTCCGAGGTGTGAGACCTGTTCATCTGAGGCCCAGCTCTGAGTGGGCCCTTCACCACAGAGAAGCTTAATGTGGAGTGGAGAGATGGGTACCCAGCTTCATGAGCTCGGGAGAGGACACTCAGGATTCTCCCAGGCCCAACCCACGGGGTGAGGGCGGTGTACCGGATGCTGAGTCAGGAAACGCACGGGCACCCCAGGCTCCCGGAGTACCCATCTCAGCTGTTCCACGAGTGAGCGGTGGGGTCGAGGCACCCTCCCCGAGAGAAACTGGGAAAACTCCACAGGAAAGTGGATCTTCTGCTCTTTCGGGGTGGGGACAGATGGGGCAGGTTCTGGGGAAGTTGGTTCTGATGAAGGCCATGCCATAGAGTGGTCAAGGGCACGGACAGTGGAGCAGAGTGCCCAAGGTCAGGTCCTAGCTCTGTCACTTGCTGCATACTTTTGGGCAAGTAGCTACCCAACCTCCCTGTGCCTCTTTTTTTCCTCTCTGTAAAACTGGCCTTGGAAAGCATGACCCCTTAGGTGGCGGATGAAGGATGAGGTCTGATAAAGGAGTAAGAAGGTAAAGAACTCGGGACATGGCTGGCCCATAATCGATGCTCCATAAACAGCAGCTGTTATTACAACAGCGTGGGAAGCTGCCCACAAGGGCTGGTCGGGACCTCTCTCTGGAGTCAGGCAGACATGTGTTTGAATCCCTGGTTTGCCTCTCACCAGCTGTGCCTTCCTTTGAAAAATTCTGCCCTGGTAGGCACTCTCGGCAGCAGGTGAGGATGAAAACTCAAACTGCCTCAGGCGTAACGGAGAACATAACAGGGAACAGGGAGAACATAGCAGAGAGAGTGGGAGAGCAAGCCGTAGACCCGGCCCGTCTGGGCTGGCCGCCTGGGTTTTGCTTGGAAAGACAAGGAGTAGGGTCAGGATCTCTGAGGCCGGGGTAGCTAAGCCCCGAGTCAGTCAGGCTGGACCCCAGGCACGCTGCCTATGCCCAACAAAGAGAACAGACTCAGCTCGCGAGATGGGAGCAGATGGTCCTGCAGAGGCTGTTGCATAAGTGTTGTCATCACGTCCTCCACGACCTGGGGCTCCAGCCTTTCCCAATTCCCGCTGTTTCCCCTCCCAGTCTGGTTGAGCCAGAATGTTCTTCCTGTCGCTTTCTGCACTTCAAACCCCCACCTCTGTCCACAGCCCCTCTGAGAGCCAGGGCTGGACCCCACCCCTCCACCTTTGCAGGGCCCTCACCATGTCCCCTGTTCCTCTCAGGGGCCACTCCCACCAGCCAGCCGCAAGCTCCCTGTGCGTCCAGCTCTCTCACCGTGAGCTGTGAGCTCCGTTTGCCAGAGCTGCGGGGGTCCTTTTCTGTAAGTCAGGTGACCTCAGTCCACCGGAGAGGGTCTAACAATACTGACCCTCCCAAAAGAAAGGATTGGGGGTCTCAATCAAATAGAACTTTCTGTGATGAAGGAAAAGTTCTGTATCTGTGCTATTCGATATGGTAGCCATTAACTACACGTGGCTAAAGAGCACTTGAAACGAGGCTAGTATAACTGACAAACTGACCTCTTCATTTAATTGGATTTTCATTTATATAAACTTAAGCAGCCATACATGTGTAGGACAGTAGTAGAGCTCCTTTTTTCCTTGGCCTCCTTGCAAAATTTTTCTCCTCCTTCATAGCTTCATATTCCAAGGCGTTCGTGGCAAATGGATGGCCTTTGACAACCTAAAACATGTTAGCCCCTGCCCACTCAGCTGGGGGCCAAGAAGAACCCCTCAAGATTGGCAGAAACTGACTGTTGTCATGTCCCCATCAACTTGAGAGAGGAAGGAGCGCTCAAAGAGAGGCCTTTCCATCAGGGTCATGTTCTGCATGACGAGTACCACCTGAACCATGCGCCACCCCTCCAAGTGCAGGCCCCTCTCAGCTTTCAGAGGTGGCCCTGGCCCACCTCCTTTCACCCACAGGACATCCTCTGGGACAGGCAGGGAGGGTTGTGGCGCTGTTGCTGTTTCACAGATCGGTAAACCGAGGCCTGCCCAGAGCAGACAAAGCAACTTGTTGAAGACACCAAGCTACTTGGGTGTAGAGGCTGAGGCCCAGGTTACCCCCCAGGCTCCCCCGGCCTCAGCTACCCTCTCAGCACCGTGAGTCTCCCCAGCAGATGACAGGAGAAGGACAAGCAGGAGACATTTTGAAAAGGGTAAGCTCTGACATCATACAACCCAGAAATTCCATTCCTAGGTGTTTATTGTCAAGAAGCGAAAGCTCCACACAAAAACTTGAACAAGAATGTGCATAGCAACTTTATTTGTAATATTCAAAAACCAGGAACAAGCCAAATATTCATCAGCAGGCTCATCAAACTGGCCATCCATGCAAGTTACTGGAATACTTCTTACGGGGGGAAAAAGGAATGAACTGCAGGTATGCACATCTCAAATGAACCTCATAAATGTGATGCTTCTTTGTGAAAGAGGCCAGATGCGAAAGATCATGTGTTGTGTGATTCCATTCATGTGGAATCTCCAGAAAAGGCAAAGCTACAGTGATAGGAAGTAAAGAAGTGGCCGCCCAGGGCCAGGGCTGGGAAGAGGAGATTGACCGCAAAGGGGTGTGAGGGAATGTTTCGGGGTAATGAAAATGTTCTACCTCTCGATTGTGGTGATGGTTACGCGACTGCTTACTTTGTCACAATTCATGTCGTTACACTGAAAACTGTGAATTTTAAGGAGGGTAATTTATTATCTCCAATTTCAAAGTTGCAGAGTGAGGAGGTCAGCGCTGACAATATGTGGATACGTCTTTCAGGAAGGAGCGTTGTCCCCTCCCCAACTCTCTGTGACAGGAGAGCCCACGCTCATGTGAGCAGGGTCATGGGCCCACTGGGGGTGAGAACAAAAAGGGAGAAGGTGAGGAAAAGGAGAAGCCCTGCGGCTGCCCCTTCCCAGCCCACGGGGGTGGGGCGCTCTGTGTGTGCCCAGGGAGGGGAGCCCACCAACCTGGGCCCAGGGCAAGCCCCTTCCCCTCTCGGTTTCTGTTTCTTCCTCTGTGAAATGAATGTGGGGTGGCAACGAGTGAAGTGGGTGCTTCTCAGATTTGCTTCTCTTTTCACAGAAAAGACATCCCAGAAGGCCCGGGGCTTGCCTTGGAGTCTGGATTTTAGGCTCAAGGGATTGGAATGGGCTCACCCCAACTCCCTCTAGGGCAGACATTGCTCAGGGCTGAAAAGGGACACAAACCAGGAAAACCACGACCCGCTCTCCCAGCCCGCCATCGCCCCACACAGCACCTTACCTAATGGGAGCGTTTGCCAACCAGCTAACAGCTGGATGGTGTAAGAGGCTCTAACTCAACCAGGATGGGAGGGAACCCCAGGAACAATTTCAGAGGCACAAGATTGAGAAAGAATGGGACAGAGCAATGAGACCACAGGTCCGGCTTGCTGGTCTCCTGTCCCGTCCCGCCTCAGCACGGCATTTTCTCTCTCTCAGTACGTTCTGTGGGGACACACGTGCAGGCTGTAAGGGGGGCTTGGTTGCTATCCAGGACCTCTGACTTCCAGGAAACCTCACAAGAAAACTTGACCCTTTGGAATGAAACTTACCCTCTGCCCCAGAACCTACTATGGCTCCCTACTGCCCCAATGGCCTCCATTCCCTGTCTGCTATGTCTGACTTAACTCAGGCCCCATCTCCTCTACCTGCTGGGGAATCACCTCCCCAGCTTGAGGCACTCACTGGCAGTAGTATCATACTTAAAAAGATATTACATTAGCACAGGGCAGGGTGTGATCGAGATCAACATGCCTCACATTTCTTCCAAAAAGTATTTATACTACTTGCTTTGTTCCCTCTTGCTGATGCCTCTGGGTGGTATACTGATCAGGGTCATTCCTCCCATTTTCTTGGGGTAAAACTGAGACCCAGAGCAGTCAAGAAGATGACACATAAGATAAAGGGCCAGCAGAGACTAACTATGAGTTTGAGGCTCCTGGCACCGAGCATGTCCCACTCTACAAAAGGCTCTGGAAACAGACCCCCGACAACTGGGGTACATTCAGTTTTTTACATGTGCTCAGCTTCCAGCCCAAGTCTCTCTAATGATAGCTGTCTTTTCTCCCAACACTCCTCAATTCTCTCCCTCCCCCGCCCCGCAAGAATATTCTTCTGGGAAACAAGTGCCCTCTGGCGGCCTCCTTGGGTGCTGCACCAACGCCCACCAAGGGGAAGAGCTGCAGAAAAGTCCTCAATCTTTTCAGGAGAGAAAAGGAACTCTAGGCACCTGCCTCACCACACCAAGCCATAAAACCAGTCCATCTTCCACGGGGGTAGGGAGGAAGGAAGAATGGCTTCTCAGAGGTCCTTATAAGCCTTTGGCTTCAGGATAACATTCAAATCCTTAGTCTTCATTCGCTCCACAAATACTTTTTTATCCCCTTGAGCCAGGCTCTATGCTGCTGCTGGGAGCAAGATGTCAGGATGCCCCAAAAGAGCTTATCCAGGAGGCCCAAGGCTGTTTCCTCTCCTTACAACTGCTTCCCACCCTTGAGGGGCCAAATGGCTTCCTCCATCATGACCTATCTGCATTTTTTTTAAGGAGCAACTGGAGAGGGGAGGAAAATCTGGAGAATGGTGTCTTTCCTGAAAGCCCAGTGAAGCAAATGTCTCTAGAAGAGAAGATCAACTGCATCTGGTGCTGTCAGGGATGGCTGCTGGACACAGTCAAACAAGGGAAGCAATTTGGCCACTGGATTCAGCAAAATGAAAGTCCTGAGAACCTGCCAAAGGTCATTTCTGTGGCTTAGGGAGCTGGAATGTCTGGTTGGGGTGGGTTCAGAGAAAATGAAAGGAGAGGAATTCGAGATGAGTTTTATTGTGAAGGGAAGGAGTATAGCTGGAGGGTAAATTGGGGTCAAGGGAAGGTTTTATTACTAACATTTCCTTGAAATATATCATTCTTACAGAAAAGCAAACAGGTCCTGAGTATGTGGCTCAGTGAAGTTCTGCAAAGTGAATAAATTCACGTAACCAGCACCCAGATCAAGAAACAATGTGACCACTTCCCAAAAGTCCTCCTCATGGCCTCTTCCAGTCACCACCGCCCCTCAAAGATAACCAGAACCCTAACTTCTATCACAAGGATTAAACAGCAGGACTTTCCATTTTTTTTTAAACTTCATGTCACTGGAATCAAACAGCACGTCCTCTTCCATGTTTGGCTCATGCTCAACATTGACTGAGAATCGTCCGCAGCGTGGGTAGCTCCTACCTTTCAATCACTCTGTGAAAGAACCTCTGTTCACCCCTTCTATTGTTGGGTCGTTCCCTGCTTGAGGTTTAAACGAATAATGCAGCTATGAACATTCAAAATGTGCTCTGCGGTGTGCACTTATAAATCTGAACGTGTCGTGTGTACCTTCTGTGCCACCTCTTGCCTTTCTAGAGGCTTCCTGTGGCTACTACCTCACCTCTCCCCTCTCTCAACTACGCAACATGACCCTCATTTGGCCTCCTTGGGTGACCCACAGACTGGCTACTGCCAGCACCGCCTTCGTGGGCCTGTCTTGCTACATTCGGGCTTCCATGCCGCTGCTCCCCAGATCCAGACTTCTAAACATTTTTTTCACGTCTTCGCTGGACATTAACATCCTCAGGCTAATGAACCCCTAGTCTTTCTCCTGAATGCCAGCTCCAGACAGTACACAAGCAGGAAACTGAGTTCATCAAATTGTTCCAACAACTGTTGAAATAATGGTACCATCCACCCAGGTGCTTAAGTAATTACCTAGGAATCCTTCTAGACTGCTCCCTTCCCTCCCCTGCCTCAGTTATCAGAATGTAAAGAGCTCTTCCTCCTTCCTGACTCCCTAGATCACTCCCTTCCTCCAGTGGCTGCCTCAGGATTTCTCACCCAGGACTGCCGGGTAGCCCCTCCTTGTTCCTCGGGCTGTCCGCCTATACCTACCCGGTCCACACTGTGGCAATTCTGATCCTATTATCACTCACCCTCCACAAACCTCCAGTCTACAGGATGTGGACAAACCCTTCAGTAAGCTCTAAGTCCTTCCCCTGGTTCCCACTTGGGTCCCTCACAACCCCTCCCATGTGCCCATTCTAGGACTCAGTAGTTTCCAGAAAGTGCTGTTCTCTCGCTCCCTGACCTCCGAGGGCTCTTTCTGTAGAAAGCACCCCCACTTCACCCCAGTTCCCCTTTCTCAGCCACCTAAGTCTTCAAGCCTCAGCAGCTTTACTCTCCATTGGGAAGTGCCCCTTCTCCCTCCCCTCCAGCCTTCCCCATCTCTACCTCCCCCGCCTCCAGCTGCCACCAACAACCTTCCACAAAAATTATCACAGCAATTATCACCATGATGGTTCCATTAGTACAAGGAATGTTTTGTGAGATAGTATTTGGCAGATGTGAGCCCCTGAGGGTAGGAATTGTGGGATTTGATTTCAAGCACTGGGTTTGTCCCAGTGAGCAATGAATAAACATTGATCAAGTGAAGGAATGCAAGAAATGGGAGGTTGAGCCAACTATTAAACTACACAAAAGGGGGCGGAGAGGGGAGAAATTTTTTAGAGGTTTAGTGGAGGAAAGTACCTAAAATAGTGGACGGGGTGGGGGTGGGCACCACAGACAGAGGGAACTGTGACAGCTGAGAGGCTTAAACAGCCTGGGGCTTCTGGAGGGGAGGGGTGGTCATGGCTGGAGCTTGAGTGCTTGTGGGGGATGAAGCAGATAAAGCAGGAGAGCAAGTACCTCCGGCTCGCTGTAAAGGAACTGGTGTTCTGAGCCAAAGGTTTTAGTCTTCCGCCTGCCAGTTATTGCTTTGAAAGGAAAGTGGGCACATGTAAACATTAAATCAGAAGAAGGAATATTGCCTTTCTTTTTTTTTTTTTTACAGAAAATAAGTTTAACAAATTAATGGGAAATGTTTGGAATTTTTGTTTGTTGGTTTTTGCTTTTATTGTTAATAAGGGGAATTCCTTCTCCAAAGAAAATATAGAGGGCACAGGGATACAGAATGCAGATTTCAAAGCCAAGTTTTTGTGGTGGCCAGGAAGTGGCAGGGAAGGGCCAGGAGCCCAGCTGTTTGAGAAACAGCTGTCCACCTCTCACCACTCACGCGAGGCCTGCTTTTCCCCTCTGCCTCATCAACCTAGTGCGAGTCACCGCCATCTCACAGTAGGACTTTGCGGTTCCCTCCAAACTGGTCTCCCCAGCTCGACCATTATCTGCTCTCTAAATCCACTCTCCACTCTGAAGCTAGGATTATCTTTTTTTTTTTAGGGTTATCTTTTTAAAATGTACATGTAAACTTTTCCATTGTTTCCCACTGATTTGAGATAAAGTTCAAGTTCCAGAATGAGATCTTCAGAGCCCTGCAGAGTATGGGCCCTCCCTAACCTCTTCTTCTTCTACTTGTTTTTTGCCACACAAGGGGGACTCTGTCCAGACTCAGAGCCTTTGTCCCTGCGCCAGAGTACCCTCTTCCTAGTCCTGAGGGCTTATCTTTTTGGACACTTCCTCAGAGATTCCTTGACGGACAGAACAGATCAGATTACCTTCTTAAACACTTTCAAAGTGCTCACACTTTTTCTTTGCAGTGTGTATTCAATCTATATGTACGAAGAGGTCCCCCCCAAAACCAGGAACTGGGGGGCCCCTCCATGTAAAGAAAAGGAAAGGCAGGGTCCCTACCCTTCTGAGTTTATAGTCATTTGAGGGGGCTCACCTTGATGAAATAATCACAGAAACAAAAGTAAACATGTGGCTCCTGCGGGGTGAATAAGAACAAGGGAATTTATCAGTCAGGGTATCTGAGGGTAGAGCTTTCCTGGAAAGGGTGGATGTTAGCTGAGTGAAGTGGGTATGGAGAGTGTTCCAGCATTCTCCAAGGAAACACTGACCTTGCTCGATCGGATCTAGCAAATTGGTAGGCGCTCGGTAAGGACTGAATGAATAAATAAGCAAAAACTGACTTGCCCCAAAGCAGAATGAGATTAGAACTCAGACCTCCCAATTCACAGTGCAAGGCTCTCTCCTTCCCCTAGCGCTGCTCCAGGACTTTAAAGAGCAAGCCTATGTGCGGGGGGTGGGGGTGGGGGTGGGGGTGGAAATGTGGTTAAGTTATGTTTTTCTTTTTGCTCCATTTCACAACTGAAGATGGCCCCAAACAATAAAAATCACACTCAACACTTCAATCTTAAAAAAGGAAAAAAGTCAATGGTTCTCTGATATTTCTGACACCAAGTTTCTATTCTAATATTTGGGCCTGCTAGTGTGAATGCTTCAGTATGTTAAACCACTCTGCAGATCCCATTCAAGGAATGTCTGCTCAGGCATTCTTTTTTCCATTTCTTTATTTGACCGTGAAACAAATACTGATTTACAAAGCACACACAGACAAAAAGTTCAAAATGATGACAGTATTTTCTTTGAAGATGGTGAATTACAGATGATTTTTAAAATTATACTTATCTGTAAGTATATATATTCTAGGTCTATAATTATTTGGTATTATTTGTATAAGACAAACCTTTAAAACCAACAGCTTTATAAAGAAACGTTAAATTTAATGAATTTAATGGTAGCTTCTAGCAGAGGTAGTGGGCATAATCACCAGACACCTAAAATAAATACACAGTCTAAATAAGCAGAGTGTTTGCTCTACAAATGCTGTCTGCAGACAGTCCACTTGCAGCCGTACCTATGCCCGTCTTATAAAATCAGTCATTCTAGGAGCCGTCGCCGGTGTAGGGCATATAAAAGTAAATATGGTCATCTATAAAAAGGGGGTAATTCCCCTCACATAGCGTTGTTGTAAGGAATCAATGAATTAATACAGATAAAGCACTTTGGAGCAGCGTCTGGCACATAAGCACTATATAATTTATATAATTTATGGTATTGCAATCTAGGAGCTCCTACTCAGGTAAGAAAGGGTGGAAGAGAAGGAAATGATTCTCAGAAAATATAGTAAGACTAAAATGGAGGTAAGCAGTGAATGCTGAGCTTTGCCGGCAGGCGGTATTGTAGGGTTCAAGTCTTGTGTGGTCAATAGTTCGTGGCCAGCAGTTTGACGACCTTCAGAATTGGGCCCTGGTGTATGTGTGTGTGGGGGGGGGGAGCAGTGCCCAGTCCTCGAATCATTCAGTTCCCTCCCTCATTATAAAATTGGGGCGTGGAGGCGGTGGCGGAAGAGGGGCTCACAGGACTGCACGGTTATAGGTCGGCCTGGCCTCCAGCGCCGGGATGGCCTTCTCCAGCCTCCACGTACGCTCAGCGTTTGGGGCACCCGGCGGGGGCGGGGTAAGGTGGGGGCCATGCAGCCGCAGCCCAACGAGGGTGGGAGGGGACTGGGCTGCCACGCGGGGCGGGAACTACGCTCCCCAGCATGCAACGGGTCAGAGCCGCTTTTCGGTCTCGACCGGCGTTTCGCAGGTCCTGCTGGGAGTTTTCATTGACCTCTGAGCCCCCTCTCCTTCGGACCGGCTCCGTCCTCCCTCGGCCCTGCCCCCTTCTGAGAGCGGGTGACCTCGCAGAGTCCCACGAGCTGCTTCCTTCTTCCCGTCTTATTGGTCCAGCGTACCTGCCATTCGGGAGCGAGGAGGCGAAGTTGCTTAGTGATTGGTGGGTTCTGTTTGGCGCCAACTAGGAAAGGGGGTGGGGGCAGCGGCCGTCCCCAGCGAGCAGCTATTACCGCGAAAGGTCTTCTCGGCAGCGACAGCCCGGGAGGGAGGTGGAAATCGGTTTAGGTCTTCGAGACCCCGGGCTGGGCAAGGGGGTGCGAAGAAGCGAAGAGAGCGTGAGCCCGGGCCGTTGCCTCCCTGCTCTGGCCGCTCTCTCCGACCCGCTGCGTTTGTTTGGATTTAATCTTCAGGTTGCCGGCGCCCGCCCGCCCGCCGGCCTCGCGGGGTGAGGGGGAAGCACCCGTGCGTGCGGCTGGCGCCCGGCGGGTCCGGACACCCGCCCGTCCGCGCCGCTTGCCCGCGGCCGCCGCGTCCCTGAACCGCGGGGTCGTGTTTGTGTTTGACCCGCGGGCGCCGGCGGCGGGGCGCGCGGCCGAGGCCAGTGCCGGCGGGGCGGGGCGGGCGCGGCGGAGGCGGAGGTGAGAGCGGGAGCCCTGGGAGGCCCGGCGCAGCCATGGAACTGGGCCCGGAGCCCTCGCACCGCCGCCGCCTGCTCTTCGCCTGCAGCCCCCCTCCTGCGCCACAGCCGGTCGTGAAGGCGCTGTTTGGCGCGCCAGCTGCCGGGGGCCTGTCGCCTGTCACCAATCTGACGGTCACCATGGATCAACTGCAGGGCCTGGGCAGGTGAGGAGGGGTAGACGAGCGGTGCCGCAGGCTGCTGACCTCCCAGACCACTTTTGGGGTGATCAGGCCGCGAGAAGGGCCAGACCTCTCCGCCGCTTGGGAGTGGCCCCGCCTGGCGGGGGCTCGCCATGTGCACCCTCCCCCGCAAGCGGAATGTTGGGCGGGAGAGGCCGTTCGGACTCTCCAGGGCTGCCCTCAGCCCCGAGCCAGGCCCGGTAGGGGGTGGGGGCGTCCCAGGCTCCCCACCTTCGCCACCCCTTTCGGATTGCCCCGTACTCTTCTTCTGTCTATCCCAGGAAGTTCTTTGAGATCGACCCCCACGGGGCAGAGCAGGCCCTCCTAGGCGCTCGCTTTCACCCTTCGCTGAACCACCTCGCAGGATCTAGTTTCCTGTGAGCTTTGTTCCTTCTCAACAAAGGGACATGGCATTCTCTTTCCTGGGGTTTGTGCAAAATCAGCGCAGCCCCTCGCCCTGTGCACATTCGTGATGTCCACGGCGATGCATTCCTCAGGCCAGGCCTTTTTACTCAGCTTTCCATACCTAAAGGCTGCCTGGACTTCTCTTCGTAGCAAAAAATGCATCCCACAACTTTGTGGTGAAGCTGCTTTTCCTTCAGTCTTGGACATCCTGTTTTCTAAGTAAGTACATGTGTAGATTTTCCAGCCTCTGAAAAGCAGGAACTTGTCCTATTCATTTTTCATCTCTGCTCCTGGCACTGTACCTAGAGCACATGCTCCCATTTCAGGAAATACTCCAACATTCATCATCGTCACCCTGTCCTATCATACGATCCAGGCCAGTGCCTACCCACCCCACTCCCTTCTCATCTCTAACACTTAAGTGCTAGCTGACTGTTGTGGTGGCACAGTGTTCTGTGGTGTGGTCTAGAAGTAACCATCATAGGTGGCAGCCTGTCTCCTGTATGTAACCTTTTAGTTATGTCCTAAAAACAGAATTATTTCTCTTAGTTTCAGCGAGTATGAACAGTCACTGGAGGTGAGAAACAACAGTCTGCAGAGAGTGGGCTCCTCCGAGTCAACCGATTCAGGTATTGTTTTAAGTCCTCCACGTTTATCATGTGTCTGCTGTGTTGGCAGCAATATTTGGAATTTGCCGAAACATGTGCTTTCACTCAGAAACTTTTTGTGACATGTGACAAGGGACCACATGAGTCAGGAGCGAACACCTACGTTCCTGTCCAGTTATCTAGACAGCAGGGAGGAAAGGTGGATGGATGCTAGGCAGGCACTGGTGGATCTGGGTGGTGCTGAACAGTCTCCTCCACCCTGCTGCCTTTGGTGAGATGGCACCTTTCTTGATGTTATTTTGGTGAAGGCAATAAATACTTAAACTGGCTTGTCATATGGCATAATTGTATATTCCAAACCCCTAAATTATGCATATAATCAGACAAGATAAAATATTTGAAATCAAAACTTTCAGGAAACTGGGATTCCCTATTCTTGCCATAGATAGAACTCACAGAAAGTTACTGGGTAACCTCTGTCTAAATAACCAAGCAAGTCTGTTTAATTCAATTTCTGTTCTCTCCTCAAATCCTGTTTGTCATGGTATTTGCAAGTAGTAAAGGGGGGTTAGTAGATGTTAATGTTAAGATGAAAATGTTAAGACTTGTGCAGATATTAAGTTTTTGACAATCAAATAGAAACTCAACTTCAATTCTGGCAAATCATCAAAGCCATAAGTCTATTGACTGGCTTAAAGAAAAAGTACTAGGATTCTTACTTATTTTAATAACAAAATGGTGTTTAGTGTATTATTTTGTGAAAGATGTTTTTATTTCTCACAGGCTTCTGTCTGGATTCTCCTGGGCCCTTGGATAGTAAAGAAAAGTATGTATTCGCTGCTATTAAAAGTGCTTAGAAAAATACTCTTATTTAAATGAAATTCATCATGCCCCAGACTGGAGCTCTGGATTTAGTGGTCCCTCGTAAAACTGGATCCTATAAGCAGTCTGGTCCCTTTTGAGAATGAGTAGTTTGTGTCAGCAGCTTTCAGAACTTTCTTTCCTTTATTTTAGCTGTAATTTGGTGTTGTATTTGAGTCTTACCTAAGCTCTTGTCCCACCCTCTGACGTCATAGCCTTAAGAGAATGTGTATTTTAAGATAACACCTGGGTTTGCTGTTTTCACCTTGAAACCCAGCATTTGGGGTGCTCGTGAGAACAGGACAGCATCAAAAAGCTGTTCTTCCATCTTGCCTAAAATGGGAATGATTGACTTACCCTTCAAACTATAGGTGAGACACAATGCATCTTCCGATGTGACTACCTCTTTACCTGCTTTATTCTCATTGTTTACCTTCTGATTTCGTTGCAGCCTTGACAATCCCATGAGGAGAATAAATTGCCTACCTGTAAGTTTATTTTGAACTAATACCTATTATTTGCCCCTTAGCTACCAGTGTGACCTTGATAGTAGACCTTTAGTTAGACAATGAAGACTACTTTGCCTTAGTCTCATACGTGCTCATACTCCTAAAGCTTCAATAACTGCCTCCTGAGGTTTTTTCCCACCATCTGTAATTATCAGAGTTTTATCAAACCACGAGGGGTTCTTTTTATGCAAATAATGTTATTTGGTAGGGGGAGTTGGTAGCCCTAAATCCCTGCTAGGGACCATAGGCCTTGTGGGGTTAGGTGTAAAGCCACATAGCGGGAACTTATGTCCTATGTCCTGGCAAGGTGGAACACTGGCCACATTTACTGCACTGTGTGAATTGCTAGGCCCGTGCCTATTTCTTTTTCTTTTGAGAATTGAGTTGCCATTGGATTTTCATTTATGTACCTTAATTCCTTTCTTCATTTGACAGCAGAAGCTCCTAGGGTGTAGCCCAGCTCTGAAGAGGAGCCATTCTGATTCTCTTGACCACGATGTCTTTCAGCTGATGGACCAGGATGAGAACAAGGAAAACGTGAGTGTGGCATTAATGTAGACGGCAGAGATAAAACCCACAAGTGTCACTGACTTATAGAGAAGTGGCTGGGCTGCTTTCTGGGAGTCTAAACTTTCACCAAAGTCACGGTGGTCTTTGGAGTCAGAGAAACTTGGGTTTGAATACGGCTGCTACTAGCCGTGTGACCTTGGAGAGTTTTTTCTCTTTTTTAGGTTTTTTTTTTTTTTTTCTTTTTTTGTAAAATAGGATCAGCAGTATCTAGCAGCTCTGTTGTGGGAATTAAATGAGATAATGTAGACAAAGGATTTCATATGGTTCCTGGCAGGTAGGAGTTGCACAGATGGTAGCTCTTAGGAGTAATTATATTCATGAATAATTTATCTGGAAGGGACTGCCCAGGCCTTCCTTTCTTCTTTGTGCTGACCTTGGGCTGAGTTGTAAGCTTAGGAAAAGGCTGCTTGACAGTATTTGAAAGAACAGAGCCAACAAATCCCAGGGAATTTCAGAGTAACTGAAATGGTAGCTTTGAGGATGAGCCTGTGGTTGTCCACCCAAAAGTCCAAGAACACCCTGGCCTGGCTTTTCTCTCATAGCTAGCTGGCAGGGTGCCTTGCACAGGGCAGGCATCCAAAATAGTTAAATGAATTAGCTCAACTATTCCAATCTTTTTATATATTTTCATATATATTTCCTCCCCTTTTCCATTTCCTGCTAAAATTCCTAAGCCTTATAATCCTCCAGACTTAGTATAGAGCCTCCATGAACTCTCCCAGTGATTTCTCTGGCAAATTGCAAGACGTCCCGAGGGAGAATACAGAGATGAGTTCCTGCCTTGAGTGCTTGGAAGACTGTCAACCTCTGGGTAGTCCTTTTTACCATAGAACAGTCCGGAGCTGTACCCATGCCAGCTTGATCCCCATCCTCATCCCCCCTAAACTTGGCTTCTCATAGGGTTGCCTGCTCTGACCTCCGTTCTGGAGGGGAAATGGCATAGGTTGGAGAGCTCTTGCTCTGGGGTTGTCCTGTCTGGCTAGGAAGCCAGATCTTCAGGAAATCACGTACCCTAGAAGGCCTAGTTTCTTCGTCTGTAAAATGGGGTGATCGGTTGTAGTTGATGGTTAATAGGCTAATACATACTTAGTACTGTGTTGGCACGTAAATACTCTGATGTTAACCGTTACTGCTCTGAGCACTTAATACCAAGTTCTTACATGGATATTTTAGGTTAGGGGGATTCTGAGTACTTTTAAACTTTAAGTAAATGGAATCATACAGTGCGTATGCTCTCACTTCTGATCTTTCAGCATTATGTGAGGTTTATCCATGTTGAGTAAACCGGTAGTGGTTTTTTTCCCCATTGCTGTGAGGATGGAATACAATAATTTTAAGTGGAAATAAATTCTCTCCTAGGAAGAAGGTAGAAAATATAAAGCCCTCAGACATAAATCGAGAGTGAAAAGTGTGGTTGCTCCTGTTCACAGTCATGTTGAAATGACTTTTAGATTTTAGAAAGTTGTTGACTTAGCTTGTAACAGTGTTTTGTGTACTTGGCAGAAATGTGTTAGGAAAAATAAAGTGGCGAGAGAAAAAAATGCTGTATTAGAAGTTAGCTGTTGTTGACAGAGTCTTTGAAACTCTTAGCTGCGCAGGTCCAGTGTTGAAGTTAGGAATGGGTAAACTCTTAGTTTGGAGGCAGTGACGGAGGTGACCAGTGCCCGCTCCCTTGGCTGTCTCACCTGAACTGTAGCTGAGGCCCTGGAGGTGGTTTCCGTGGACAGTGGACGATGTCTCGACTCTGCTGTCTTGCAGGAAGCCTTTGAGTTTAAGAAGCCAATAAGACCTGCATCTCGTGGCTGCCTGCATTCTCATGGACTTGAGGAGAGTAAAGATCTCTTCGCACAGAGGCAGAACTCTGCCCCGGCTCGGATGGTATGTGCTTTGGCGTTCGTAGGGAGGTTCCTGACGGGAAGAGAATTAAAGCACCCTTTTTCACCTGGAGTCAAAGGCACTGCAGTAGCTCTTGCTGTCTTTACCTTGACTTTGTCTTTCGAAATGCGGTGGTCACAGTTTCGGTGTTTTGCTGTGTCTGGAGAGCACACAGGCAGAAGCAGAGTCAGATGGCATGTCTGAAATACTGGACTTTAGCGAGGAATATTTGACCTGGTCAATTCTGGGAAAATGATCAGCGGGCGACCAGGGTCATTGTCCTATGCGTATGGTGGGATTCTGTGTCTTATTTAAAACTTGCTCTTTCACAAATGCATCTCAGTGCTAAGAGGTACTTCCCAGAGTGATTTTTGGAGAGAGCACTTGGCTTCTTCCAAAGGTGGTTTATTAAGAACTATTGTGGATTTCCGTGAACTCATTGCCTGTTGGGCTACTTGAAGGTATTTGGGGCCATGTGCCCCAGGGTTATTTATTTGCCAGACAGATTGTCATTACTCCCAAAGTTTCCTACTGGTGATCTGACATCTATAGACGGGAGAGGCCCAACTTGAGCAAAATGACCACATTTGCCTTCCAGGTTTTCCTGGAAACTTACATCTGGAAATAAAACTTTCCAGACTGGCTTGTGGGCTAAGGTGTGGGTTCAGCCAGCATTGCTGTCTAGCATTTGCACAGAGCACTTTTATGTTTTCTTGGCTTTAATCTTCATAAGCCTGAGAAGTAGCTGGACTTATCCTTTTTATAGATTGGGAAGGTGTGGTCAGGAAGATTGGGTGATTTGCCAAAGGACCCAGATAAATAGAAGACCAGAATTTAACAAAACCTTCTGATTCTCAAGTATGCAGTAACCCTTTGAGAGCTGGGTACCCAAACTAAATATGTTGAGTATGCGTGTGCTTGAAGCCAGCATTCCCTGTGATCACTTGGTCATCCCTAGTTGTAGCTACTGAGGGTGCAAACCGAAATTCATCAGTTTGGCTTTTGATTATGTCAGGGCTTTTTTTTTTTTTTTTTTTTTTTTTTTTTTTTTTTTTTTTTTTTTTTTTGGTATCCTTGCTTTTAATCTCCAAGCTCCATCTGTCTTTCTTCATAATGGCTTCTTGGTGTAGGACTCGTGGAGAAAGAATTAAGTCCTGTCCAGAGATTCGTCCATCATTTTCTATAGCATATCTACCTCTAGCGATCCGAGAATCCAGGTCACAAAAACTCATATTATAACATGATGTGAGAATTTGGAGAATGTTGCCTTGTGATAGAGTTACCCCTAGGTTCTGCTAGCCGGAAAACTGCCAGTGTGCCCAGGGGGTGCTCAGGTGCCCTTGCAGAGGATCAGAGACAGCCCAGATCTTGTTCCATGGTGCGATGCAAAGCTAGCGTCTGAACCAGAGTAGGCCAGCTGCAGAGAGGATTCCTAGGTGAGTGATCCGCCCAGAAAAACAAGGGGCTGGCTCAAGGGCCTCTTAATGCACTTATACCCTAAGGGGATTTGTATGGCTTATGTTGGGACCACCTTGTTACTCTGAAGTGTGTGTGTGTGTGTGTGTGTGTGTGTGTGTGTGCGCGCGCGTGCTTTTTTCCTGGCTTTGGAAATGCATGTGGAAAAGATAAGGTATCAGCAATGTTTGTATTATCAGTGTTTATGTCTAGGTGGTAGATATATAGTAGTTTAACTTTTTATATTTAGTATATATATACTAGTTCTATAATGGTGGTTTCTCCCAGAAATCAAGATAGGGTTGCCTAATGAGATGCCCCCAATTTTACTCCAGGAGTGGTCTCTCCTAGGGAGAATAGAGTGGGGAGAAAAGCCTAGGTTTTGGAGTCAGACAGGTGAGCTGTGTGATCTCGGGAACTGTGTGTAAGCACTGGTTTTCTGATTTGTTAAATAAGAAAAGGTTTGCCCTTAGTGTCTTGTGAGACTTAAATGGGAATATATGTGTGAAGATTATAGCATAGTGTCTGACACACAGTAGTTCCTCAGTTAAAAACTGAGCAGCTGTCATTTAAAATCCAAGTCTAAGGAATTAGGATAGATTTTTCTAGAACCAGGACACCCTTTATTTTCCTCTGTCAGAACTGGAGTTACAGAAGCATTCTCTAGGCCATTTTGTGGTCTCCCTAGAGACTTGTATCTTCTCACCCTTCCTCATTTCAGCAGATTATCATGTTATCACAACCCTAATGTTGATCTGTCCTCTGACAAAACGAACCTGTCTTTCACAAGAGGCTACCCCCAGATGCCACTGTAAGGTGACTTGCTTCTGGAAAGAGTTCTTTGTGAAAGCACTTGGCCTGACATGACTCAGGACCGTGTGCGGAGATCAGATCATTTATAGCCTTGAGATTCATATTCCTTTGATTAGTAGCTGCTAAAATTTTACTTCTTATAACAAATATAGTATGTTTTCATAAAAACTAGTGACACATCCAAAGAAATTAAAGCTGATCATTTATTAACAAGCCATGAATTCTGTCTTGTAGCTTTCCTCAAATCTTGAAAGAGATAGTCGTGAACCAGGGAATTTCATTCCTCTCTTTATGCCCCAGTCACCTGTGACTGCCACTTTGTCTGATGAGGATGATGGCTTCATGGACCTTCTCGATGGAGAGAATTTAAAGGTACTGTGTGTGTGTGTGTGTGTGTGTGTGTGTGTGTGTGTGTGTGTGTGTGTGTGTTCTGTCCATTCCACTGACTATCCCAAGAAGTCATGTGAGAAAGTACAGTGATTCCTCAGGGCCTGAGTTGGCTGATAATTTTGTTCGTTCGCTGAGACTTTATTGACATTGTGTTTCTAGCCCATTTAAATCCTGTGGTGGACTTGAAGAGAAGACACTGATACAATCCTTCTTACCCCTAAGGAGCTCACAGTCTATTTTTGTGCAAGAGATGTGAAACTTTGGTTTACTGGCAGCCACATGGCCTAAAGCTGAAGAGACTGGATCCCTCCTCCCATCGGGGGGGGGTGCTTTTAGCTGTGTTCAGATAACTGAACGATAAAATATTTTTCTCTTCGGACCTTAAAAAGTTGGGGAGTGGAGAAGAGGGGCAAACATGAGATACTTCCTATCCAGGCCTGTCTGGTGTTCTTCAGGCAAAATCACACATAAGGCGTTTCAATCTTTGTAACCATTTTCCTTTCTTTAGAATGATGAAGAGACCCCGTCCTGTATGGCAAGCCTCTGGACAGCTCCCCTTGTCATGAGAAAAACTACGAACCTTGTAAGTAGTTCTGGTGTGTCTGGAGGGAGCCTAGAGTAATTGGGCCTCTGGGACAGAGTGGACTAGACTAAACTGAAAACCGACCCTCGGCTCACATCACCACAGGAATCAAATTGTTTCATTTGAGAGTCTGGCTTTGGGTCTATGGGCCTTGACTGGTCACTAGTGTTTTCTTGTGTTACCGCACACTGTGTTTTTCAAGTTTTTTGTCCTCATTGGTGTGTGAGGAAGTCTGGGTAATACATAAGCATGCTGTTCCTGTTTTTACAATTACTAGTTCATCCCAACCGTTCTTGGTCAGTTAATGTCCTTTCTGTACAACTCCGGCCTCTAAACCTTTAGGGTTTAAGGTCATTGGGTAATATCTGGAACATATCTGCTAAATTTAAATTAAGAGAGTCATTATTCTTAAACTATATAAGATGTAGTATTGGCTTAGGTTTTAATTGACAGCATCATGAGCGAATGATTTGTACTGACAAAAAGAATGTGATCTTAGCAGTATGATTAGAAACCCAGTGTGATTAGAAAGCCTTTGCTACAGGCACCATCTACACCCACTCAACCCAGTGGGTGGCCCTGCCAGTTGCAGGGCCATAGACCCAGCCACTCTTCCTTGGGGGCTGACTGGAGAACCCCGGGCCCAGAACGAAAAAAGGAGATGCTAACCCTGCCCTGTTCTGGTTGGGGTGGAGAGAACATGCTGGATTATCATGTTTTATTTTCCACATTTGGAAGGGTACGGAGAGACTAGAACACATTCAGAGAATACTCAAGTAGAATAAGGAGACTCAAACCTGTGACAGAAAGACTCCTTCTGAAGAGGAATTCGTCTTGTTCTTAAATACAGAAAAAAGAACAACCAGTTTTGAATTACAGGACTTTCAGGAGAGCTAGGAGGTAGCCACTGCAGGAGCTAGCAGGGTTCCTGTAGCTACTTATTTTTGAGCCAGAAAGATGAGTTAAGGCGTGGAAGGTCGGAGGATACAAAATGTGTTTAAAATCTTTTGAGATATTGAAGCAAAGTATATGTAATAACAGGGGCAGAGGAAGCCAAAAATGTGTTCCCACCTGGAAGGTGACCGTTACCTGACTCTTAAAACCCTGTGTAGACAGGAAGTTTTTGAGGGTACTGATTGTCTTCCTCACCTCCATGTAATGCCAGCTTAGTACGTATGCGTTGAGCACCAGGTATTTAGTATCTACTAGTGCCAGGCCCTACAAGAATTGATGGGACTAAGTGAAAGGGCAATGTGTTTCCTAATTTAGGGTGGATCTTAATCCATCCCAGGAAGTCCTAGGTCCATTCTCTAACTATGCAAGCAAGCAAGTTTTAACGAAGTTGGCTCTTTTTTTCCCCCAAAGGGTAATCGCTGCAAGCTGTTTGACTCCCCTTCCCCGGGTAGCTCTATCAC
>CM053507.1:148585554-148642296 GCA_028627145.1 Eidolon dupreanum | reverse complement strand
AAAAAAAAAAGGAAAAATTAGTTTCAGAGCAATTCAATTAGACATTGAAATAATAGTAGACCTAGTCAGTAACCCATTTTTTTCTCTCTAAATTCAATAAAATATAAAAAGTGTTTATTAAACATAGGCATAAACATTTTAATCTTTTTGTGACACATTCCAGGTGAATGTTTTTAAAAGTCCTGTTCAGTCCTAGCCTCGGTTTCCACCTTTGGTTTGTTACAGATTCTCCATCAGTCTTTATCCCTGGCGTCTTCCACAAAAGGGACCATCGAGAACATTTTGGATAATGACCCAAGGGACCTTATAGGAGACTTCTCCAAGGTAAACGGAAGCAGATGCAAGCCTTTGGCTATGTGAGGCAGGGTTGGTGGGTTACCTAGAGCTCCCAGCCTTCCCCGCTCCCTGAGGTGGCTCCTGGGCTGCCCCAAAGGGAACATGGTTTGAAATTTTTAAAGATAAGGAAACAAACTCATAATCAGATGGATCTTAGCCTCTGTGGGACTGTAGACCTTACTGGTGCTAATCAGAGGTTTTAATAAGTAGGAAGCCACTCACCAGCCACTTGACTCCAGCCCAGAGGTCAGGCTTTCTGGGAACTGTGTTTCTGATCATAAAAATAGTATTGCAGAAAAGCATAAATAGACCGATAAGTTCACTACAAGAGTATGTATCACAAGGTTATCTTAAAAGGTCCAGGGTTGAAACTGAATTTCTCTGTTGTCCAAAGAAGCATGGCCTTTGAGGGGAAAGGCCCCCAGCGGGGTCCAGAGGAAGACCTGCTGATGGCCTGACAGGGATTTCCTACGGGAAGGAGTTGGCCACCTGTGAGCTATGGTGACATAGGGTGGGACAGGGAATGTATCAGTAGCAGCTGCTCTAGCCACATATGACTTGAAGGGCCACCAGACCAATCTTTTATTCATGAATTTAGTTAACATTATTTAAGTACTTATTATGTTAGGCAAAGATTCCAAAATGAAACCCATTTCCGTCCTCAAAAACTTTAACATGTGGTCAGAAAGACCTGTCTAACCATGTAGACAGGAGCCATGTGTAGCCACGGCAGATTGGAGTAGATGTCAGGACAGTGTAAGCAGGCCAGGCAAAAGGGTGTCATCTCAGAGGATGGGGTCTGGGCCTATGATATTTCAGCCGGTGGGGGTGGGGCGGGGTTTTCACGGAACAGGGAGGCATAAGTAGATTAAAAAACGGGATAATTCTAGTCCAAAGGAAGGAACAAGCAAAGACCTGGGTGTGTCCTCTCTTGTGGACCCTTCCCCTTGAATCAAAGCCGATACCTTTTTCATAATGACCCTGTACATGGCCATGGGGATGGGTGAGCCCTTGAGCCCTTGACCTGGGCACTTGCCCTAACGAGTCATTGCTGATGTGCTGTCTTCCCCCTCGAGGGCAGGCCGGATCTCATTTTTTTCCATCTCCAGTGCCTGGCACCACGCTGGGCACAGTAGGTGCTCAGTAAATGAGCGAAGTGCGTTTCCCACTGCGTTTTATTTATTTACTTTTTAAGCAAAGCAACCCTTGGTTGACCTCACAGATTGCAAGGACCTTGTCGGTTTACAACTCCTTATTTTTAATTTTTTTACACCTACAGCACCTGGTCTTCCTAGGTGGTCTCCCATCCAAGTACTAACCAGGCCTGACCCTGCTTAGCTTCTGAGATCAGACGGGGTCGGGCTTGTTCAGGGTGTCATGGCCATAGACTTCACTGAGTTTTTTAACTGGCTACTGAGTTGAGGACTGACAAAAGCAGGAGGAAAGCGAATTACCCAAGTTTTCTGTACTCCAGCCTGACAGGCTAGCTTGCTAACCTTGGAGATGCTGTTCAGCTTTAACAGCTGGAATTGGGGAGAATATATATATCTTATCTGTTTGTGTAAAAATTAAATGCCCGATATTAAGTGCCTAGATGAGTAACTAGCATGAACTAATTAGTAGATTAAAGTTTGTTTTTTTAAAGCTGCCTCTTACCAGGCAGGTAAGTGGTATAAATATTGTGTTTATAGGCTTTCAAATTTGCTAAGTGTCTCTATATATCTTTTTAAGGGTTATCTATTTCATACAGTTGCTGGAAAGCATCAGGATTTAAAATACATCTCTCCAGAAATTGTAAGTCACCCTTTTAGAAACTACCTCACATGGAATATTTGAATCTAGTTGTTCCTGGCAGCCAAAGCCAATTCCCCTGGGCTTTCTCTCCACAGATGGCATCTGTTTTGAATGGCAAATTTGCCAACCTCATTAAAGAATTCGTTATCATCGACTGCCGATACCCGTATGAATATGAGGGAGGCCACATCAAGGTATGCGTTCTGGTGAGCCCTGCGAACATGGGAGGCATAGAAGGCGCCCTAGACAGCATCTGTGACTTAAAATGGGGGGTGGTGACATCTGGCTGCTGCTTTGCTCACATGCTGGTTATGAGAATTAAGAGACCCCCCCGTGGGAATGGCGTGTGACGCCTGGTGCACTTGTTCCCTGGCCTGCGGGACTCTGCCGTGTCGTGCAGCCGGCGCTCCCTCTTTGGGCCCTCACACCATAGCCAGCAAGGAGATTTCTAGGCGGTGCCCACCGATTTCTAAGCCAGGCCCGAACACGCCGGGGCTCTGCCTGGTGGGGAGGGGTGTTCCCAGGAAGAATGCAGCTGCTCAGGCATTTCGATCTTTAACCAATAAAATAGTGTTGAATTTGAGGTGCCCCTTTGAAGATCCCTCTCAGAATTATCACCACAGGTGTGAGATGGGTGGGTGCCAAAGGTCTCTGGTGCCTTCGCAGGGCGCGGTGAACTTGCACATGGAAGAGGAGGTCGAAGACTTCTTACTCAAGAAGCCCATCGTACCCACCGACGGCAGGCGTGTCATCGTGGTGTTCCACTGCGAGTTTTCTTCAGAGCGAGGCCCTCGCATGTGAGTGCCACGCGGACCTGGTGCGCCTGTGGGGCATGGCGGCGTGTGGCACGCCTTCGGGGCCCCCGTTGTCCATCATTTCCGTGCCTCAGCTTACCCATGCGGCATGTGAACGCACGGTTTTGTGAAAGTGTAAATTTGCACGTAACACACATTTTCTCAGATTCTGCTCTACTTAGCAGTCAATGTCACAAAGAGCTTGAGTGTGGTTTATAGTCTTGACCTAACGGTTTTGCTTGTGGACTGGCCTTCTCCAGTCCAGCCTGTCTGTGGTGCTAGCGTTGCTTGTGCAGTATCCCCTGGAGATCTGGCCTCTGTGTCACCACCCCCACTCCTGAGTTAGTCCCGCTGCTGGGTATGGCTCACTATTTCACCTTCCTTTATATTGGCTTAAACTATGACTCTTCCACTTTCCCTAGCTGTCCTTAGTTCTACCTGTGAGGCTACTGTTCTCAGGTGACATCCTTCAAGTACAGTGTGGTTGCTCTGTATGCAGATGCCAGAAAAGTAAAGTCTTCACTGTGACACTTGACTTGTCAAATCCATGTTTGCAGAAGAGTGGGTTGTATATTCCCATGCTATTTGCCACATCAGGGGTGAGAAGAAATGCCCACCGCACCCCACCCTTCCCGCACATACCCCTTATTAGCACAAATTTTTGTTAGGACTTTGGTGTCTAAGGCCTTATAACTTACTATGCAAAGATCTATTTTATACCAAAATAGATTAAAGTATAATTACAATAAAACAATATTCATTTAAAATTTAAAGTAATATTCTGATGCTCTAACGCATCTTCCACATTCTCACTAATGATGTCACAGGACTGGCGCTGAAAAATACGATCAGAAGTGAATGATGGTATTGCAAAGCTAGAGGTGGGGACGGACAGCAGCCCAGCTGTCATCCATGTCCTTTCAGAAAGGACTGCAAGGCTGGAATGTGTCGGGTACTCTTGGCAAAATGAAAGTACAGCAGTGAGCAGGACTGACAGGCACCTGCTGCTGCAGAGGATGTCCCAGTAGGGTGACATAAGACTATTGTGACAAGTACTGCCAGATGGTTAGAGCGGTGGCAGGGAGGAATACAGCTTCAACTGGGATGGTCCAAGAGAGACCCTGGGGCCATGTTCTTGTGCCACTTTTTTTTTTTTTTGAACCATTTCAGAGCTCCATTTCCCTGCACGTGCTTCGTTTTATTTTGATTGCTGATAATTTGTCACATTCACACAACTACAATAGGAACTTGGCACGTGTCTCCCCAACTCCTTCAGCAGCTGTCTCCTAAGGACGAGGACTTTGCCTTGCATTAATACAAAAACCACAAACACACAAAGGGATGGGGTTTGAGCAAGACCTCATGTCCATTCGTGAGTGGAATTATTCCCCCTGCAGATATTCCTGTGGCCGTTCATGTGCCAGACAATGTTCCAGGCACCAGGGAGAATGGCAGTGGACGAAACAGACTGAAAGCCTGCCTTCAAGGAGCGTACATTTCCGAATAGGCAGGCTGCCGGCCAACATCACAGTTGTGTAGTGTGCAATGTGTTATCAGATGCTTCTGAGAAAAATACGACCAGAGGCGGGAGCTGCCAGGCAGGTTGGAGGAGCAGCAAGCGCGGAACACAGTGCCTGGAGCGGAGCGTGAGGGCAGAGTACAGGGAGTGGGGGTGACAAGGTGTAGGCCACTCTGAAGCCTTTGGCTGTTGTACCCAGGATTGGGTGGTAAGGAGCCACCAGCCAAGTGAGGACATCAAGGAAGAACATTCAATATTCATTGCAGGCATGTGCTGCAAGTAGGTGCCCTAGGCAGAAGCACGCTCGGCCTGTGGAGAAGCCACAGGAAGGAGGAGCCCCCTCACACAGGGAGCGAAGGAGAGAAGGCTTGGAAGGTGGTGAGGGTGGGGGAATGAGTGGGAAGCTGTTTGAGGCCATCACCACAGATGAAGTGCAGGCGGTGGCCAGGAGAACGCCGAGCCCAAGGGTGAGATGCTAGGTCTGTTTAACCTGGAAAAGGAAATTTGGGGAACAGACCATCTGCCTTCCTTACAACGCAATGACACTTTTTAAAGATCACACGTGGCCAGGACCTTGCCAGTCCGTGCAGATGTTCCCAGGAATGAGCTGGGAAGGCCTTGCAGGGGGTCCTCTGGCCGCTCTCGCCACGTGTCCGCACGGGAGGGCTCACCTCACTGTGGCCTCCTTTACAGGTGCCGCTACGTGAGGGAGAGGGATCGGCTTGGTAATGAGTACCCCAAACTCCACTACCCTGAGCTGTATGTCTTGAAGGGCGGATACAAGGAGTTCTTCCTGAAATGCCAGGTAAGAGGGGCTCTGGAGAGCGCAGCCACCCCTGGCCCGGGTTGGCCAGCTGGGTCTGCCTGGTGGCCGTGGCTGTTTTTGTGGGGGGGTCCGGGGATTTGCCCTGCGCAAGGGGGGCCCTAGGAGCCACTGACCAGGTCTGTGTTGGCGCTCCCAGCCACGAAGCCTTGGGCAGGGGCGGGGAGCAGGAATAGGAGTGAGCAGAGGCACCCTGACCTCACTCGCCCTTGTCCCCCAGTCTCACTGTGAGCCCCCCAGCTACCGGCCCATGCACCACGAGGACTTTAAAGAAGACTTGAAGAAGTTCCGCACCAAGAGCCGGACCTGGGCCGGGGAGAAGAGTAAGAGGGAGATGTACAGCCGCCTGAAGAAGCTCTGAGCGTGGCGCGACCCTCCCCCCCTGCTGCAGAGACGAGCAAAGGGGCCAGCTGTGTGACATTTGGAGAGGGCCTGGGGCTTCCTGCCTGAAACCTACCTGCCACACTTCCAGGGCTGGAGCCCAGAGCATCCTGCTGGCTACGCCTCTTCCGTCCCTGTACCAGGACAGTCTGCCAAAGCTGTCACATACAGCACGGCACAGTTCTGAGCACCAAGTCAAGACGTTCTGGGTCCTCCTCCCCACAGCTGGAAGGGACCATCTGGGGCCTTATTGGGCACTGTCCTCTCATGAGGGGAGGGGCAGGAGACTAGGCCTGGAGAGAAGAAAGGGAAATGCTGCTGGCCAAATACCAAAGACAGCCCAGGAAGGAAATGGCCTTTGTGGGATAACCCGTATCTTTAATTTATTCAACCTCATCAATCACTTTATTTTTTTTTTTTTAAACTCCTGGAGACTTATTTAACTGCTGCGTTGGGTCATAATACTGCCACTCCAGATAGGGTTTTATCCCAAGGACTACCTCTGCTTTTAATTTAAAAAGGGAGTGGGGAGAAGAGGCGAACCTGTGAAGTCGTGGGACAGAACTGGGAACTCTTGTCACCCCAGGAGGCTCTGCTGTTTAAAGCCACGGCCTGGGGTGCTGGTGGGAGCAGGCACCGGACTCGGCCTTGGCCCCAGGACATAAGCTAAACCTCCCAGACCTACCTCAAAGGCCGGTGAAATCTCTTTGGGGGGTGACCCTGCTCTTCCTCACCCCAATTCCCTGTGATATTGGCTGACATAGGAGTCACAGTCAGGAAAGCACTTCTGGCAGCTTCCATGGGGTCACCCCCAGGTCAGTGTTGGGACATGGTAGTGTAGGTATCCCAGAATGCGGGGGACAGGGATGGGTGGGCTCTGCGGGATGGGGGAGGGGAGTACACACAGAGTATCTTCCTTCTATTACGCTGATACTCTTCGATAACTTAATTTCCAAAAAAATAGTCTTTTTATGAGTCAAAGAGTATCAAATCAGTGTTGGCTGGCCCATCCAAGGCTGGGGAGAAGGGCCGGGAGCCCTGGGCATCAAGGGGGCGGGCACTGGCATAGAGAGGACTGTGGAATGTTTCTCAGGAGGCAGTGTGGTGGATTTTGAAGGTAAAACTGAGTTTATCATGTTTTGATTTGAGGGACAGGGAGTGATGGAGCATCACCAGTTGCCTCCTCACCTAACCCCATGGAAGTAGGGGTCTCAAAGGAACACCTCCCACTCAAGGAGCTGGGGCTGACTTGATTGATTCTGGACAAGCCTGTTTGGTTCCTGCTCATCCCCACCCTCAGGCGCCGGCCTCCTCGCCATCTTTGCTCCATTTTGGGGAGTAGAAGCCAAATTTGTCTTGTAAGAGTCAGTTTCCCCTCTTGCCTCGGCTTCCTATTCTGGGGATGGGGAGGGAACCAGTGATACTGGAGATGACTGGTTGCTGTGTTAATGGGTTTGAGTTCCATTTGGCTATAAAACAATCTTGTTAGAAAAAGTATGTGGGGAATAGGGAACAGGAGGGGAGAGGGAGAAGACCTTTCCCACACACAGTGAGACTCATCTCAGTTGGTCTCTAATCTTGTTTGCAGGAATTCTGTTTGTTGGGCCTGAAAAGGGAGGTGGAATGGCCTTCAGATTATACCAGTTTAACTAGCATTGCTAACCAACTGTTGCAGGCTTTGAAAATAAAAACAATCTTGAACCCATGCTCTGCCTAATTCTTGATAGATTCAACGAGAATTGTGTTTCCCTTTAAGGTTGTGGGACTATGCTTGAATAAAACCAGTGGCTGGAGTAGCCACCTTCCTCAAGAGGCCAAAGGCTTCCCAGGGCCAGGCCTCAGGGGTGGCCGGAATGACTTCCAGTTACTGCTCTGATCTCCAGTTATCACAAACTTGCATTCAGATTGATTTGCATGATGAAATAGGGACAGCAAAAACTTGCCTCAAACCACTGACATTCTCTCAGGATCTGTTCATGCATATGGATTAAGCAACTGGCCAAAGGAGATAGATAAGAGTTTAGATTGTGTTCTGAAGGAGCCAGAGGATACTACAGAATGAAATAGGACAGCTGTTGGTAAGTTATGCACTCACACAGCCAAGGAAACTTGGAAGTGTGAAGCTGTGGGTTATTGCCAAAATGGATAAACGCTGGAGCAAAAGTCTTATCACAAAATAGAGTGGTATCTGGGATAGAAAATAACTTCTTTATATATATATTTTAAATCTTCCATAGACATAGCTGATGCTAAAATCTGAAATGTTCCACCTGTGGTCCCAACTGAAGTCAAGCTTCATTTAGACATGTTCCCTTCTGATTTGCATCTATAATAGAGGGATCATTCCAGCCTTGAAAGAATTATATGAGGAAAGGAAGTTCCCTGTAACACCCATCTCCAGTGAGTATTACCGTCAACATGTTTCTGTCCTGAAGACTTGGAGAGAACATGTCCAGAGTAGCAAGGGCACTCTATCTAACTCTCACCTAGCATCCTATTTCCCCTCAGGGATGGTTCTTTAAACCAGAGACACTGCATGTGTGAGCAGCCCCATCCTACCCTCAACATTTGTCACACTATTATTTTTGAAAGTGCTTTTTAAATTTCATTTTTTAATTACAGCTGACATACACGGCTGTACTCTTATTGAACCCATCCCATATTAGAGTACCTTCCCAAAGACAAGATTCCCTATTCCTAATGAGAAGATTAAGTTTTGATTAATAAACTAGGTTTTATGGTGGAAATAGCCAAATGTCTACTTGTAATATTATCTGTACATATTTAAAAGCACATATAAAACATTGATTTAGATATGCTACTTTTTTTTTCTTTCCGGATAAAATCTTAAATTCTTCAACATCTGTTTCTGCACCATGTACTAGTTTCCATGAACTCATCTTTTATCCAAATTATTTAATATGACACAGCACCTTTCTAGTTCATGTACAAAGAACCTCTACCAAGGTTACAGCTCTCCTTGCTAAACACACACACCTCCCCTTGGGGCATACTGTCTTATCTCTTCACTTACCAAATTCAACAGGGCGCAGCCTTCCCTAACATGGCCTGTCTCCTAAAGTGGACTTTCAATAAATCGTACTTTTTATTTAAAAAAAAACTATACCAAGACCAAATATTCATTTTTGTAATTAGGATTATTTTACATATGTCGCAAAAGTATATTTATGATTTCTGCAAGATCACCAGTTGATCATGGAGAACTTCAAACATTCTGGATGAAAAAGCACTGTAACAAGTCACAGATTCCTCACTGGGCAGGTCATGGTAGGTAGTCTCACCCCAGGCCTGTAATTACTTTAGTGAGAGGTTTTTAAGCTAGCCCTATCCATTGTCCTTTGCTTCTAGGTTAACACACCCTTGAAATGTGTAATGCCCCTTGAAGGCATAACCATTCTCTAGAGAGCTGCTGATTTTAACTGCCCTGCAATCCAATCCCCACCTTGCTTTCTCCCACCTCCCTGTAAACTTATCTTCCCTTAATTTCAAATGTATAAAAGAAGCTGCAAAACATTCTTCAGAGCATCTGAGATCTCCCCAATGTTGTCAGTTTCGACTCAAAAATTCTCTGCAAATTCGGACGTTTCTTATGGCAACATCATACTGGACAAAGATACTGAGGAATTGTTCCAGATTAACGGACTGGTGATTAGGCTAAAATGCTGCCTCAATGTTTAATTTTCTGAACTTGCTAATTCTGTAAGAAGAATGAGGATATCCTTATTCTCAGGAAATAACGCACTGAAGTTAAGGTTAAGGACTTATGTAATGTACTTCCAAATGGTTTAATAATTTCAAAAATGTGTGTGTGTGAGAGAGACTAGAGAGACAGGTAAAAAATGGGACAAATGTTAAAAATTAATGACATGGTAAAAAGGGTATAAGGGAGTTCTTTGTACTATTCTTGCAACTTTCTGTAAGTATTATTTCGAAACAAAACATTTTAAGAGGGGGATGCTGCAGTACTGAGCCCCTGTGTAGACGGGGTGGGTGGACTGGGCAGCGAACTACCCAGATGCCTGGGCGGTCAGGGATGAACGTTGAGGGGTATTCCAGAGAAATACCCAGGCTTGATGACAGCATCTTGCCCCAAGCATCCCAGTGGCAGTTAAAGGGAGGGCTATAGAGAGGTCCCAGGTCACGGCCAGGACCCGGGGGAAGCAGAGTGAGGGGCAGGAAGTCAGCACGCAGGGCAGGGACAGGGAGACAGTGGAGCCACAGTCACAGCGAGGACTAAAGAGATAAGGCAAAGCTCCCCTGCCCTGGCTGGAATGTCATTGATGACCTTGGTGAACAAAGGCTGCTCACAGAGGTGGGGGTGGAGGAGCCATAGGGAAGGATGGATAGGGAGGGAGGCAGTAACAGCCATGGGGCTGGGGCTGACTGACCTTCAGCAGTTCTCAGCCTCTGCGTGACTGACCAGACAGCAGAGTTAGGAGTGGGGATTCCCTCGAGGATTCCAAGATCTTAAGACCTTGGCCATTCTGATTTCCAAGTGATGAAACCTGGGAGTCGTGTAAGCCCAGTCTCGGGCTCCCTGCTTGCACACTCCCTGCAGGAGGCAGCCGCTTCTGGTGATGGACAGAGCTGGTCAGCAATTCTTCCTGCAATGTCAAATCACCAGCTGGGCGTCTCCACCCACAGGCCTCCTTTGTTCTCCCGTGGCCGGCCTGAGCTTGCTGCCATGGCCGGGGTACGCCAGCAGATGGCGGTGGTACCCCAGGTGAGCCTCCTCCAGCATCTGCCTTCCAGCTTTTCTTCCCCAGAACCAGTAACTGGGAGGAGCTGGGGCCCCGTAGGAACCCGACACCCCGCCCTGGCTTCCAGCTGCGTTTAAGGGCATCCTGCTGGCCCTGAGTGCAGGTGAAGCTATGGCTGTTCTTTGTTCGGGCTGCAGTTCCCAGTGACCCGGTCCAAGTGTATGCTTTGTGTCCCCACAAAGCAAGGGCACCAAAAGGGAAAACAAAAAGTGGGAGCTGGGGATGGATTATCAGTGTATATTTTTAGTACAAACATGAAAATAGCCATCATGGAAAAACGTCAGCTTTTTTTATGGTATCTTTACAGTTCATTCATGCTTTATTTTGGATGACACAAGGTGGGACCCATCTCAATCTTTTCAATGCTTAGCCCCTTCCCCCTGGGATAGTCCTCACCAATTGGTATAGGCTTTGATCAAGAACTAAGAAGGCCTGCATTCCAACTCTGGTTCTGCTGCTTACTAGCTGCGTGACCCTGAGCAAAACGCATAATTTCTCTGGACTTCAGAGATCTCATCTAGAACAGGTGGGCTTGAGCAACTCCCCCACCCCTCTAACCCAGGACTCCTTCCCTTCCTGCACACACGCCCGCCCTCCCCTTTGCTGACACCTCTGGGGAGTGCCCTTCTTTTTCCACAGAAATTGCTTATTCTTATAAAAAATGAATAATATAATTACTGAAATCTAAAACTCAATTGATGGGTCAAACTACAGATTGGACCCAACTGGAGAGATAATGCACTGGAGAAATGTGTTAGGAAATTATTTAGAATGCAATAGTAAGACATATCCTTATCATACTTATCAGGAGAATATGAAAGAGGTGGGAAAAAAACAACATAATGAGAAGGTCTAACTACATCAGATCTGAGTCCCAGAAGGAAAGAATAGAGAGAAGAGAGGAAAGACAATTTTTAAAGAAAGACTGCCTGACAAAGAACTTGAACCCACAAAATGCAGAAACCCCATGAATCCTAAGCAGAGTAAATAAGAAGTCCATAGCTGGGCACATAATACGGGCAGAGTACCAAGGACATGGGCTCTTGAGCACACGCTGGGGCCGAGGCCAGAGCACTAGCATGGGGACGGCTTGGCGCTGCTCGTCTGCAAGGCTGAGAGACTGCACGCGTGAGAACGTGCGTTTCCACGGAAGCTCGGGTTTCAGGGTGCACAGACGTGCTTCACCTGTCACAGTGTCACAGGCTGCTGCACCTACGGATGGTAACGACTCATGCTCCCCTGGGGTGGGCGTCTAGATTGTTCTCGTTCTTTCTTTTTTTCAATATTTACATGTGATGCTTCAGTGAACATTCTCGTACGTCTATTAAATGCTCATACTTACGTAGGAGAAGTTCCTAGAAGGGAAATCGCCAGAGCCTTTAATTCATCAATTGGTGTAGTCAAATAGCCCCTCAACACGTCAGCATCTTTTCCTGCCCACAATTAGGAGCGTGTGGAAGGCCCTAACCTCCAAGCTGCTGTCACCCTTCTTAGCTGAACCTTATCCTCCCATGATGTGGTCTACTTGCTGTTTTCCAAACACCATGACCACCTAGTGTTTTCTTAAAGGGCACTCAGAACACCACTTCCACAGAATGTTCCTTTAAAAAAAAAAAAAGAATTCCTAGATCAAGTTCAAGAAACCCTGAGTTTAAAAATTTCCACCTGTTTTCTTCACTGTGGGCCTTCTCAGAATCCTCGACCCGCCAGGCTACATTTCGGGAGAGGATACAGCATTTTCCAAACCTATTTGCCCACGGGGCCTTTTTTTTCCCTGGAGTGTCTCATGGGACTTGGGCACTTGAGGCCTGAACTTGGGGCTCTGTTTTCTCTTCTGGCCATTGTCACTGGGACTTACCCCCAGTTTATGGATGAGAATTCTCATGCTCAGCGAGGCAGGTGAGCTGCTTCTGGTCGCTTGGCTTAGCAAGCAGCAGAGATGGACGTAGACGCTCGTCAGGTTCCAGGCCCGAGACTCTTTTCTGACTTTCTCCTCCCATGTCTGAGCCGCCTTCCTCAGACACCACCCTGAGCCTGCTCCTGGAGAGCGGGCTGACGGGTGGAAAGTCAGAAGGCGACGTTTCTGGGAGGCCCTGCCGATGAGCTATGGGAGGAGGGACTGGGGCAAAGCTCTGTGTCACCTCGGCCTTTCCAGCTTCTCCGGGAACTCCTCCTGCCACCCATACAGGAAAACGAGGGCCTAGCTTCCGCGGCACTGTCGCCTCTGCCCTGGGCCCCACTGTCTCACTGTCAAGGCCTGGTCAGTGGCCGTAGGCAGGTGCATGACAGGCAGGTTAGGTGGTAGGTGGGGTGGGGGAGGGGAGTGTGGCGACTGCGGCCTGAGGCAGGACGAAGAGGCCCAAAGGAGAGAGTCTGGAAGAGAGAAAGACCCCAGGCCTGACCCACTGTGTCCGTCCTGCAGGATGCTGCGCCTGCCCTACTCAGGAGCATGGGGCTCCCTGGGTGGGTGGGAGATGATTTTCGGGGTCCTTCATAGCATTCTGTACCGATTTCTGCCCTGTTTTTCTGTTAGAAGGGCTTTCACAGAGGACATTTCTTTCCTCCAACACAAAGTGGCACGAGGTGTGGGCAAAGCAGAGGCCTGGCATCCACTGGCTTGCTGGGGACTGGGACAGGCCGCCCTCCTTGGACCTTCGGTTCCGAATTTGGGATTGAGCTTCTTGAGCGCAGAAGCCACCCCTGGGTGGCTGCAACAGTGCTGAATTCCCATGAGGCTGCACGGCCTAATTTATGCTGGCAAACCTTGCTTTCCTTCTCTTTGGGGGGCTCATGATGGGTCCTGAATGAATGGTTCAGAATAAGAGAAGTTGGGACCACTTGATCTAAGTTTGAGATGACTTGTCCCTGCCCCTGGGCAGAGGACACCTCCCGGCTACTCAGGTCAGGAGGGTGGCGAGTCTCTGCCTCGGTCCCGCTCAACAGGCATTTTGTTCTCCTGAGCTCCAGTTCTAGATGAGCTAATGCGGAGATTCAGCTGCAGGCCAGGCTCAGCAATCCTGAGCCGGAGCCACACCCTTTCTCTCCCCTATTCCTGCCCCACACCTGGAGGGCAAGGGCAGCTGGGCCACTGGAAGCTGCATCTCCTCACCTGCCTGGTATTTGCCGGCACCCAAACAACTGGGTGTGCAGAGGAAGAATGACAAGCCTTGGCAGCTGCCAAGCTACCTGGCAGGATAGAAAAGGTGGCCAGGCAGGGCTGAAACAGGGTGCGGTGACAGGTGTGGAGGCTCCCAGGCCTGCCCAGACGTCTGGCCGGCTCAGGAGGGCCCAGTGTGCTGAGTGTGGGCTGCCCGAAGGCCCAGCTACTGAGCACCTGGTGAGCGCAGTATTCGGGGAGCGACTGAGCGGATGAGGGAATGGATAGATGGAAACCTCAGGGTCGTTATCTGCGAAATGCAGATACTGCGGGGTGGTTCGAGAACCAAATGACTTATACATATAAGGAACTCGGAATAGTTACGATAAGCACTGAAAAATCTGAGGTTTGATTATCATGAGTCCAGCACACAGGGAGCGGCAGGCTCTGTGTCTGGTTCATCTCCTCCACATAAGCACAAAACAACAGACGAAATCAGGATAGCAGCAGAAGCCACCTCACACTGAGTCCTCATGAAGGCCTGTGAGGTAAATATCATCGTTGAGCCCACCTTGTCGATGGGTAAACAGGCACGGAGTCACTACAAATAACCCGCTGAGAATGACACATAGCGAGGAGGCTCGGAGAGGCCACCCAGCAGAGGACCTGGGCCATTGTCCCTTGGCCTAAGTCAGGCTGGTTCCTTTCCTCCCTCCATCATCCCCGGACACCACCACCTCCAAGAAGCCCACCAAAGAGGCACCAGAACGGGCCTCACGGAGAGGAAAACAGCACCGAGAGGTGAGGGGCTGAGTTCTTTCCTCCCAGTGGCCTCCTCGGGTGGCCTCACTTCCATGCCCACTCCCCACTCTCTGCTCCTCTCCGCCCGCCCTCTCTAGCGGGTCACCTGGGCCTCTTTCTCTCTAGGAAGTCCCTTCTCCCTGACTCATCTGACTGGAGAGGGCTCTTTGAAAGTGAATGGAGCCCCTTCCTTTCCGCAGGATTTTGGTGACCCAGAGAGACTGGGAGTCGCTTCTGGAGGGTGCTGGCCGAAGCCAGGGGACAACCAGAAGAACTCTTTCCAAAAAACTTCATCCAGCGGCTGTAACGAACGTCTGCCAAGCATCAGGCACCTGGGCCCCATGGCTACCAAGCCTCAGTCTGGGGGTTCATTACCAGATGGCCCATTTGAGATGTTGGATGTTGTGACTTTGGGTGGTGCTACGGTGACCCAGAGAGGACACCCAGGTTTCAGATCTTAAGATCAGAAGACAGAACTCTTTATAAGCTCCAACTTGCTTCCTTCCACATGAGAGGAGGCCTGGTGTGGCTCTCACAAGCTCCCTCTGTCTTGCTCCCTGCACACGTGAGGTCAGTACCGTGGAAAAACCACGGCTCGATGTCACGTCACAATCTGTAAAAACGTGCACATGGTGTAGTATAGAGAAAATGCCACTGGGTTGGCACTCGGCACACAGCTTCAGTGCTCAGCACAAGCGCTGATTTCCCTTTCAAATGCAAACCTGCTCAACCTCCCGAGCAGTCTGGGTTCTGTCTGAAGGTCAGGGCAGGGTCTCATGTTCCGCTTTGCCTTGCTGGCCTTTCTCGCCTGCTTCCACCCCTGGCCCATCCTTGGCGGTCCTCAGTGATTTGCTGTTCACAGCTCTGTGTCCCTGAACACGCTGTTCGCTGTTCCCTCGTGCGAAACACCTTTCCTTCCCCTGCTTTCTCAGCAAACTCCTGCCAGTCCTCTTCACCGGTTACTTCCACCTCCCCTAAAGCGTCCTCACAGCCCCCAGCGGCATCAATCACCTCTTCCTCTGCTCTCCCAGGGGCTCCTCCCTGCGACTTTGTTGATCTTAGCTGCCATTCCTTATTCTTTTTATGTTTCTCTGTAGAGTCTTACTTAGAGAAGCTGAGGTGGGTAGAGGAGTTGTGTACTTTTTAGGGTATTAGAGCGTGGAGAATGAGGTCGCACCGCACCCTGGTTGTCGGAATGCTCAACTTAGGATTCGATGACCCCTCCCAAAGCTGGTGTCCCAGCGGGAACCACATCCTGCCTCTCAGCACTGAGTCTCCCATCATACCTGGGGATGGCCGGATGCCAGCGAATCCTGGCCACGCACCTGGGCAGGGCAAGGCCAGGAGACTGTGTGTCTCTGTGCTTGTGAGACCTTCTGGCCAGGAGCAGCCCAAAGGCCTCCTTGGCCATCTGAACACCTTTGGCCATCAGATGTCTGGGATCCTGGCTCTGAGCTCCGTCAGGGCATTCAGGCTGTGCTAGAAGGATTTTTCAGTCTTTAATTAGGGCTAAAGGTATGTAGGTCTCCCACACACCCAGACACTCTCCTGTGCTGGGGATTCCCCTAGGCTGAGTCCCACTCCTCCAGGTAGAAGCTAGACCTTTGCTTTTCAGGCTCTTTATAGCTGGGCATCACCTGTGACCTGAGCCCTACGGCATTGTTGGCAACTCAGAACACAGGTGGATGTTAGCATCGTCCAGATGCGATACTTCATTCTGGGCAGGCTTCTAGAAAACCGAGATGAGTCTGAACAAGCGTCTCGCACAGGGCGCTGAGGAAAAGACGGCAGTGAGGGAGGTGTCCAGTGTCTGAGAGCGTGAGCTCTGGAGACTTTCAGGGAGCGGCCCCATCTTACTCACCAATTAATCACCCTGTCCTTCTTTCTGACAGCAAAGTGTCCTATAAAATAAACTAATAAAATAATATCCGAAGATCTGAATATAAGTCTGCAGTGCCATTTTGTAGTCAGTGTCTCGGGCAAATCACCGCACCAGAGCCCTTTTCCGTAGCCTTGCCTTGAAGGACGTGGGAAGGTAAAACAAGGCAATTCATGTAAAAGGGCTTTAAAAACGGTCAAGCACTTCATAAATCTTCACTCTTTTTTTTTTTTTTTTTTTTTTACTGCATTTCATAGATTCTGGCACGCTGTTGGCACTTGAAAGTTTCTGCTAAATGAATAAATGGACAAATGAATGAGTAAACCAATGGATGGGTGAATGGATAGCAGGCACTCAGGAAATGCTTTATTAAAAATAAAACATGAACAAGAAAATTGCCACTTTGGGCACACTTGTTATCAGCTGATGAGAACGTCACATATATTCTCTCACTAAATTTTCACAGTAACCTTGGGAGATGATTACTCTTATTTTATAGGTAAGGAAACCTGGGCCCAGAGACGTTCAGTAACTCGCCTAAGGTCACACAGCTAGCAGGCGACAGGGCGAGTTAGTCACACTCACAGTGTTTGTAATTGTCCATCTGTCATAATCCTCTCCAAGCTCTATACACAGGCGTTTCCCAACAGTTTAAGCCTAAGACACCCAACCTCTCAATACTACATAAAAACGCAACTTTAATCCACCGCTTTGATGCGCCTCTTTAACTCCTGGCACGCGCCCACTGTTTGACTTGGCAAATCTGGGGAGCGAGTCAGGATGGTAGTTCTGAGAAGCTGCTTCGCTGAGAGTACCCTGGTTTCCGCCCTCAGCGGGGCCAGGAGCGGAGTCTCCCCCATCCCTCTGCATCCCTCTGACCTTAGGGTACGCAGCCTACAAGCTTCTGCAAGGGCTCCACCCCACCGATCTGTTACCTCAGTTGCCCCGGGGAGGCAGGCAGGATGAAAGCATCACCCTTGTCATCGAAGGTAAACAGGCCAAATTCACTGCTGCCACACGTCCCCCAGAAGCGCAAACCCAGATCTTTGGAGTCGGACGCTGGAACCTCTTCTGCCGAGTGGTGTGACCCAGAGAGCAGGGCACTGGCTCAGGGCACAGAGTCGCAGATGGTCAGCCTCTGCTCGATCCGTTCTTCCGGGGCCCTTGCAAGGGACAGTGTCTGTGTACAGAATAATAGTTTTAGTGCCCGCCTCGTGTGGCAGATGGAAGAGCTCGGAAGTGGAGCAGGAAAAATGCTTTCTCACACAGCAGCGGGGATGCCCCTGAGATAGAGAGAACAGAGCCGAGGTATTTTAGACATGAAGTCGGCCATATCGGGGAGCAGAACAGCAGAAAAGAATCAGGGGGCTTGGGGGGCAGAAGGCCAGTGTCTGGGTCCTCAGCTGGCTCTGACTGCTGTGCACACAGAGAAGATGCTACTTTGGGACCAGGTGGTGCCTCATACGAGGAGACATCCCAGGCCTGGTGATGCTCAGGAGGGATGAGAAGCGCCAGGACTTTCAGGAGATCTGGGTCAATCCTGTTTTTATTCTCTTTCCTGCTGGCTGCAGTTTGATTTAACTGAGAGGTAAAATCCTTTAATCACCAGCTCTAAGTCAAGGTATAACATTTAGGGTGATGAGGCGGAAGGCGATGACAAGTAGGTAAGTGGCGGCTGTGGGGTGAGATCTGAGTTTGATCCCCACTGATTGGCTGCCGGCACTGGAGGTAGGGGCGTTGGGGGGGGCGGGGCTCCCACTAGCCCTTTGGATTGGATCTCTTGCCTCACACCCCTAACAGCACTGGCCGCAGATGCCGAGAGGGGCGGGGTGACTTGCTAAGTTATGGTTTATGTTTAGAAACAGCATTTGAAAACGTAGTATATTCACAGAAGGACAGGCACACGAACGTTTGTAGCAGCATTATTCATAATATCAAAACTGGAGACAACTCAAGTGGCCATCATTGGGGAGTAGATAAGTTACCTGTTGCATACCCATACGATGGAACGCTACTCAGCAGCCACATGGATGAACCTCAAAAATGTTATGAGGACTGAAAGAAGCCAGACGCAAAAGACTATATACCGTGTGAGTCCATGTATACGGAATTTCTAGGAAAAGGCAAACTCTGAAACAGAAAGCAGACCAGCGATTGCCTGGAGCTGGGAGTGGACATGGGGACTGACCGCAGATGGGCCAAACGGAACTTTTTGGGATGGTAGGAATGTTATAAAACTTAATTGTGGAGACGATAAAACAATTCTGTAAATTCATTAAAAGCCATTAAACTGTATATTTAAAACAGGTGAATTTAATGGTATGTCAATTACACATCAATGAATACTTGAATTTACTTCACTTTTGACAAGTCCAACCCAGAGCTCCCCTGGGTGCCAGGCTGAGAGTAGAGGGCAAAGTCCCTCACCTCTTTCTTGTGAGGGAGATTGGGCCACGCATACTTTGTCTAACACAATGGGGTATTCAAAATGTGGCCTCTGGGCCACCTGCAGCAGCAGCTCTCCGGGGTTTTTAGAACTGGCTCAGAACTGCTGAATCGGTCACTCTGGTGGGGAGGCCGGACAATCAGAGCTGGAGCCATCCTCCAGGGCAGTGGAGGATGGATGGGGGAGGGGAGAGCAGGAAGGTCATCCATGCTGAGCCCTCATTGTGTGCTGCCACCTGGTCCTCACAGCAACCCTGTGATGACAATATACTTGCCGGTTAATAAGGGGACAGAGCTTCCGCCGGAAACCAATATAATATTGTACATCAACTATAAACAAAAAGTAAAATAAAAGATTTTAAATAAGGGGACAGAGCAGGGGTCAAACACCCAAGTTTCTGACTTAAAACACACCTGCTCCACTACCCTCCCCCCAACCCTGTGAATGCGAGCAGTATTCAGAGTGCCCGGAGTCCAGAGAGAGGACAGAGAATTACAATAAACACAGCCCCTCAGGTTCAATCTTGGAACAACCTGTGGGTATAAAGAAATGAACAATAAGCATAACATTCCACTCGGCCCAGTATTTTCCTCATGGCCTCCATGGTCTTTGTTTGAGGTTGTATTGTTTATTCCCAAGGGACGAGGGGGTGGGGGAATTTAGAATTAACTGCTTGGACCGAAGCCCAGGAGGTCCTGACTCAGTTCCTTGGGAGCCTGAAATGTGAAGGGTTGGGGACACAGAGAGAACGGAACTCAGGGATCCTGGCCAGAGAGCGTGAGAGCCTCTGGGGACCCAGGAGGGCGGGTCTGTGGTTTCCAGATGCATGAATGACATAATGTCTGCCTGGCCTGCAGACACCAGTTGTGCTCAGAGTGGCCCTTGCAAGCAGCAGGCCCTGCGCTGCCTGTGGCCTGATGCTCAGGCGGCGAGCTTGCTCTGGAGCTGCTCAGGAGACTGAGGCTGACCAGCTGCGGCCTCCCTGCTTAAACCCAGCGCTGCCAGAAGCTTGGCTCAATGCCATAACCTCATGGGGAGGGGGGTCACTTCCTTTGGTCATTCAGCACCGCTGCTGTCTGTTTGCCTTGCATGGCCCTCCACACAAGGTTCACGCCCCTGCTTTTCCCATCACCATCACCACTGACCATCAGACTCCGTCAAACAGGGAAGTTCTTCTAGCCTGACTATTCAAAAGGGCAGAGTGGGGAGGCGATCGACCTGGGTAAGGGCAGGGGCAATCGCAGAATCCAGAACCCCTGGCATGGAGCAGCTCAACAATAATAACCCTATTATTCGAAGAGTTTTGCCATCCACAAAGTACTTTCATGCATCTCCCTTGACCTTCTCGCTGACCCTGTGGCGGGGGAGGGTATACGACTGATTTATAGATGAGCAACTTGGGGTTTGCAGAGTTTAACCGACTTACTCAAGATCTCCCACTGCTCATGGCCAGATGCTTCTGCCCCAAATTCCTTGCTCAGTGCTTTATTCCTGATGATCTGAACAACGTCCCAAGTGCCCAGAGCCCACGGAGGAGCCAGGGAAGTCACATGGAGCACACTTCCCTCAGGTTCTGTCTTGGAACAAAGCGTGGGTGTTTTTCTTGCCCATTGGCCGAACAGGGTTCTCTCCAGTGGCTTACCACTCTAAACTGGGCATGTGAGTCCCCAGTCTGAGCAAGTGATCTGGGTGAGAGCTCCTCTGACTGCTGAGAATGGGATGGGTGACGATGCGACCTGCCTCCCAGGTCCACCCGCAGCCTGGAAACAGCCCTCTGCTCCTGCCCACTACGTTCCTTTTCCTTAGTCTTTTCTGTTCTTTTGCATGTTGTAGGTGATAAAATCCATGACCTGTCATGATCGACCTATTATGTCCTCCAATAGAACTGAAACATGATGATGATGATGATGACAATCCTCGATTCCACCTACCAAAAGCATACTGGTACCTTTCATACATCATCTAAAGGCCTCACAGCTCATAACGAAGGACTAGAGCTTAGATACAGGTGACTTTGGAGTGTATAACATCATACTTCTCTCCCATGCTTTTAAGGAAGGTTGCTGAGCATCCTGTGGGACTCAGGTCTGGGACAGGCAGGTATAGAACCCAGCTGCTGCATGGTGCCTTGTGGGACCTCAGCCGAGTTCTCTAGGACAGGGACTTCCTTCCACACATAACGCCAATGCCCCTGGGCAGTGGGTGCCGTGAGAGCCAAACCAGGCTGCTTCGTTTCTCTTTGTAGGCTGGGTCCTGTACATGAGTGCCGATTGCCTGGGGTTCCCCACCGACATCAATGTTGGGGTGATGTGTGCCAGGTGAAATGCCCGGAGGTGGCCTTCACCCAACCAGCTTGAGCAGTGAGGGGAGTGGCCTGTCATGGTACAGGAGTCAAATGTGTGTTCTGGGGATGGCTCAGACTCCCTGAGTTCATCTCCTCTGACTAACCTGCCTTGCCTCGTTTTCTTAATTTTTTAAATTTATTTTTCTTGAATAGAATAAGTTTGACATGTAACCTCATGTAAGTTTAAGGTGTACAGTTTGTTACTTTGATACAATTGTATATTGTAATATTATTGCTGAGAAAGCATGCTGACCGAAGGCTATATTGCTTCTCTGTCTAGAGAAGACACAGGCCATCCAGTCCTACCTAGTGGACAGATGGAGTCAGAGCCCAAGCCCTCAGGGAAGGCAAAAAGCCACTGTCACAGCCATAAAGAAGACGCTAGTAAGCCCCTTCACTGTAGAGACAAACTGAGACACTAAGAGAAGAAGAATTCAGATTATCAATGCTGAAGCATCAAGAAAAGCTCAAATTATGCTCAAGAAAAGATGCTCGCAAAACATTTATTTTTGTCAAAAAGTGTTAAACACAGTGGACTAGCATTCAACCTTAAAAAGAAATGCAGTACTACACTGTGGATGAACCTTGACTTTATGCTAAGTGAAATAAGCCAGTCACGAAAAGACAAAAACTATATGAGAGACCTAGAGTCATCAAAGTCATAGAGACAGACAAGGTCTTGCTTCCTGGCACATGTCATCAGTTTGGCTCCAATAAACTGTTAGAAAAATTCTCTAAAAAACAAAATTTCATGGAGACAGAAAGTAAGACAACAGTTACCAGAGGCTGGGGAGCAGGGGGAACAGGAGTTAGTGTTGCATGGGTGCAGTTTTAATATGCACGATGAAAAGCGTTGTGAGGGATAGTAGTGCTGGTTGTATAAGAACGTGTTTGTACTTAGTGCCGCCGAACTGTACACTTAAAAAGGATTAAAATAGAAAGTTTTATATTATATATATTTTACTGCAACTTAAAAAAAAAACAAAAATGTTTAGAGTTTAGTGCCTGAATTCAAACTCTACCACTGAGGAACTTGCTAAAGAACAAAATTCAACCATGTAAATTTGAAGATCTAATTGGCTTATTAAGTGGTTTGTGAATCAGGCAGCATCACATCCAGCAACTAGAAGGTGGCTCTGATTAGTTGTACAGAATAGAAAGTTTTTATAATAGGCAGAGAGAGGGTGGGACTAAGAAGTTGGGAGTGAATTATTTCAAGTAAGGACATCTTCCCTCAGGGGAAGGCAGGGGTCTTATCAGACAGGTTACCTCACTTGTGTTGATCATGAAATTCCAGATGAATTGGTTTAAAATTCCACTCCTGGGAGAGGCTGAAACTGCATGCAGTTAGGTTAGTTGTTAAGTTTGGGTTTGGTGACATGACTTAGCAAAAGTGACTCCATTTTGGCCCTTTCTTTCTTCCTTCCCTTCTCCCTTCTATTTTTCCTTTCATTCTTTCTTTTTTTAAAAAAATCCTCAGGAAGATAAACTCCTATTTCATGAGGTAAGTTTGGAAAGTAAAATATGTATTTGATCTTTGTCTCCATTCCCAGCACAGAGCTCCTGAAACCCTTGGAATTTAGCAAGCGATAAGGACAATAAAGGTATCTTGATATTCTTAAACCCCAGTCAACTACACCTGAATTTATGCTGATACAATGACTTTTGGAAAGCACCTGGGGATGGGGGCTGGTTATCAAAGGGTTGGATCTTTCAGTCCCACCCTCTGACCTCCAAGAGGAAGGGTCAAGGGCTGGAGGTTGAATCAATCACTGGTGGCCAATGACTTAATCAATCATGCCTATGATGAAGCTTCCACAAAAAGCCAAAAGGATGGGGTTCAGGGGAGCTTTGTGGAGATGCTGCGAAGGTTGGTGCTCTCATGGAGGACATGGAAGCCCCTAACCCCTGCCCAGCCCCTGCCCTATATATCTCTTCCACCCGGCTGTTCCTGAGTTATATCCCTTTATAATAAGTCAGTGACCTAGTAAGTAAAATGTTTCCCTGAGTTCTGTCAGTCACTCTAGCAAATTACTTGAACCCAAGAAGGGGACCATTGGAACCTTCGATCTATAGCTAGTCAGTCAGAAGCACAGATGACAACCTAGACTTGTGGTTGGCGTCTAAAGAGAGTGGCGGGCCACCTTGTAAGACTGAGCTCTTAATCTGTGGGATCTGATCCTATCTCCAGGTAAACAGTGTCAGAATTGAATTGAATTGTAGGGTACCCAACTGGTGTCGTAGAATTAATTGGGTGATGCTATGGGGAAAAAACACATCTAGGAATTGCCATAAGAATTGGATCACTAAAATAAGATGAGGTCTACCGGTTGATGTGATTTGATTAATTTGCTTAGCATGTGTGTCTTGTGGGTCCTCTCCCATGATGGACACCAGGCTGAGCACAGGGTTACTCATGTTTTATTTGTTTTGTTTAACTAAGGTGTAATTTACATACAGTAAAACATGGTACATGTGTGGCTCAATTAATTTCACCTTATGTATACACTCATTTAATTACGACCCAAGTCAAGAGAGTTCAGCACCGCAGAAAATGCTTCTCCATCCTAGGAAATACCCTCCCTCAGCGGTAATCATTGTTCTAACTTCGATCACCAAATATTCATTCTGTCTGCGTTGAATGCTGTATAAATGGGATCACTTACTTTTATATTTATGAGCCCTTTTGTGTCCAGCTTCTTTCTTTCAAAACAATATTTTTGAGATTTATCTGTTTGTTGCATGTACCAATACAATGTTCTTTTTTCATTACTGTGTAGTGTTCGTTTATAACTATACCACAGTGTGTTTATCCATTCCTTTGTGGATTTTTAGGTTAGTTCTAGTTTTTGCCAGTCATGAATAAAGATGCTCTGAACATTTTCGTGCAAGCCTTTTTTTGAAGACAAACATCTGCCTAGGAGAAGAATTGCTGGATCATAGAGGTGTTTTATGATTAATATTATTAGAATCTAATAAAGTTTAGTTCTTTCCTGCTCTTTCTCTCAGTGGTGTGCACACCCCTCTCTAGTCTTCATAGCATTGCATTTGTTTTTCCCTGTTGATATTTAGTTTGTCTTTATTATATCACAGTCAAGTCATTCACATGTTCATTTGCATAATGTACCTTTCTTGAATGTTAACTATGCACATGGCACTTTGTCTCCTAGTTGTACATGAATGAGACATCCACCCCAAGAAACCTACGTCCGCTATCAGGGAGGTTATTAACATATATAATCATAATACTATAAGGAGGATGTTAAGTGGCCAAGTTAAGCTGGGACAAAGCATTATAGGAGTTCAGAGACAAAAAGGTCATTTCCAATGGGGCAATCAGAAAAGACCTCATGGAGGAGACAGCATTTGGGTTGAGCGCTGAAGAAGAAAGATCAATTCAAAAATGATCAGAATGTAATTATAAGGGGGTGGGCTGGTGCACGCTCTCTGGATGGAGGGCACACTGTGGGCCAAAGCAGGATCTGAAAACCTTCGGAGTATGTGACCCGTAAGCTCATGAAGACAGAGGCCACGCTGGTCTAGTTGGCCCACTGCCATGTCCCCCGTGTCTGGCCTGGGCTAGCACACAGAACATACTCAGTAAAAATGTGTTACTTTGAACAGTGAGTGGTTCAGTTTGTTGGGAGCATATGGAGCCTAGAGAGAGGCAAGGGGAAGAAGGATAATGCCTATTTATCCACTGCTGTGCAACTTAGTGGCTTAATTTAACAAAAAACATTTATTGTCCCTTACAGTTTCCACGGATGAGGAATGGGAGAATGGCTTGGTTGGCTGGTTCTGGCTCAGAGTCTCGAGCACGGCAGTCCAGTGTTGGCTGGGGCACAGTCATCTGAGGCCTAAATAAGTCCTTCCACACGGCTCACTCACACGCCTGGCGAGCTGGCCTGGCTTCGGAGCAAGACACCACTTCCTCCATACAGGGCTGGCCTGCCGATGTGGCGACTGACTTCCCCCAGAGTGAGCAAGCCCAGAGAAAGGAGCCAGGAGGAAGCCGTCACCTTGTTATGGCTTAGCCTCTGCAGTCATAGCCTCGCTTCTGCCACGTTTTATGCATTGGAAGCAAGTCACTAAGTCTGGCCCATACCCAAGGGGAGAGGACTCCTCCGCCTTTGAAAGAGAAAAGTGTCGAAGAATTTTCAGACGTATTTTAAATCACTACGGATATGGAGGGTGGGAAGCTTTGCCTGCTCAGAGCTCTTGGGTTCTCAGGGCCGAGTGGGACTCCAAGGGACACAGCCTCCCGTGGGGATCCAGCAGTCCTGCCCCCGCGTCGTCTGTCCAGGAGACCCACAGCCCTGTGAATGAATGACCGAGTGAGCCACGCAGGATTCAGAAGGGCAGGACGTGCTCCGCAACCGGCGAGCACAGACCCCGAGGACATGAACCCCTTGCTCCAGGAGAGTTAGGGAAGGCTTATCGCAGGCGGCCTTTGAGCCGCGTCCTTCCAAAGCTTTAATCGAACCCACGAGTGTGGGCGCTGGGTGTATCCCCAGGTGGCTAAACGCCCGGGCTGCCTGCCCAGAGAGCACTGGAAGCCAGCGCCGGGGGGCCGAGGCACGGAGGGACCGCACTGACCCCAGCCGCTGACATTGCCTCTGTCCCCACCTGGTGAGACCTTTCCATACGACTCACCAGTGGCACACAACTTTCCAGATGGCTGCAGCTTTTTCTTGAGAAACTGAGCTCCTTCGGGTGGTTTAAGCGCCCTGGAGACTGAGCATTCAAACTTCTTTGACCCATCCTCCCCCATCAAAGGTCTTTCACCCTCCATGGAGCCTTCTCTCTTTCTCTGCTCCTACTTCTCAGACCACCCTGGGCCTCCGGTGCCCTCTCATTTTTCAGCTTCTTGACTCCTCATCTTCTAAAGAGTCCAGAGAGCCGCCCCCCACCTCCCGGCCTGTCTTGGTCTCCCCCCAACACTTTACTTTCAGATGAAATTTCAGAATTGTCTCAGTGAATGCATGAGCCTGGTGAAGTCCCATTGTCCCTCAGGAAGCAGCAAATGCCATCTCTGGACCTTTTCTTTTTGCTGCCCCGGACTGATGAGCAGTGTGTACACACACACACATACACACACACACACACAAATATATATAAAAAGTCGGTGCTGGGTGTATAGAATACTGCATCATTGCTCCTTTAGTTACATTGGCTGTGAATTTTTTAGATCTTGCTGTGTGACCTTGGGCATGATGTGTAGCTTCTCTGAGCCTTCAGTTCCATATCTGTTAAAGCAGAACAGATACCAACCTCACTGTGAGAATTAAAGGAGGTCGATGTGTGTCAAACTCAGAACTCAGCGAGGGTCGGAAAAATGGAGCATTTCTCTCCTGGCCTCCTCGGCTGGTGTGAGGACTGGCAGCAAGCGTTGTGGGTGCGGGACAAAGGGGAGCTCTGCCTATTCTGGTATCCTTGTCTGGTCATTCACACCACCCCATCTGTGAACTTTGGGAAGTGGAGGGAAAGTGTGGAGGAGGGAGGCTGAGTACCTGGGCTGTAGCTGCCCCCAGGCTGTGCTTTCACACGCTTCCTTGTTCTTCCCCACGCCCCAGGAAGCTGGGAATTTTTACCCTTTTCACACCTTCATCAGAGAGGCCCAGAGACCCCTGACCTTCAGCAGATCAGCCAGGAGCTGGAGCTGGACACCTGCAGTGACATGACACCCTTGATGCGGAAGAAAGAGTTAGTAAGAAATAAGACAGTGGTGGCTGTGATCAGAAAGATGTCTGCAAGTCAAAGGGGAAATGAACACTTGAGAGAGAGCCAGGGAGGCTGGTTGCAAGAAGACCAACTGAAACTGGAAGGGAGTGGGGAGGACACAACGCCTGGGTGCGGGGAGGTGGCACAAGCAGGCTGGAAGCCAGATTTCCCGACTCCCAGTGTGCTCTTTCAGGAGGGCCCCGAGGATGAGCTGCATCTTCTGGTCTGTGGCTGAGGGCCAGAGGGAGGTCAATAGACGGCCCAGAGCTTCAGAGGGAACAGGAAGTCTTTCAGGACATTAAAGTTTCCAGAGAGCTGGGAACTAGGACAAACTAAATTATCTTCCTGACTCATTTAAAGACTTCTCACCTCCAGGAAGGTCTTGACCATTTTTCTGTCCCCAAAATTGCCCTCATTGTCAGCTTGCTAATAAAAGCAGTAGAAAATTGTATCACAAGCTTTATTGTTTCTCTCCTTTGCTGGTCTCTACCTCCTCACTTTCCTCTACTCTGGCTGTCAGATGACTAAGCCTTACACACATGCACACGTGCGCACAAACACATACTCACACAGGCTCACATGCACGTGTATGCACACAGGCACACACACGTGTTCAGTGGCTTCCCAATGTTTACTGAGTCAACACCAGATGCCCTCGTCTGTCCATGAAGGCCATCCCAGCCCGGGCACAGTTCAGTTCCTCAGCCTCCTCTTCTGCTACTTTGTCCCCAAAGTCTCTCTTGCAGCTTCTCAAAAATGCCTTGCATTGTCACACTGCCCTGTTTTTTTTTTGTTTGTTTTTTTTGTTTTTTTTACTGGGATGTCTTTCCCCTTTGTCCCTCTTCTCCCTTTAAAATCTTATTTTTCAGGTCTATTTCCTAGAACTCCTCCCTGAGACTCTTCTTGACCCCTGCCCCATTCATCCCCAGCAGAAATGATCACTCTTCTCTTTTCTCTCTGTGCTCACAGAGGAGAAAGCTGGTTATCTCTCTGCCTCACCATTTTATCAAAGTCCGACTTGAACTGTAAAGCACTGTTTTTCCCCAAACATTTTCTTAGGAAACATTCAAATGCACAGCAAAGTTGGAAGAATTTTACCGTTAATACCCGTTTCTCTAGTATCTTGTTTCTACTGTGAACGCTTTATGATACTTGGCTTTGTCGCATATCTATCCGTCTTTTCATGCTGCCATCCATCTGTTAATCCAATTTATTTTTGATACATTTCAAAGAAAATCCTAGACATCGGTACACTTCTCTCTAAATACCATTAATCAGAGTTCGATCTTTTTTATTTTTTTCTGTTGGTGTGATATTTATATACAATGAAATAAACAAATCTGAATTGTACAGTTGTTGAATTTAGACAAGCACACAAACCTGTGCGATCCAACCCCTAGCAACAGATAGAACATTATGTTGTCATTTGGGGAGTTCCTTCCTGCCCTTCCCAGCAACCTCCTACTTTGCCTCCATCTCAGGCGGCCTCTTCTCTGAAGGTTTTTCCTGTTTTGCCTGGTTTTGAAGTCCACATAAATGAAATCAAATAGCACATATTCTCGTGTAAGACTTCTTCCACTCGACATGTTTTTGAGGTTCAGACATGTTGCATAAAATCAGCAGTTTGTTCCTCTTTATTGCTGAGTAATATTCCACTGTCTGGGTGTACTACAATTTTTTTTTTTTTTATTCATTCCTCTGTTGATGGATGCCTGAGCAATTCCAGTTTGGGGCTATTAAGAAGAAAGTTGCCATGGACATTCTTAAACAAATCTTCATCTGAATGTGTGTTTTAATTTTCTTGGATAAATACCTAGGAGTGGAATTAAGTTTGTCTTTTTCTTCCTCTGGATTGTGAGTTTTGTGATTTATTTAGTCTCTAGCTCTAAGTACAGAGCCCTGGTTCATGGTAGGTTTTTAGGAGACTCCTGTTGAAACAAAACAATTCAAATACACCATAATTTCCCCATATTCTATATAATATGCACCTCTCAAGATATGAGCATATTGTTTCCTTTAATCTTCCCAATGAGGCTTTAAGGTAAGAATTATCTCATGTTACAAGTTAGGAAACAGAGGCCAATGAGAAACCAGGTTTACTGGTGGAGGTCACTAAGCAGGTGAGGGGAAGAGACAGAATTTGAAACTGACACTGTGCGGAGACCCTGCACTTTCCTCTATGCTGTTTTGCTTCTCTGAAGGTCTCGGCTTCTTTAGCTGGAGCCTTGCAGTGACTGTCCCAGTTCACCCTTCGTCTGCTCTCAACAACTAGGCAAGGTAGGCTATCTCCTTTCCCTCCACTGCCAGCAGACACTAATGTTTTCCGGTTGAACTCCAGATCTCCCTTATCTTGAGAAAGATCAATACTGCACCCCTGGAGGAAAAGGGGGGCATGTGGTTTATATCAAAATGCTTCGTGTCAATAGGTAAACACGGAGGGAGGGGTGAAATGGAAAATCATCACTGCAACCATCACAGTAAAGACTGGTTTGGGCAAGACTCGTTGTGGATGTTAAATCTAGGGAACAGTTTGGCTGAGGAGCAGGTTATAAGCATGTCTCTTCACAGATTGCTTATTAGTGGCAAGGGAGAAAAGAGTAAAAATCCATTGGAGAAATCAGAAATCGAGTGTTATTCAGAATTAACCGCATGACTCCTGATATGATGTCCTGGGAGGGACACACAGTCACATATGCGCTGTTCCAGACTGGGATGGATAACTCGAGTGTAACCGTGAGAAAACGTCAGACACCTGAAATGAGACTTTCTAACTAAAAAAAAAGGGAACCGTATTTGTCAAAAATGTTAATGTCGTAAAACACACACACAAAAACTGTGAACATGCCTCACGTTAACGGGAATTAAAGAGACGTGGCAGCCGAATGTGATATTTGATCCTGGACTGGATCCTGTTCTGAAGGAGAAAAATATACTCTAAGGGACATTACTGGGTCAAATGAAAAAACTGGAATCCAGGTGGTAGATTCGATAGAAAGAATTCCTGAGTCAATGTTAAATTTACTGAGGTCGATCCCTATATTGTGGTTATAAGAAATATTCCTTATTATTGGGAATACACATTGTAGTGTTTAGGGATAAAAAGCCATAATGTCTGGAATCTACCTCAAATGGCTCCCCAAATATTTGCATGTGGTATGCGTGTGTAGCGCATGATCAAGCAAACGTTTAAAAAGAGGTGAATCTTGGTAAAGAGTATATGAGAATTCTATGTGCTATTTTTATCCTTGCAGTTTTTCGATATGTTTGGAATTACTTCCAAATAGGAAGTTTAGAAAAAGCTCCCCGGCAGGCCCTGAATCCTGTCAGTTGGTGTGGACTGCAGGCCCCCCCAATCCTAAGGCAGTCAACGTGGACTGCGCCCACAGAAATTTCATGGACGCACGCGGCTATCTCCCAAATATGAGTTAGTTTGTTGCAATTAAATGTTTGAGTCCAAGCTAAGCGAAGGAGTGACAAAGAACAGAGGTGGGCATCTTTTAAAAGAATTCCTTCATCTTTTTCTTCTCTCACAATGTCTTTGTCAGAGTGGGCTCTCACTGGAGGTCTGCTGAGCTGAATGGGCCAAAGTTCAGCTTCTAGGTGGCCGAGGGGGACCTCTGAATAGAAGTTCTGAGGTTTGTGTCCCCCTGCTGATCTGCTGCAGGATGTTGGCCTCCTTATCTGTGGGGTAAAGGATTTGGACCTTGGCATCCCAAGAGCCACTGGTCCACAGATGTGTTCGGCTCATGTGGAATTTTTAGAACTGTTTAATTAGTTGTTGACACTCAACAACCAAGATACTGCATATAAAAATTTGGCTTCATTTTCTCTGACCACACTGGGCCCATATTTCCAGGAGGATTTATTGGAACTGAGGACTCAGAACCGAGGATGGCAGAAGAATTGGGGGAAAGCCAGGTGTCTGCTGAGCGTGCCAGGGCCTGGAAATGAGAGCATTACTGGAAGCGGTCTTGGGGTTACAGCTGAGAGCAGTTATGACTTGTAGCCAGAAAGTGGATCCTGGAGAGAAAAGAGAAAGAGAAAAAAAAATCAAGGTGTACTGGAAAGAGCACTGGGCAAGGAATCAAAGGCTGTGGTTTCTAGTTCCAGATCTACCACTTACTAATTGCGTTATCTTGGGCAAATCGCTCCACAACCCTGAATCTGTGTCCTCGGGGATGATAATACTAGCCTTGTCTATGTCGGAGTGATAGAAAGCATCACCTGCAATACCAGAGAGCGAAGCACTTAGCAACCAGAGAGCACGACCCCAATGTGAGATGAGATTCAGGAGGTGTAATTGAGTCTTAGAATGCCGGGGCCTTTTGAGGGTGTGTGACCCTTTCATGTTTAATCCAATCTCCCCACCAAATGCCTCCTATATTTTCTTCTTAAAGTTGTAAAGTTTTATAATATTTTTCTATAGGAGTCTTACAACCCTATTTTAGGTTAATTCTTAGGTACTGTATTGATTTCGTTGTTTCATTGTAGTGAATGTTTTTTTCCTATCACATTTTGTGATTGATTACTAGTATGTATGTGTATATATATATATATATATATATATATATATATATATATAGAGAGAGAGAGAGAGAGAGAGAGAGAGAGAGAGAAATGCTACTCCTTTCTATATGTCAACCTTGTATCCAGTAATCTTGCTGAACTGTTTTATTAATACTAACAGTTTGTAGATCTTCCCAAATTTTCTATGCAAAAAAAAATCATATTACTTACAAATTAGCATAGGCAGAGGAAATAGCCTGAGGAAAGTCCTGAGAGGGGAAAGTTCAAGAAACAAAGCAGGCAGATGATGCTGGGCATAGCGAGAAATAAGGCTGATGTAGCGAGAGAGAGACAGCATCATCGCACAAGTTCTTGAAAGCCATTTGCATGATTTTAATGCAATGGAAAGCCATGGAAAAGTTTATGTTAAAATTGGAGGGAAGTCTCTATGGTAAGCCATTGGACTCTGCTCATATCTGTGTCCTGCCTGACACTTTGGCTAAAATTCGGAGGAATAAACATAAAGCATGCTTCTCATGGATAATAAAAATATTGAGTAACTCTAAAATGACTTATTGTGAATTTACAGAGCTTCAAGAATAAATCCTTAGACATGGAACCAGATGTTTGCTAAGATCTTTTCCAATTTGAGAAGCTGAGGGGATCCATGCTTTTCACCCCGGGTACCGTGGAACTGAAAGGAATGTTCTTTCTTACTGGAGGTGGGGAAACAGGATGAACCTGTACATTAAAAAACAATCTATTAGGGAAGATCCACGTTTACGCAAATAATTACCACATATGTGGTGGTTGCTGTAACAGAGAGGCATGTAAGGGGTATAGGAGGATGTGTAGGAATTGGAGGGGGTGGTGCAGAAGTTGTAAAACTTGGACTGAAGCAGGGGCAGAAGGAGGGCTTGGAGGTAGCTGTGGCAGGACTCAGGGAAAAGGGACTGAACCAGAGCAGCATCAGTGGTGATGGAGATGTTTCTGAGGTAGAAGCAACATCTGGTGGGTCTGTTCGGGGAGAAGGAAGGAAATAACTGAGAACGACTCCTGGGTGTCTAGCTTGGGATACACGTAACATGGTGACTCTATGACCTTACAGAAGGAAAGGAAGATTCCGACACTTTTGAATTTTCCTAGCCATCCGACTTATAAGGAGCTCAAAGCTAATTCTATTCATAAGGGCTGGGGCAGGCCTTGGGGCTGGCTACTTCAGGCAGCAGGAAGGATCAAGGCAATGTATTATTTTTTTTTAGCTCCCACCTATGTATTTTCCTACAACAGTTAAGTTCATGCTTAGACAAAATGTGGGTTTTGGTATGAAATGATGCTAATTTCACTGGGACAGGAGACCCATTTTATTCATTTTTGTACAAGTGTTCCCTTTTGGCCCTTCCTGATGTGCAGGTACTCAATCAACATCTGTGGGATGAATGAACTCAGGCTTGCAATGACAGTCCCCCTACTTTGGAGTCTGGGTAAGTGTGAGAGAGGGAAAGCTCTGAGTTGGAGTCCAAGGCTTCTGGTTTATTAACTGATGCATGAGCTAGGTTAGTCATCTCAGTTCTCTGTAATTGGCCTAAAGTTCTTTCCAGGGCTCCCAATTCATAGTTCTGTACCTTTTCTACTTATTGCTTTACTCTTCATCCCTTCATATTTGCATAGGTTGTTAACACTTCATTATAATCATTATATTAATAGCATTCTGTACGTGCTTGGCACCTGATCTAGGCACTTTACGTATTTTAACACATTTGACCCACACAACAACCCTAATGAGGTAAGTACCCTTATTATCCATTTTATAGTTAGGACACTGAGGTACGGAGAGATTAAGTATCTTCCATAAACTCACATAACGTTTAAGTATCAGTGCGCAGATTTGCACACAGGGAGTCTGGGTCCAGAGTCCAAGTTTAACTACCACAATATACTACCTAACAGTGGCTATGACAGAGGCTGGTGACTGTCTCATTTTTATAAATGAGACAACTGAAGCTTAACTTCCCTAAGGTTACACAGCTAGAAAGTAGCGGAGCCAGACCAAGGACTTTCCACCAAGTCCAGTGTTCTTTCTGGTCACCAGCCTGCTCTGGAGGTTGAACATGTGGCTCTAGCACCTGGCCGCCTCAGTTAGAGCCCCACTTTGCCCATCACTGGCTAGCTGACATTAGGTAAGTTAGTAACCTTCTCTGTTTCCTCACCTGTAAAATGACAATAGGAACATTAATGCCAATCATAAAGAATTATGGTACAATTAAATGAGTTATTAGGTGTCACATACTTACAGGAGAGCCTGGAAAATAGTAAGCACACAATAGGTGTAAGCTATCACTTTTCATTCTGGATTAGTGCTATACAGCAGAAATGTAATGTGAACAAAGTGGTCATTCTAGTAGCCACATTTTACAAAGCAAAAAGAAGCATGAGATTATTTTAAATATATTTTATTTAACCAAATATATCCCAAACTGTAATCAGTTTTGTAAACAATTATCCACTTATAATCAATATAAAATTACGAAAATTTATTTTTGGTATTAAGTCTCGGAAAGCTGGTGTGTAGTCTACATTAGAAGCACATCTTAACTTGGACCAGCCACGTCACTTGTAGCCGGTGGCAGAGCCGCTCTGGAAAGGCCGCCCCAGCCACGCCCTCGTCCCCCTGCGGCTCCTTGCAGCGAGCGACCCGCCGGCCCGCGCCGCAGGCCCCGCCCCGCGCCTCTCCCAGGTGACGTCACAGAGCTCACGGGCCCGGCGCGGGGAGACCTGGCCCCGCCTGCGTGTTCCCCTGCCGCCCGCATCCTCCCCGCTCCGGGCACCCAAGTTCTGAGAGCGAGCTGATCAGCGCAGAGCGGCGGGGCGGCGGCTCTGCCCGCCCGCCTCCGCGGCCCTAGCGGCCAGGGGGCGGGAAGCGGAGCCCCCCACGCGTACCTCGCCCCCAACCGCCCTGCGCTCGCGCCGCCGCCTCTGCAAGGTCGAGGCGGCGGGGCCGGCGCCCACTGGCCGCCGCGGCGCTCGGCCCGCCCCTTCGCCGCGCTGATTGGCCGCCGCGGAGGCGCCCGCGGGATAGGCGGCGGCGGCGCCCCGCCCACGCGCTGGCCCTCAAGAGGGCGACGAGGAAGCGGCCACCTCCCTGCGGCCCGCCCCTCGGGTGCTCTCGCTGGCTCCCGGCTCCTCCCGGCTCCTCCCGGCCCTCTCCAGGCTCCCTCCGGCTCCGGCGCGGCGGCGGCGGCGGCGGCGGCGGCGGGTAGGTGCAGCGGCAAGCGGGCCTGATCGGGGGGTGGCCTTCCCCCTCCGCATCCCGGGGGGCTGCCCGAGCCCGGCCCCGCGGCCGCCCGGGACCCCGCCGGGCCCGCCCGAGGCGGGGAAGGGCGGTGGCCGACGGCCCGCGGGACGCGGAGGTGGCCGGGCCGGGGGCCTGGGGGCGTGATCTTCCGAGTCTTCCAGGCGCGACCGGGGCCCCCGCGTGGCGTGGCGGGCCGAGGGGTCCGTTTTCGGGGGTCTGGAGCGCGAGGCCGAGAGGCGTGCCTCGGGACGGGGCTGAGCCCCGGGAGCGAGGGTCGGCTGAAGTCTGGGGCCCTGGGTGGGGCTCGGGGACGCATCAGAATGGAGAGGTCGTTCTCTGAGGCTTTTGGGGGGCAGCCGAGGTGGGGCCGAGGCCAGCCTTTGAGAGGGAGTCTGGGCAGGGGTTGTGGGAGGGGCCGAGGGGTGGTCTGGAGAACCGGGCCGGGGCTCGCTCTCGGCGTGCGTGGGTCTGATTCTGTTTGGGGAGTAAGCATGAGTCCGGCTGCGGGGCTGCGAAGGGGTCGCGCGGTAAGGGTGGGGATGGGGACGCGGACCAGGCGGGACAGTTGGAAACGTCACCCAGAACCGAGATTGTGATTTAGCACGTGGACCAGGTCCTCCGCGGCGGTGCTGCCTGAGCTCTTTAGTGAGGTTACCCCGCGGGATTTTACTTCCATCCAGGAACGTGTAAGTTCCTGGGGAGGAAGCAGGGGTTACGTTCAATTTTGTGTTTAGGACCCAGATCCAGGGCGAATCGGGAATGCCGTGCTCCTCGGGAAGAGTAGTGATCCGCAGCTTTCTCCTGGAAACCCCCCTTTCTCCTTCCCCTCCTCCGGTCCAGTTACAGTGCGGCTCCCCGGGGCCTCTCGATCCCCTCTCCCGGCTGCATAGCGCTGCAGCCTTTCTTGCTCTGTGTATGTGTCTCCCGCCCATTTCCCTGCTGCTGAGCTTTTTGGCAACTGCTTCTGCTCTTTCCCAGGGATGGTTGTGGCATTGCATCAGGGGATATTTGTGCTTGTGATTTGCTCACTCAGCCCAGGAAGAGGGAGAATAGTATGCTGCAGAGACGGGAGGGGGGTGCCGTCTGCTGGGCTGGGTAGGCAGAGAAAAGGGTGTGGCGAGGGAATACAGCTGCTCTAGGCCTATAGGGTAACACTGCCCAGTCATCAGCTGAAAGAGATTGAAAGAGCAGCGGCGGCAGCAGCTATTTTTATAAATCAGCCCCGAATCCAAGCTGAGTGCATGGATTTAGAGCGAACAGTTGTCATGCTCTCACTATTACAGGCCGGGTGTTTGGTAGACAACATTAGAGTTGCTAAGCAAGAGATGCCATCCGTACAGTGCAGCAGGTACTTCCCTTGCAACTTGTGAACTTTGCTTTTCTTAGCTCTCTAGAGAGGGTTATCTCTCTTCAGAGGGTGTCTTTTGAGTGGATGTCATTACGTGGTCCGTACTCCTTCCTTTCAGATAAAATGCTTTAACAAAAACCTCCATTATACTCTTTCAAATTTAGCTTAAAAATAATAAAGCTCTCCCCTTTTGGAGCACTCGCTGTCTTCCAGGCACTAGTTGTCTGTATTTATTTACAGATGAGGAAATGGAGACTGACAAGAACAAGAGGTCACACAGTGAAGTGGCAGAACTGGCATCCACACCAAAGTCTCTCTGACCCCTACACAGTAGTTCAGAAACTCAAAAAGTTTTGCTTCGTACTGGAGTGATCAAGGGCTTGAGAATTTATTCATGCAAAGTAAACTCACTGGAGACTGATAAACCAAATACCAATTTTCGTTATGTTGAAAGAATGAAGTGCCATGTATACAACTGGAATGAATCATCCACTGGCTAGGACACCTCCTTTGTTTCTGGGCAGCCTAATCAGTAATAAGAAGGTAGTTGATTATAGAGTTGGTGCTAAGGGTACTGGATGTTCTTAGGAGCTGTTGTAATCAAGTTACAGAAGTCTAGCTTTTCCCTATTGTATCAATGTGTATACTAATGTTTGACAGTGCTGGGGCCCTTAACACACTTGCCTACTCTCTCAGTTATCTCTTCATGTGTTTGTCATCCCGGCATATATTTACCTGGGCTGAAATTCTCAAACTTACAAATAAATTAACATTACATATTAAAAAGTCACTTTCCATTGGTGGTTGACAGTGAATGAAGCACCTGGAGTTTCTTGTCTAGGTGACTTATCTTTATTTTTATTTATTTTTTGGAGGGTATGAACACTTTAATTACATAATATGGCTTTCGGGGGGAATAGGACAGGTTCCTCAAGCTTGTTTAAAATGGCTTGAGAGCAAGGAAGGACACTGGCTTGCAGGTTTTTATTTTGGTTATGTGATGGAGGTGGGAGTGAGTGTGTGTTCCTGTGTATGCGAAGGGGCTCATGTGAATTGAACCTCCCACCACCATCGGGATAGGCAGCTTAGCTTTTGTCAGAGAGGTGGTTCTTCCTGATCTTAGTGTCTTATTCTTCTGATCTTGTTTCTAGATTTGGCGATCCATCCTTTGGCTCCGTAAACTTTTGCTGCTGACATGTCTTATTTTGGGCAGTGCTTTCCCTCCTGCTCTCCCCCTACTTCTTAGTATTAAGCATGGGTAGTTGATGTGTAGGTTTTATTTTTCCTTAGCAAGAAAATCTGAGAGGAACATTTTGACCCAATGGAAAGTCATCTTGGTGTTTCATCTGATTTGGTCAGTTTGAAAAGGAAACCAAGTAAATATCACTGAGTTCACTTTGTCCTGAATGGTACCTTTAGATCCAGGCTACTGTGGACTTCTTGCTAGAAGTGTGTTGAGGACAGTTAGGGTTAAGAAAGGGGATAAAGCAAACTGATATACTGAGTCATACTCAGTACTTCTTAGAGCTCGCTAGGTTAATCAGCATAGACCTTGTGGCGAACTATTTTGTAAGTCATTAGAATTTTAAGCTTGAAAGTCAATCCACTTTTGTGATTCTTTATAGGATAAAAATTAATCTTTTCACTATAAAACCCATCTTATTAGTTTGCTTATGTTTAAACATCTTTGAACATTTATAACTTCCTCATTCTTTCTAGCTTTGCCAGGAAAATGCAGTTTTTAAAAAATCTTTTATTTTGAGATAGTTTCAGATTTGTAAAAGTTATAAAGATAATACAGAATTTCCATATACCCTTCATCTAGCTTTGCTTAATGTTAACATCTTATATAACCATGATACATGTATCAAAATTAAGAAATCAACATTAATTTACTATGAACTAAATTACTGACTTTCCTCTAATTTCCTAGTTTTTCCACTCTGATAACCTTTTCCTGCTACAGGATCCAGTCCGGGACACCACATTGCATTTAGATGTCATGTTTCCTTAGTTTCCTTCAATATGTGACAGTTTCTTGGTCTCTCCTTGCCTTTCCTCGACACCTTTGAAGAGTAGTGGTCAGTTATTTGTAGAATGCTCCTAAATTTGGGTTTTCTGATGTTTTCTCATGACTGACCTGAGGTTATGCCTTTTAAGAATACCATGGAGATGTTACATCCTCCTTGACACATCATATCTCACATCAGAGGGTACCTGATAGCGACATAATGACATGACTTATTACTGATGTTAACCTTGACTGGATTTAAGGCGGTGTCTGCCTGGTTTCACTAAAGTGATTATTTTTGTTTCCTTATTTTATTCATTAGAAGCTAGAAATGAGTCACTGAATCAAGCTCAAGCTCCAGGGGAAGGGAATTAAGCTCCACTTCCTGAAGGGATGAGTATCAAAGCATTTGTGAGCATATGTTAAAATCACCCATAGTAATTAATAGCCATTTTGGGGGAGATTCTCTGAGGTTATACAAAGATCTGATTTTTTTCCCTTAAAGTGTCTTTCACTAACTTTAGCATTTGTCAGTGAAACTAGTCTGCCGCAGCAGTTACGAGTGTGTTGTTCTAGTGGCGATGCCCTAGTTCTCTCACTCCTTTTCATTTATTATTTGGAATCCTTCTACCAGGAGGATTTGTGCCTTTCCACTATCATTCGGTCATTTTGATCAGCATGGATTCCTATACCTTTTTTCGATAGGGAGAAATATGACTCTTGTTATTTATAATAGATTTACTTGACTGTTCAACTCTAGTATATGTAAAGCAGGATGCTGTAGTTTTAATTGCCACATAAATTTCCAAAGCATTTTGCAGTTGTTAACTAATTTAAATTGTACTTCTGTAATATGGGTATTTTTAGTTACTATTTTTCAGTTCGAGTGGAGAGGTGAAGTCATTTGCTGCTGGCCAAACAGGAAGTGACTGTGGCTTGAATTGACCCATTCTCACTCCCAGTGCTGTGCTTGATCTTCAAGCAAAGCGGTCTCTTCATATCAAGTATCTTGACAAACAACTCAACCTTTGTCCCTTCTTGGTGGGATTGCTCCTTTTAATAAAGGAGTTCCTGGGTTTTAGACTTAAAAACAAAAAAACAAAAAACAAAAAACTCTCCAGTGTTACGAGCAAGAGTAATTCCTTCTCTGGACTTCTGCCTTCTTGTAGAGTCATAGAATTAGAAGAGATCTTAGATCATCTAATGTGCTTTTACACACAAGGTAAGAGATCTCTCTAGCCCTCTCTGCAAGTATTCCCCAAGACAGGGTCTTTACAGCTGGTGGCTGTCAATTCCAGGTCTGAGAATTTGTCATTTTAGAGAGACTTTCCTGATAATGTCCTCAAACCTGCCTCCCTGTAGTTTCTATTCACGGGTTCTAATTTTGCTGTCTACAATTATTCCCTTAGCTCAGATCTCCACTTCACAGCTATTCAGTTATTCTGTCCCTGTTAAGTTTTTTCTTTTCCAGACTAAACAGTTTCTTTTCTCCCAGGCACCTCTTATGAAATGTGCTTACCAAACCTTTTACTGTGTTGGGCATCATCACGTAGACATGCTATGGTTTGTCAGAAATGGTCTGATTCAGGCACCGTCATAGGCCCTGGAACTGAAGTGGTTAAGGAATTCAAAATGATCCCTGTGCTTGGGGAGCTTACCCCTTAGTTTCTATCAATGTTAATTTAGAAGAAATGAAGTTCTTTTTTTCTTTCTATATCCACTTTTCAGTGTCAGCTTATACCCGTCCTATAGTAAGCTCACCTCCAGGTCATTTCCCAAGTCTTTGTCTGTGATTAGCTCTCCAAATCTGTGTGGTGCACTTTTTTACACTTCTGTTTTCTTTCAGTCCATCGTTCCAAAGGGGACATTTGGAATCCTGATTCTCTTACCCCACATCTTTTTTATCCTTACCACGTCTGTAGCTTTGATATGTTCTTTCTATATTTTTATTGAATGGATTAAGAAAATATTCATTTAGAGAGTACCAAAATCAGATCTTAGCAGTATGCAATTAGAAACAAAACTTCATGCTTTGTTGATTTTCTCCTTACTTCTGGCTTTTATGATTTAGTACTTGAAAGAGATCTTGGTTCTGATTTTCTGCTATAGTTTGTGTGCAAAATTATAATTAAAATATTTTACATCTTTATAACTATGAAGGCACAGCTGGTTCTTTCTAATGGTAGTTATTGATTATTGATTGAAGTTAGGTAATATGGTTCTTTATTATGGCCAAACATAGGTTCTGACTTAATAAATGATTCACATGTAAAATAGTTACGGCTTCTATCTAATTTCCCTACCCCCCACCCCCACATACATGTTGAAACTGCTGCGGAAAAACTTAAAACTTTTAGAAAAGGTATATTCTAAACAAGGAAAAATGGAAAAGTTTAGGGCAGATCGGGGATAGGTGGTAAGTGGGACATATTTTCATTGAAATAATTAGTATTGGGGAGTAGGTATTCCTTTGGGACGGGTAAAGCGATTTGACTGGTAAGTGATTTCTGAGTTTAGGGAGGACTTGGAAGGGGAGGGAGCAGGGAATAAGTAAGGCAGACTCACAAACTTATTTCCCTTAGTATCAGCTCAATGTCATGTTTAGAAAGGCTTTCTGACCGTTTTCTGCCCTGGTCTTGGTTAAGTAGTACTTGGGTGTTTCCAAGTAGTACTTGGGCATATATCATTCCATATTTAAAAAATTAAGGTATAAATCACGTATTAAAAAACTATTTTTAAGCATACAAGTCATTGTGGTTTTTGGTATATTCACAGCCATCACCACTATCTAATTCCAGAACATTTTCATCATCCCCAAAAGAAATCCCAAACCCATTAGCAGTCACTGTCCACCCCCCTGCTCCTGGCAGCCACTAATCTGCTTTCTCTCTGTGGATCTGCGTCTTCTGGACATGTCATATAAATAGAATCATACAATACATGGCCTTTTGTATCAGGGTTTTTTCACTTAGGTAATGTTCTCAGGGGTCTCCATGTTGTAGCATGTGCCAGTACTTCATTCCTGTTTATGGCTGAATAATACTTGTGTATGGGTATACCACATTTTGTTTATTCTTTCCTCAGTGGCTTGTTTCCACTTTTTAGTTATTTATGAATAGTGATGCAGTGAACATTTGTGTACAGGTTTCTGTGTAGACATGTTTTTATTTCTTTTGGGTTTATACCTAGGGGTAGAATTACTGGGTTGTATGGTAACTCTGTGTTTAACCTTTTGAGGAACTTACAGACTTTTCTAAAGTGGCCACACCACCTTATGTTCTCATTCACAGTATGTGAGGATTCTAGTTTTTTCACATTCTTGCAAATACCTGCTAGTCTGTGTTCTTTCTTTTTTTCTTCCTCCCCTCCCCTCTTTTTATTCCATCCTAGTGGGTATGAAGGTGATATCTCGTTGTGATTTTGATTTCCCTGATGATCAGTGTGCTTATTGGTCATTTATCTATTTTTAGAGAAATGTATATTCAGATACTTTGCCCCTGTTTAATGAGATTTTTATTGTTGGATTGTAAGGGTTTTTTTTTTTTAATATATTCTAGATACATATTCCTTATCAGATATATGTTTTGCAGATACTTTTTCCATTCTGTGGATTGTCTTGTATTTTTGCTTTCTTGGTAGTAAGTATCCTTTGAAGCACAGATGTTTCAAATTTTGATGAAGTCCGGATTATTTGTTTTTTCCTTGATTGCTTGTGCTTTAGGTGTTGAATCTAAGAACCTGCCTACTTCAAGATCACAAAAGATTTCTACCAATTTTTTTTTAAGTTTTATAGTTTTAGCTGTTACATTTAGGTTTTTGATCCATTTTGAGTTAATTTTTACGTATGATATGAAGTAGAGATCCAAATTCTTTTTATTTTTTTTTGCACGTGGACATTTCGTTGTTCTCATGCCATTTGTTGAAAAGACATTTCTTTTTTCATTGAATTGTCTTGGCAGTCATGTTGAAAATCTGTTGACCTTCAACATACGGGTTTATTTCTGGACTCTTGATTCCATCCCAGTGGCCTACATGTCAGTCCTTCCACCAGTACCACACTGTCTTGATTACTGTGGCTTTGTAGTATGTTTTGAAATTGGGAAGTGTGAATCCTCTAACTTTGTTCTTCTTTTCATAATTGTTTTGGCAATTCTGGATGCCATGTGTTTCCATATGAATTTTAGGATCATCTTGTCAATTTCTGCAGAAAAGGCAGTTGGAATTTTGAGAGGGACTGCATTGAATGTGTAGGTCAATGTGGGGAGTATTGCCATCTTAACAATGCTGTCTTCCAATCCATGAACATGGAACATCTTTCCATTTATTTATGTCTTTGAATTTCTTTTAACAATGTTTGGTAGTTTTCAATGTACAAGTCTTGCCCTTCTTTGGTTACATTTATTTTTAAGCATTTTTTTGGGGTGCTATTTTAAATGAAATCATTTTCTTAATTTCATTTTTAGATTGTTGATTGCTAGTGCGTAGAAATACAACTGATTTTTGCATACCTTTCATTACCAGACATGAAGAAATGCTTTTAAAAAGCATCCTATTCTTCAGAAAAGAGGAAGAGTAGAGAATTCATACTTCCTTTTTAATCAGGTCATATTAAGATGATTTCTCAAAGAATGGATTCTCAATGTAATAGGTTGGCGATTCCAAAGGTGGTGGTGAATAATATGTGTAAATTCTGGGGTCTCTGGACATTTCTTTGTCATAAAAAATTTAGTGCTATCAGCAGTCAGGGTAACTGTGCTGGCGAGGCCAAAGCAGGAAGTTCTGAAAGTAGCCACAGGCTGCATGGTTAGGTGGTTGCACCTTCTTTAGTCCATTTTTCGGCTGTAGTGTAGATTCTGTAGAGGGGTGTGAGGCGTACCTGTGTTAGTCAGCCTGTCCTGTTAAATAAGCTCTAAGATGTGATCTGGTTACGCCCATACGTGACTGCCTGCTTATAGGGCAGCTTTTTAGCATTACTTGAAGTTCATATTTCCCAAACTTTGTATAGTTGCATTGCACTAGTGAGTTTGATTTCATAATAGTCATTTCATTCTTTTTTTTTTTAAAGAAACTTTTATGAAAAATTTCTAATGCATTACAGAAGGTGAAATTAGTATAATGAAATTGAACCCCCAAGTCCTCAACACGTCTCTTTCATAATTAGCAATTCATGGCCAATTTCGATTTATCTCTATCCCCACCTACTCCCCTACCCTTCTTTACCGTGTTATTTTGAAGCAAATCGTAGACATGAGCTCATCTGTAAATATTTTAGGATGCATCTTAAAAGATAGTGCTTATCTTTTAAATATAATCACAGTATCAGTAGGGAACCTGAACATTTGACAGAAATACCCAGTTAATATTCACATTTTCCTTACTGTCTCATAAATGGTTTTTTTTTTTTTTTTTTTTTTTGCAGCTGGTCAGTTCAAACAGGATTGAAACAAGGTCTGCGTTTGGTCTATATGCCTCGTAGTTCCCTTTAACAAGATCTCCTTTTTTTTTCCCCCTCGTAGTTTATCTATTGAAAAAAACTGAGTCATTTGTCCTGTAGAATTTTTCATATGCTGGCTTTTGCTGCTTGCATCCTGGTGATGTTATTTAACATGTTTCTTGGTTCCCCATGTATTTCTTGTAAACTTTTAGTTAGATCTAGAGATTTGATTTCTTTACTTTTTGGCAGGACGCCTGCCTCCTTCTTAATGTCCATTCTAAGAAAATCATGAAATGTGCTTCACTTCATAAAAGAATATTCATGTAAGCGTGTGAGTAATGACGTGTACTTATGTTTCATGGTGTCGATGTCAGTCTATTACGGCATTTTGAGTCTGAAGGAGATTGGGCTTACCAGCCTTAGACTTTTGTTGGCATTATAAAGGTGACGAACATTGCTCTTAGCAGTTTGGGGTACTCAGGTTAGGGGTTCGGGGGAACAGATGGACCAGAGGGCAGATCTGGGCAGTTGCCATTTGCAGATGTCCCGAAGGTTTGTGAGAAGGGGGTGGTAAACAGGAGATTAGAAATCTCTCCTGTGTTTTCCTTTAAGACGGTCACATGTGTGTCTTCTTCTAGTCTTTTATTATTAAAAAAATACTTGTTCATTGAGGAAAATGGAAATTTGAAAAATGTAGAGAAGTATCCAGGCAAAAATAGTCATTTGAAAACTTATTGCCCAGAGATCACCACTTTAAGAATTGGGCATATTTCCTTACAGTCTTTTTCTTCTGTGTATGTGTATTTTTTACTTAGATGTTCCTAATAATTTTTTCTATTGCTTTTTGAAACCTTAAGATAGCGTAATTTCCTATACTGTTAAAAACCATTTGTAAAGATAATCTTTAATGGTCGCATGATATTGCATCATATGTAGACAGATTTTGATTTAGCTTAGCTTTTCCTTGTTATTGCATATAGACTTCTTTTTTTCCCAGTATAGGCTGTTGTTCTTAATGCATAAGTCTCTGTTTAGAGTTCAGATTTCCATTAAGATAGATTTTCATTTTTTAATAGATTTATTGATATATAATTTACATACCATAAAATTTACCCTTTCAGTAGTTTTTATTTTCAAGTTGTTCCATCATCACTGGTGTTTAATTTTTGAATATTTCATCACTCCAAAAGAAATTTTGTACCCATTAGCAGTCATTTTCCTACCTCCTTTCCTCCAGCCCCTAGCAACCACTCATCTCCTTTTTGTCTCTATAGATTTATTTATTTTGGACATTTAATATAAATGGAATTAACAGTAGGTGGCCTTTTGCGTCTGATAGCTCTCACTTCACATATTTCCAAGGTTCATGTTACAGTGTGGATCAATACTTCATTGAGCACAGAATGTTCCTTTGTGTGGATATACTACATTTTGTTTATTCATAAGTTGATGGATATTGAGTTGTTTCTGTTTTTTAGCTATTAATGAATAATACTGCTATAAACATTTGTGTACAAGTTTTTGTATAGATATATGTTTTTATATCTCTTGCTTATATACTTAGGAGTAGAATTGCCAGGTCATATGGTAATTGTGTTAAATCTCCAGACTAAAAAGTGTTTCGTAAAGTGGCTGCACCATTCGACTTTCCACCATTAACGTATGAGGGCTCCAGTTTCTCCACATCATGATAGATTTTTAAATATATGTTTAATTACTAGGACAGAAGATGTGTAAATTTAAGGCTTTAATACATTTTGCAAGATTGCTTCCTGGAAGACAGTACATTCTTACCAAAGCCTATCTCGTCATACCCTTGTTAGCAGTGAGAATTATCATGAAAAATTTATCATTAAAAATTGCCAATTTAATAGGTCAAAACTGGAAAAAGCCTGTTTTAATCACATCTGATTTTCTTAAACATATGTGATTAAAGATTGGATCACTAAGAACGAGCTTCTCTGACACAGCCAGTTGCCTAATACTCAGTCACTGTCCATTTTAGCAAAATTCTCTTGGGCGGGGTGTAATTTAAGAGTGAATGTCAGCAGGTTACCCAGGCAGCTGTTACTTAGCAAGCCACCATGGGGGTAACATCAATAAGAGGGACCAGATGAATGTTTGAAGGGTATTCTGAACTGTTTGCTTAGTATAGCTGAGGCTTGCCGAGATGCCTCAAGAGCAAACCAGTCAGCCTAGTTCATTAGTCAGGGTGCCTTTCAACGAGTTGGTCTGAGAGTCTGAGGTAGGTTTGCCAAAACGAACAAACTGCAATGAGCTGTGGCAGAATATTGTAACATGGCAGTGATGGCACTGGACCAGGTATCAAAAAAGCAGGGTTCAGGTTCCAACTCTTATTACATAATAGCTGAGGTCAGGGGCAGATTGGTAAATCTGTTTATTTACAAAATCAAAGTGCTGATAATAGCTGTCTCACACTTGTGAGAATTAAGAGACAGGTGACTGGATGGAATAGGTACTCTTTAAAATGCTAATAAGATATTACCTAGTGATCTAAATCAAAGAGTAATTTTAGTGTATATGGAATTGGTGGTATATTGGTGTTTTTGATGGAAATTGCATTGCCTGTTTCATTGGAACATACGTATAGTAAATTGGCTATGAACATGAAATGCCTAGACTCATGGAACCTTTTGAAGCCCAAAAAAATTGTCTTCTTTGAGGTCACAAACCTAATGTGTAGCCTTTGAGACTTGAACTTTAATCTCTAGCATCCTTTTTACTATATAGATTCAATTTGATACCACAGATATTTATGTATCTTTTAGGTATAGAGCACTGTGATAAGTTGCTGCAGGTGATTTTTAAAAAGTAATTTGTAAAGTAGAAGAAATGACAGGCTTTTAATAATAACGTCATGATATAGACTATAAATGCTCTACAAAATGTGCAGAGATTTGAATAACTAATTGGATTCAAATAAAGACCTTAAGTAGTTCAAGGGAGCTTTGTTGAATTGACTCATAACCAAGAATTCAGGTTGTTTTCATTAATTTTTAATTAGTAGAGCTGGATATTTATCATTTAGATAATCTTTAAAACAGTTTTTCAAATGCTTCTTTGTTGACTTTGATACAATAATGGAGAGATGCATTCAGGCATTCAGAAACGTAAAGATTATAGATTCTTAGGATTAAAAATAGAAAGATTCTTAGAGGGGAACGTAATTCTTCATACCTTTAGTATTGTGTTCTGTTTTTAAGAGACACGTTTTCAGAGACCTGGATAATCTAGCACCTGTCCAGAAGAAAACAGTTTGGCTTGTGATGAAAGTAGAAATGCTGATCATGTTATTCAATCTAATTCAGTAAGTATTTATTGAGTATCTAAATATTTTAGGTTTTGGCTTAGATGCTTAGGATATAAGGCTATGTAACTCACAGCCCTGCCTTAAGAAGGCTGGATACTCAGTATATGTGTCAGTGTTTTATATAATTTTTAAATTCTTTTTTAAAAAATTAAACTTTTTAACTTTGCGATAATTATAGATTCATGTGCAGTTGTAAGAAAACAATACAGAGAGGTCCCTTGTCACCTTTACCCAGTCTCCCTGTGGTAGTATTTTGCAAAACAACATTACAACTAGTATATTGACATGAAACAGTTAACAGTAAGTGGTCCAGCCACTCTGAAAAACAGTTTGGCAGTTTGCCTAGGAGAGCAATTGCTGGTCATATGGTAATTGCATGTTTGAAGAAATGCCATTTATACTGATATAATATATTGGAAGTCCCGGCTCTGCAGTGGTCTTCAGTGACACTGTGGTTGCCTTGTTTTATGGGTCTGCTGGCATGAGAGGCCTGGCTGCCTTCCTTGGCCTTCTCCTGACCCCACCCTGGAGGCAGTGTGGGGTGCCCCTCCAGAGAGGGGAAGAAGAAGCTGGTTCCCCATGCAGCCTTTGCTGGCTGGGTCATGTTGGGCCAGCGTTTTCTGTGGTGCTTGGCTGGAGTAGAGTGGTTATCGTCTGAAAGTTTTCTGTCTCACCAGGTTGCCCCTTTCCTGTTTTTTTTTTTTTTTTTTTCCAACTAAAGAGAACAGGCTTTTATTGGGGATTTTCTTGTCTACACTCTTAGGCGTGTCTGGGTTGCCAGTCTTGTCGCTTATGAATCTCCAGATACATAAGGCAACAAGAAAACCCAGGGAACTCGTCACTGTGTTTATTCCTTGGTTCCCAAGTTCCCTCACTTTTTACCTTCTCCTGCCTGTCAGTCTCATGTTCGTTTTGTGGACAGTGTTCAGGCTTTTTAGTGGTACCTAGCGAGAGGAATAGGGAAAAGTAAGTCTCCTCCATCTTCCTGGAAGAAGAGTTTTTATATTCATTGTTTTTAAAATGACCTTTATTTTTCTATTTATAAAAATATATGTACTTAATGTAGAAAATTTGGAAAATACAAAAAGTATAAAAGAATAATGGTTTGGTATATATTCAGCTATTTGTGAATTCGTATGTGTATTTTTCTTACTAAAATTAAGAACTGTTTATGCTGTTTAAGAACTTTCCACTTAAATATATTATAAGCATCATTCCTTGTCCATAAACACTTAACGTATAATACTGTTTTTCATGGTATCAATTAAGTTATAATGTGTACCGTCAGGAAATCATTGGTGTGTGTTACTGACTTCGGGTAAGTCGGAAAGACAGTTCCCGTACGAATAAAGGATGTACTATTTCACATGAATGTCAGTGTTTAGACATTGCTTTTTCACTTAAAGGAAGTCTTAAATAAACCGGATTTAGCCATTAGTTTTAGAAACTCTGGGTGTTTGGGTAGGCATTTTGATTTAAAAATTTAAAATTAAAAGTGTCCACATATCTTTACAAGTGCTATTTGATTAACATTTTTGTTCATATTTTCCATCATACTGTAAGAGGGGTCATTATGCTCTTCAGAAGAAAATCAGAGATAATAATGGCTTTCTTGTTTGTTCTTGGGGGAAATAGGAGATACTAGCAGTGTTTGTTTTAGTGAACCCTAGCATTAGTTTTCTGCTGGAATTTGCAAAACACAAGCCAAAATGACTTAAATCTATTTCCGTAGGATAACGTTTTCTGATTGCTATGCATCATACTTCCAGATGTTCAGATTTATTGGAAAGTTTAGATTTCATAGACTAGGATATTTAGTATTAACTATCCAGATTCATGTAACAACAGGTCTAATGAAAAGTTACTGCTCAATTTCATTTTTTCCCACTTTGTATAATCTTTTTCTTAGTATGATGTGAATAGCTGCAGTGTAAGGCAAATCAAAACCAATACAGTACTGTGGTTTCAGATACCTGCGGTCAACCGTGGCCTGAAAATATCAGATGGAAAATTCCACCTCATTTCATCTCATCATGTAGGCATTGTATCATTTCACATCATCACAAGAAGGGCGAGTACAGTATAGTAAGATATTTTGAGAGAGATCACATCTACATAACTTGTATTATAGAATATTCTTACAGTTGTTCCATTTTATTGTTATTGTTGTTAATCTCTTACTGTGCCTAATTTGTAAGTTAAACTTTATCACAGGTATATGTACACACACACACACACACACACACACACACACACACACACAGGAAAAAACAGTGTATATGGGGTTCAGTGCTATCTGTGGTGTTGGGCATCCACTGGTGTGCTTGGACCGTGTCCCCTGTGGAGAAGAGGGAATCGCTTTACAGTGAACATAGATGTAGAAGTATATGATGTTCGGAGTTGTTTTAGTTTCTAGTTCTTGAAACATGAGGTGCATATGTCATAAATTGTTTAGGAAGCTATCCTTTCAGTTTAACACGGAGTCATTAATTAGACGTGAAATCGAAATATATTATTGATCATATTTTAAACAATAATATTCATTTACTTTTTTCTTTATAAAAGTGATAAGTAATGCTATGAAGAAAATTAAATTTAGAAAAATGGAAATGACCAACTTATCAGTGTTCATATACTTTTAGAAGCAGTTAACCACTGAGAAGTCCTCAGAAAGCTCTGCTTCCTCTCTGCCAGTCTCTGCCGCTTGTCACTGCCTGGCAGTGTAGCCCAAGTGTCCCAGACGAGCTTCGTTGGATACCCCGGAGGGTCTTTTAAAATAGTTTTGGCTTTCTGCCTTTGATTCTGATTCATTAGATCTGACTGGAATCCAGAATCTGAATTTTTAAAAACAGCTTTATTGAGATATAATTCACATACTGTACGATTCACCCATTTAAATATACTTTTCGTGTTTCTTAGTATTTTCATGGAGTTGTGCATCCATCGGCACAATCAATTTTAGAACATTTTCTTAGACCCCCCCCCCAAAGAAAACCTACCTTCCCTTAGTCACCACCCCCTTAGTCCCTTTATCTCTCTCTCCAGTCCCCCACCCCTGCTCCCCAGCCTTAGGTAAATACTACTCCACTCTCTGTCTCTGTAGATTTGCCTATTCTGGAATCATATACCACGTGGTCTTTTGTGACTGCTTTCACTTAGCATGTTTTCAGGGTTCATGTGTATTATAGCATGTGTCAGTTCCTTTTTATGGGCACATAAAAATGTTCCGTTGTATGGATATACTTAGCATTTTGTTTATCTGTTCATAAGTTGGACACTTGGGTTATTTCCAGTTTCTGGCTATTATGAATAATGAGAGTACGTTATTGTATGGACATTTATTTTCATTTTTCTTGGGAATATGCTTAGGGTGGAATTTCTGGGTCATAAGGTAACTGTGTGTATTGAGGAACTGCAGTATCGTTTTCCATAGTGGCTGGTCTCATTTTTCAGTCCCTTTAGCGGTATGTGAGGTTCCAGTTTCTACATTCCTACCCACATTTTTGTCTGTCTTTTGATTATATCTATCCTATCTGTGGCAGAATCTGAATTAAAAAAAGTTTCTCAAATGATTTTGGTAGTCTCAGTGGGAGTGGGGATGAAAATGTGATTTCCTCCCCAAGGGGATATTTGACAATGTCTGGAGACATTTCTCATTGTCCCAGCTGGGAGGGTGCTATTGGCATCTAGTGGGCGGAGGCTGGGGATGCTGCTAAAATAAAGGTCTTAGGATGAGGAGGATGACACCCACCACAGAGAATTATCCTGTCTAAAATGCCAGTAGCATAGGGGTTGCGAAACCGTTCTCGAAGAGAATTAGACTAAACAGTGGCAAAATAAAAATTTTAGCCCTCACATTGGCAGTAGGATATTATCTTACGTGCTCGATTTATAATTTATATCAAATCTTTGAAGTCACTGAGGATACACAGATGGATAGAAGAGGGAACCGCGGGGACCTAGGAGACTCGGGCAAGTTGAATGAGGTCTGTGCTTCTGGAGGGCAGTGAATGAATTGTGGCCCAGAGCTTGATCTGTTGCGTGAACGGGATACATGGTGGTATTTTGAACTGAAGTCATTCCATAATTGATGAATGTCTAGATTGGTACACTCCGCATCGCTGCATCAAAACTGTGTTCCCTCTCTGAACCCCTCTCCCCCACCAAAATCAATGATCGTATAAAAGAATGCACGGGTAGTTGATTTTATAGTCTATTTCAAAGATATTACTTTAATGGAAATCATTTTAAAAGTCTCGGCAGCCCTAGAAATGCAATTGGAGACCGGCTGTGGTGTGGCTCACTGGCAGAGGATGATATGTGTGTGTACGAGTTTTGAAATCTTTTGCTTTTCAGAAGTGATACTGTTTAATCTGACTAAATGTGAATCCAGGGCGTTTGGCTTCCCTTCCTTCATCCCTCTGTTATCTTCTCTCTGTGTGTCACTTTTTGTGTTGCTTTGTGTCTGGTGTCATGAGGATTGAAGAAAGGTAAAAATCAGCATTTCTTCTTTGAATTTATGTTATTGAGGAAAGTCAGACATGTAATTTTTGAATACTGTAACCACTTTTTTTTTCTTATAGGGAAAATACAGTGATTTATTGAAGTGAATTTTCCAGTTAAACACACTTTTGAAAATCTTCACAAAAGTGAAGTTTTCTGAATTTTCAAAAAAATTTCTAGAATGTGACATGCGCAGAGTGTTTTCCAAAATTTATGATGAATTAACAAATAACACCAAGAAAATGAAGCAGTACAGGAGTATTAAGTGAAAACCGAAACTTTCTAAGTGAAAAATAGTATCTCATTGTTTAATCTATTATTTTTCGTAACATGAAAAAGGCTGGATGTCTTTTCATAAATGTGTTAGTCAAATGAATTTCTATGTAAGTTGTGTGTCTCAATAGTCTGTTCCTTTTTATAGCTAAGTAATATTACATGGTATGGATGTTGTGCTTTTAGCTTTACACTGTTGCAAGTCACTTGAGTTGGTTCACATTTCGTTAAGAATAGAGCTGCTATGAACATTTGTGTCTAGTTTTTTTGAGTGAGCATAACTCTTTTCTTCTTTGAGATAAATACCCAAGACTGATCGCTGGTCGCATGGTAAGTGCATATTAAATTTTTAAAGAAACTGTCAGAATCTTTTCTAGATCGGCTGTGCCCATTGGTATTCCCACCAGCGGTGTGTAAGAGATCCAGTTTCTTTGCATCCTCACTGGCATTTGGTACTGTCACTTTTTTATTTTATCTGTTCTGATAGATGTGCCTTTATTTTTTAGAGTTCCTAAAAAAAAGCAGACACCTTATTAAATAGGAAAAAACTTCATATACCTTAAATTCATAATTTTGTACCTTCAGTTGTTTCATACTTTCTGTATTTGCATTTAAATTTTCAATGTTTTATTGAATGTATGCACACTAAGACTTTTTCCTGTATCAGATTGCTTTTAAAATCTGTTTTTTTCTTACCAACTGTGTTTTATCCTGGATCAAATTGATAGGGAGATGCAGAGTAACCTGGATTCTTAAAACCGGTTAGTGAGGGAATCCACATGTATTCAGGGATAATTTTTTCATCCTTCTTTACTCAATACAGTACATAAGGGTCGTGACCCATACTAATGTCATGTTCACAAGAAGGTACTAACACTGATCTGACATTGTCAACTCTATTTACTTCCCTGTTGTCCCTGTTTATCATTCTATAGCTAGCTGCCTCCATCTCTTATAAGACTATGTTCCAAATATGACTTCTGTGCTGTCTTATGCCCTTTTACTTCCCCCAGTTGCTCAGTTTTCTGTTGCCCAGTAGGAGTGACTTGACAATTTCTTATGGTTAAGTTGAATCTGTTTTATTAAATAAAATGTATTCTGCATATACATGAACTTTGCATAGAAGGAATTCCTATTTAGGAAATGATTATTATATCCCAAATATAATTTTCCTCATGACTCGTCATTTTATACAGCAAACTGTTATACAGAAGAATTGTGTCCTTCACATTCGTTGAAGTTTGTAGGTTTTACCCCTAAGCTTATTACATGGCTATGATTCTGCGTGCTTTGTACTGCTCCTACCTCTGTACTTTATTCTATGGGGGAAGAAAATCTTTATTTCTCTTTTCTGACTTTTTTCTTTTAAACTGCTGTGGCTTAAGAAGCCAAGTATTAGAATCGAGTTTAATAATAGCACATTTGAGGTTTTTTTTATGCAGAGGTTTTATGGCACATTTTTGGCTGATCTGAGGCAGGCTTGTACTGGGTGTTTCATATACTAATTTCATTCAGTCCTTATAATAATCTTTTCTGTGTAGACATTTTACTTATCTATAAAGTCAGAGATGATAGAGGTCAGAGAAGATAAGGCGCCAAGATTGCAGAGCCAATAAAAAGATTCAGATCTAGATCTGGCCATAAAGTCTGTGTTCTTTGCACAGTACCATGCAGCCTTGCCTGGTAATTCCTTTCAGGCTTTTATTTACTTCGTCCTTAAATGCCAGCTGCTGCCAGTATGTGATGATACTTGAACTAGGCGTGGTTAAGAGGCCCAGCATCCAAAGCAGGTGTGTAAGATTGTAATACAAAGGAGGCGATGGCTTGGCGTGTTATCTCATGGCTCTGGTGTTGGTGTAATGGGAGTATCAGTGTGTCGCGATCAGGTGACAGCTTCAGCAGCAGCTCTACAGCCTGCTGTGGTGTTAGAGTTAATACTGTCCACCATTGTCTTTTATTGTCCTTTTCTCTTTCATCCTTTGATTTTAGCTTTCTTACTTTCCTTTCTCTCTCTCTCTCAGTCTTTATTTAAGAGACAGGGAAACCAGGCACGTCTTGTGGAAGTACTAGCATTTTCTCCAATATTTATGTAGCTGATGATTAGGCTTCATGAGGAGTTCCCTTTAGTTAACAAATTCGAGAGAGACCACATTCCAAATGAAATTTTGTCTGGAAAGTGAACGCAGTGAAAATCGGCACTGAGAAAATAACAAAATGAACGAATATTGAAACACCAACCCATTTCCAAGGATTCAGGGTTATGTGTTGTGTATTGTCATTGTGTCTGCTTGTGATAAGTTCAATTACCTTTTTAAAGTTGAGTTTAATTCTTCCTTCTTGGGTTATTATTTAAGTTTCCTCAGTTTGTAAAATTCATTTGATCCTTTAAAACGGTAGCTGTCTCCTGATTCCTTGTAAATCAGGTACACTGGGTCAGGCTTCCTTCCCACATGCCTTCCCTTTGACACCGCCTTGGGCCTCCCTGACTCCTTCTCCACCCCAGAACAAGGACTCTTCCTTTGCTCTGCCTGGCCCGATGGGTTTAGACTGAACCATTTGTCAAGGAGAGGAGGGGAAAGGTCAGGTTTGATTTTTAGGGGCATAATTCTGGCGACTGTATGGAGAGCGGGTGAAAGGCTGTTGGAGAGCCCGGTTTAGGGGTGGTGCAGAGGCCAGGTGAGGGGAAGGGTTTGAACCCAGACACATGGGGATCGATACAGAAGACCAAGCACACTACAGCAATCATGATGATGATCTGATTAATTACAGAGGTTATTGACACCGACTACTTAAACTACGTATGTGTTAGAAATAATAAGTACTTGCTACGGATTTAACTCTCATGACGAATCCATGAATATAGGTCTTAACATTTTTGTTTTACAAATGAGGAAACTGAGTCATGGAGACATCACACATAATTTGCCCAAGTTTACCTAGCTGGACAGAGGAAAGGCCAGGATGGGAAGTCAGGGTGTCTGATTGTAGCACCTATACCTCGTGACCATTATGCCAGTTTGGGGGGTTATTTTTCTGATCATCAGAGCCGTTCAGCAGTGAAAGAGCTACCCTGTGAGGTGACAGGCCTCACTTGATGGTCACCAGTCATCTCTGTCAAGGGTCCTCGTTTACTCTGGTTGCATTGCCCTGAAGGAGCTTTCTTTAAGTGCCAACCAAGATTCTATAGTTTGATATACAGGGAGTTCTTGGCTTTGCTTGGTTCTGATACATATCCATCTCCCTTATCGTGATCTAGTTAAATGTCTCCTAATAACATGCTTCAGAATTTACACAGTATATTAGCCGTAATGGCATAAACTACAAAATTCATGGCTAGCTCTTCTATCTACCAATTACTATGTAAATAACAGGTGTGCATCATATCAGTGGTCTGTCATCTCACTTCTTTCAAAGCCTATTGGTGACTGGTCACTGCAGGTGTTATTCAGATCATGCACAGACAGCAAAGCATGCAGTCGTGTTACAGTCCTTGTCTCCTAGTGATAAACTCATGTGACCTTTTACAAAAATGGATAATTGAAAAGGAACTGGCCAACAAAGATAAAAGTGCAGCAAAGAAGCCAGAAGCGAAGTAAAATTCAAATCGAATGTGACTGGAGTTGAAGAGGGAATTGGTGACACTACTGCCATTCCGAAGACTGGCTGTGCGGCCACGGGAGCTCTGTGCAGGTGAGCTCATCTGTGTGAAGGAGGGTCATGGTTTGGTGAGAAAGATGAAGCCGTCCCAGAGCAAGGGACGCTGCAAGAAATTTCACATTAAAAGAACTCAAAGCCACTTGGTGACATCGAAGCACGAAAGAGATAATGCTGGATCCTGATTTAAACGTGGGAGTGTGACAGTTTGCCCAAGCACAGGAAAGATGCCATTCCATATCCTGAGCTACGTGATGGGGGGAGGGGAGGCTGGCATTGTTTAAACTATTCTCGATACGTTTTTTCAAAGAAATTATACACTGTAATTTTCAGCGTTCCTGATGTTTTACAGTTTACTAAGTACAATTAGTTTTCCTTTATTTTTCATTTTCTTATACAGTTACAACTGGCAGAATTTTTAATGTTTTGACAAAAACATTTAAAGATAACAGAACAATTATAATTTTTCTCATTGATGATACTACGATCATTTTGCGGAGTTTCAGCTTGCTCCCTCACTTTTCTGGCCTTGCAGTACTCTGCAAAATGAAGACAGCCTATACCTAATTGTTAAAAGTTTAATTTTTCTCTTCAGCTTTGGGTGGCACCCTCTACCCTTTTCTTGTAGAAGTCTGTATATACATCTGACAACAAACCATGTTGTTTTTTTTCCAGCAAGCATTACTTTTCTTTGCTTTCTTTCTTTTTTTCTTTCTTTTCTTCTTTTTTTTTTTTTTTAAATATACCTACTTAAAAGGAATAATCTTTGTCTCAAGGAAACATCCTTGAAGCTGGCATTAAGGGTGTCTCATAGGAAGAAAGGTGTTAGTTTTGTGTGTCTGATGTTCACTCTCTTTTTTTGGTAGCAGTTTTATTGAGATATTATTCACATGTCGTAAATTCAGCCATTTAAAGTGTAGTGGGTACGAAGTAGTATCTCACCGTGGTTTTGATGTTCATTTTCCTGATAACTGATATGCTTATTGTCTCTTTGTTTGTCATCTTGGGAGAAATGTTTGTTCAGATCATTTGCCCATTTTTAAATTAGGTGTTTTTTGTCTTTTTAGTACTGATTTATAAGAATTTTTTGCATAGTCTAAATATGAGTCCCTTATCAGATATGTGATTTGAAAATGTTATATGTGAACGGTTTTTAGTATATCCACAATATGTGTAACCATCACCACAGTCAGTTTTAGAAATTTTCATCACTCCCGAAAGAACATCCATACTCTTTAGCCATCACTTGCTAATCCTTTCACCACCCCACCCCCGCCCCCACCCCAGCCCCTGGCAACCTCTAACCTTTCTATCTCTATAGATTTGTCTGTTCTGGAGATTTCATGTAAATGGAACAGTACAATATGTTGCTTTTGTGATAGTTTTTTTTTTTCCATTTAGCGTAGTATTTCCAAGGTTCATCCATCTTATAGCTTTATTAGCGTTTCATTCCTTTTTATGGACACATACTATTCTATTGTATGGATATACCACATTATGTTTATTCATTCATCTGTCAATGGACAATTGGGTGGTTTCTACTTTTTGGCTGTTATGAATAATGCTGCTATGAACATTTGTGTGCAAGTTTTTGTGTGGACACACATTTTCATTTCTCTTGGGTATATGCCTAGCAGTGGAATCGCTGGGTCATATGGGAACTCAGTGTTG